>PVKB01003665.1:0-185157 GCA_004027205.1 Ctenodactylus gundi | reverse complement strand
CTTCCTTCCTCCCTCCCTCCCTCCCTCCCTCCCTCCCTTCCTTCCTTCCTTCCTTCCTTTCTCTCTTCGGTGGTACTTAGGGTTGAACCCAGGACCTTCTCACTGAGCTATTGTTAGAAAAATCAGAGCAGTCAAGAACCCAAGTGCATTCTGGGAGCACTGGCCAGCTTTACTCATACAGGGACCAAGATGAGCTAGTGCTCTGAGTTCCTAGGCCCTGTTTACGGGCTGTACAGCACCTTCGTACGTCATGATTTTTTTTTGTCTTCAGTATGTGGTTTTACAGTAGGTTCATTGGGCGGTTTAACATTTGGCGCACTCAGGGCTAAGCCATGGTTTTAGCTTTCAAAAAGCCAAGAGAAGGCTGCTCTGAGGTCCGCAAGGCCAGGAGATGCAGGTGGAGGGCTTCCACGGCAGGGACGGCCCTCTGTTTGGCCTCGTCTCTCACCCCCCGGGAAAGGAGGAGGAGGGCAGGGTGCAGCCGCGTGTGAGCAAGGGTAAGGAGGTAAAGGCCCAAGCTCAATTTGTTTTACAAAAGATACAGTAAAGCTTACCAGACGCAGGCTTTCAAACATTTGTTTAGCAAGGCAGTATTACAGAGAAGCGAGCGGGACAAGGAGACTATTTAGCTACTCGATTTTGATCTGTTGGTGTCAAAATGTCCTTTGCGTTACATCTCAGCCTTTTTATATTATTATTATTGTTTATTTGAAATAGCTCTCACTAAGTTGCTAAGCTGCCCAGGCTGAGCTCAAATTTGCCATCCTCCTGCCTCAGCCACCCGGAGTGCTAGGATTACAGGGATACATCACCACACCAGCTGTGCTCACGGGGATACATCACCACACCAGCTGTGCCCACGGGGATACATCACCACACCAGCTGTGCTCACGGGGATACATCACCACACCAGCTGTGCCCGTAACTACTTCGCCGAACTGCTTCTTTTCGGGTTTCCCTGTAACAGCTGAAAACACAGAAGCAACCGCGTATCCCGTGTACCCGGCCAAGGCCACGTCCCAGACAAGGGGGACTCTGGTTCCCCGCAAAGCACCCCAGTGCCGTCTGCTGAGCGTTGGTGGGGGAGAATCTGCTCTTTTCTGTATCTGAGCTCCTCCCACAGCCCTTCCTCTGAGCCAGGCTGTCTGCAGTTAGCTTCAAAGCAGGCAGAGAAAGGAAGCAGAGAGCCCAGCTGGAAATGATCGGGAATGCTCGTCCTTGGGGCGCCCATCTTCCTCCAGTAGCCTTTCTTGCCACCCTCCACTGCCGGGCCGGTTTAGACTGCCGTACAAAGGAAAGAGCCTGGGAGCAGACACCCGTCAGTAGAAGATTCCTGAATCAAGTCCTCCTGCTTGTCGCCCAGCACCGCTTTCTCTAGCCCTGCATTTGCCCTCGGATCGTGGATCGCTCCTCGTGGGCCTTCACTGCTGGTGTCACTTCCGTTCTCTTGTCCTTATTCTGCCTCACAAGAGCTGAATCCAAACGCCTAGTCCTCCCCTTGGCGTGCAAAGTGAGTAAGACTGACGACAGAGGACAAGGTAGATCCTTCACCAGGTGTGCGTGTTGTCTGTCCCTGAGCCTCTTGGAGCCTCTGTTTCTTCACCTTCTCAGAGGAAATCGCAACTCTTCTGCTCAATAGGAAAGGCTGTAAGCACATGGCGAGCTTTTTGTGGAAATTATAAAGCAGAAGAAACATGAAGTAGGCATGCAGACAACACGCAGCACAGAGGTGGGCCAACGTGAGGTGGTGGCATGGCTGGCAGGGCCACACCTGTGGCATTGACTCTACCCTGAAGATATTAATGTCATCTCCATCACACTGGACTGGATGGGTAGGGGCTAGCTCGTTTGTAGCACTGATGTCTGACATGTGATAAGAGATTTTCAATTAAATCTGTCATCAGAGCTCATCTGAAATCCCCTGCTAATATATCTGTGTTCTTCCTCATCGTAAAAGCAGGAAACGTTAGGGTTGGCCTAAGCTGGTTTTCTGCCCAGACCAGACCCAGTAGGCCCCAGGACCTGTTAGGGTAAGACCTAAGTTCACACCTCTGGGTTTCCCCTCCTGAGCGCCCCCTCCTGGGACCTGCACCCTCCTCATCAGGGTTCTCACAGAGAGACCCTGGTGAGCCCCCCGTGCCCAGGTCCGCAGCAGTGCATTTGATGTCTAGCGGTGAAAGTGGGCATTCCAGGTCCAGCTCTACCTCCGTTTCTCCTTCAATTTCAGATCCGTGTGCAGTTTCTCTTTTCCCACACAACCACATTCTAATTCTCCCCACTCACAGCTAACCAACCACAGACTCTCTGTAACACTTGATGAGTTTGGTGAAATTTTGTGTGAGTTTAGCACACTTTTGTGTTTCATTCACAAATGAGAGCTTACTGCTCAGATTCATTTTCTGGAATGGGAACGGGACATTGTCCTCTGACAGTAACTAGCACGCATTGCGGCGTTCGCTCTCCTGTTGACTCGTGCCCCCATGAGCGATGCTGCCTCCCGGACACACTCCTTCCACAATTATTTTGAAAATCCAGGTGACTGTCATGTTTCGTAGTAAATCCCCCAGGCCGTCCAGGAGGTTCCTCGCTGACCTACTCCATTTTTCCACAGAGCTGCAGGAGAAGACCAAGGTCACTGTCCTAGAGGGAGTTATTCTGGATGCCCAGTGCCTGAGCAGAGCCTGCCAGGGTGTCTCAGTTGTCGTCTATGCTGCTGCCATTATTGATACCTGGGGTACCGTTTCCAGGAAGACTATCTTGGACACCAATCTGAAAGGTAGGGTAGCCAGGGGATGAGGTGGAGCAGGTGGGAAGGCGTGAACGGCAAAAGGGCAGGAGGAAGGGCAGAAAGGCTCTCCCCACGGAATTCCCAGTGTGCTCCAGCCAGACACCAAGGCTCACCACTCCTCGCTTGCAGAGCTCAGGACTCGGACTGTCCCTGTTTTAGATAAAGAAATTGCGACTGAGAAAATGCAGGGAGGCTGGCTAAGGCCCCACAGGTAGTCAGTGGGAGAAAAAGAATTTAAATTCATACAAAGGCAATGAAATGTCTTCCTGCTGCTCTTCCATTCCAAGACAACTAGAATTTAACTCCGAAGTCTCAGTGTCCATCTACGTATCCGACCAGACCTTACAGAAGCCTCCTCAATCATACAGTTAGCAATAGCGTCCATCAGGGCTAATAAGAAGATTGAGTTTCCTGCCCATCTGAAGGAAGAATGCCTCTCCTCAGAACTAGTGTAGCTAATCTACAGAGATCTCGTAGGGCAAAATCGTCTAGCTCAGGCCTTCCTAACCAAACGTTCTCCGTAAGAATCATTTCCCATTATCCATAATACTGTTTCAGCTCACCAGTGGGTCTAAACAAGACCACCTGGTCAGGAGCCTAAATTAGCTACTTCATACACCCTCATCTCTAAATTACTGGTGGCTTGCTCCGAATTGCACCTTGAAATCGAAATGCATTAGCTCGAGGAAGCGTGCTGCGTAAACTTGTCATCCTCACTTTCGAAGGTCGCTCTTCCAGCACCACCACGAACTTGACCCTGACCCGTGTGTTGGCAGTGCCTTGATCTAGACTCAGTGATTCAGAGATTTATTTTGCAAAGCAATTGTTTTTGAGTCTCCAGACGCATCTCAAGATACTCTGTTCTAGTTTCGTCTTACCACATCCTTCTCTATGCTCGTGGAAGAGGAAAGTTACAAGCACCACCTTCTCACTGCACAGCCCTCTCTCAGAAGGCATACCCTCTGCAGCTTCCAACAGCAGGGGATGGGAAGTGAAAGGGATAGTTGGTAGGAGAGGCATCAGGTCACTACACACTTTCACTCTTGTGTTTTGAATCCAATAGTAGTCATCTACCCTCTTGTTCAACCAATCCTACATCTTCGCTACTATACTCTAACTTTTGAAGATCAGATTGTTTGTTGTTACAATTCCTTCACAAATTCAGAGCTGGACATGCTGGTGTGTATTACTGCTTAGGAGGTACACGCCACACGAGCTACTCGGGAGGCTGACATAGTTGATTTAGGCCAGCTCAGGAAACAAAGACAACCTTCATGTCAAATATAAAAATTAAGAATAATAAATATTGTCTGACCAGAAGAACAAAGGTACACAATTTTTTAAAGGAAAATAAGGTAAGGGAGGAAGGTTAAGAGAAAAAAAAGGAAAAAGTTAAGAGATTCTTTTTCTCAAGGAAAGAAGATGTGCACCACCACCACCTGGCAAAGGGATTTGACAAAATTCAGACATTATGTGCACTGCCAGCAGAGGGCGCACGCCTGCCCTCAGTTTTCCATTAGGTTCAATGGAAAGGACCAGAGCAGGGCTCTCCCGAACGCCAAGTAAAAGGGACACTTGTCACCACAACTGTTCATACCTGGATGGAGAGGGTCAGAGAAGGAACTAGCAGTGGCCCTCGCAGGGAACACGCAATCAGGATCACAGGGTGGGTCTCCACATCTCCCCAAGTCTCACTAACCATTTGCTTAGGAAAACAACGAACAGTCCCTGTGAGAAGGTTTCTATTTAGTCTCCTGAAGAAGGGAAGTGCCACTGCTGAGACGCCTGTTCAAGAACCCAAGACACTGGCAGGCAAACGGGAGAGACTGGAGACCATCGCGCTTAGTGGAGTGAGTCAGAAGCAGAAGGTGAGACGTCGGATGGCCTCTCTCATATGAGAGACCCAGAGCACAGCCATCTCATGGAACTTAAAACGAAAAGCAAAGTGAAACAGAGGGGTGGGTGGGGAGGGGGAGGGGTGGGGAGGGGGAGGGACAAAAGGAGAGCAGGAAAGTCCTTGTCACTTTGATGAGACACGAATGAGCACAAAATGCTCAACTTCATTGTAAACCTTAAAAATTGCACTCAAACATATCAACAAAGTGGGGGAAAAAAGATTCCATGACATCAGTGGATGAGCAGGCGTGACATAAAATCTCAGCTGCCCACGAGAGTTAGCCCTCTGAACTTTAGCATGTAAAAATGACATCTTTAGTGAAACAATATGCTCTAACAATGATGATTTTGAGGGGCTTATGAGAATATTTTTGTTTGATTTTGGTTTCATTGTGCTTCTGAGTACCAGATTGAGGATCCTAGGCATCCTAGGCAAGTGTTTTGCAACTAAGCCATATCCCTGCCAAACGGCAATTTGTTAATATCAGCATTGGCAAAATACAGACTAGCAATGCCTTGCCCTTTCAAAAATTAAAGTACACACACACACACACACACACACACACACACACACACACAGAATGAGAGAAGGAGACCGAGAGAGAGGACTATGAACCCAAAAGCCTAGAAATTCTTGCTTACCACAAAGAAAATGTTGGCCTCTTCATTTCTGCATTATTTCCACAGCTATAGCCTGGCAAAGACAGTGAAAATGCATTCATATCTGCAATAACCACTTCAGCTAGGAAGGGAGATGGCTGACGAGTCTAAGGTATGGTGGGCCCTCCTGGTTCTTTCCTGACACTGACACTGTGCTCCCCGCCGGCAGGTACCCAGCTCCTATTGGAGGCCTGCGTCCACGCCACTGTGCTGGTCTTCATCTACACCAGTTTAGCCGAAGTAGCTGGGCCCAACTCCTACAAGGATATAACCCAGAATGGCCACGAGGATGAGCATCATGAAAGTACGTCACTGGCACCATACCCATATAGCAAAAAGCTGGCCGAGAAAGCGGTGCTGGAAGCTAACGGGTGCACGCTTCACAATGGTGGTACTCTGTGCACTTGTGCCTTAAGGCCCACGTACATCTACGGGGAAGAAAGCCCTTTCCTTTCTAATGTGACAAACAGGGCCCTCGAGAACAAGACCTTGCCAAATACAGGCAAATTCTCATTAATCAATCCTGTTCACATTGGCAATGTGGCCTGAGCTCACATTGTGGCCTAGAGGGCCCTACAGGACCCCACCAAGGCCCCTAGCGTCCAAGGACAGTTTTACTATATCACAGATGACACACCTCACCAAAGCTACAATAACTTCAACTATACCTTGAGCAAAGAATGGGGTTTCTGTCTTAATTTGAATCCCACCCTCCCTCTATCTCTAATATACTGGCTCGCCTTCCTCCTGGAAATGGTGAGCTTCCTGTTGAGTCCGATTTACAAATATCGCCCCCCTTTTGACTGCCACTTAGTGACACTGCTAAACAGTGTGTTCACCTTCTCCTACAAGAAAGCTCAGCGGGATCTGGGGTACGAGCCGCTCTTCAGCTGGGAGGAGGCCAAGCAGAAAACCTCAGAGTGGATCGGCTCACTAGTGAGGCAGCACGAGGGCACTCTGAAGACGAAGACTCAGTGACGTGAAGATGACGGGGCAATGGATGCGAGTGATGTCGTGGACCATTGGTTCAGTTCCTTCATCCAGCTTCCTCCAGGAAATGACACACACACTGTTCCCATCTTACAGCCTCCTTTAGACACAATGCCAACCACCTGTCTTCCTCAGGCTACCATGTACCTGTTAGTTCCATTTTTCTATCTTCAGTGCTGAAGTCTTATTATTGAAAAATCCCATTTCTTCACATAGCTCAATGAAAAATAAAGATATTAATGTCTGCTTTGACGAAAGTATGGTTTTCATTAATAACTCACACTTTCCCAAAATCCCTTCTGTGAAGGCTGATGGGTACACACTCAAAAACAGTGGCAGCACTCCTTAAGACTTACACACATACATGGGAAAGGAAGCCCATTTCTTCCTGCTGTCACGGATAGTGTCCATAAAAGCAAGGAGGTCCTGAAAAATTCAGGAAAGTTCTCTAAGGTCAAGGTAGCTTGGGCCCACGTTTTGGCTACCAAGGCCTTCCTTTTAAGACCACCCATAAGGCTCCAAGCATCCCAGGGCAATCCTGCTACATCCAGATGACACGCCTCATCAAAGCTACAGTAATTTCTATTGTACCCTAGGAAAGAATGAAATGTCTGCCTTGATTTCAGTATGGACCTTCCTCCAGCTCTGAAGTACTTGCTCCCATTCCTGCTGGAAATGGAGAGCTCCCTGATGAGTCCAATTTATGAATAACCCGCCTTTATCTACCACTTGCTGGCACTGTCAACAGGGTATTCGCCTCTTTCTGCAAGAAAGCCCAGTGAGACCTAGGTTGTGAGCCACATGTCAGCTGGCAGTAAGCCAAACAGAAAGCCACAGACTAGACCACTAGTGAAGCAGCGCAAGAGGACTAAAAGGACTCTGAAGGCAAAGTCTCAGCGGCATGCTGATGGCGGAGATGCAGTGGAGAGTGATGTCAGGAGCTGTTTGTCCAGCCTGACAATCCAGAAAATGAACAAGGCACAAGATCTTACTTCTTCCCTTTGACACAGCGGCCAACAGGACTTCCTCAGGCGATGATGATTAGCTTGTCCACTCACTGGCCCGTAAAGAAGCTCTCTGCCCTAGTCACCCACACCAGGGAGACAAACTTCCTCGTGTCGGTCACTGTTATCAAACTCTTAGCTGCTGTTTCTGAGCTATTCCTTGCTTGTGTACTTCAGAGCTTTAACTACTAGTTCCATGTTCCATGGGGGAAAACCCTCATTCTTTCACAAAGGTCGCTGAAAAGAATAATAAATGCTTTCATTTCTACTACAGAGAAAGTGTGGGTTTTGTTAATACACACAGCCACCTTCCCCCATTGCTTTTCACATCCGGGTATGGGAGTCTCCCTCTGTTGCAGCCTTCCTCAGGCCCTTCACATCTAGAAAGCCCTTCGTGTTGCTCAGCCTATGGGATACCTAACACGTGGTCTTATTCTAGAACCACGGGAAAAGCCAACGAAGATCTATGGTCTGGCTTTTTTATAATGTGAAAAAGATCTTTTAGTCTGTTGAACCGGGCTATTACTGAGGATAAAGTTTCAGACCTTACTATGTAGAGGAAATAGTTCTTGATGAAGGCCATTCTCACCGGGGGAGGTGAAACCTCAACATTGCTTTTATTTGCATTTATTTGCATGCTTCCTCTTACGGCCAATGATGAGGAACACGTTTTCACATGCTTGCTGGCCATTTGTACTTGTTCTGAGAAGCTTCTTTTCCTTTTAGTTGCTAGCTTCTTGATGGGATCATCTACTTTAGGGGCTTTTATGTTTTTCATTTCTTTGCCTATTCTAGATGGTAATCCTCTGTCTGAAGTGTTGCTGGTGAATATTTTTTTCCACCCTGTGGGTTGTCTCTTCACATTGCTGATTGTTTCTTCCAGAGCAGTGTCCAGGCACGGTGGCTGGAGCAGGTGGTGAGACATGGGCCTGTGTCCCTCAGCTGCCCACAACACTAGAGCCAGAATTTGCCCAGTCCTTGCGAGGCATGAAAATCTTTTGTGTTCATGCCAGCTGCTAGTTGCTTAAGTCTGAGTACGGGCCTGGACCCTCATTTTTTTTTAGCAGAAAAATCACTCATTGAACCCAACAGGCCTCAGGGAATGAATAGTGCATTGTGTCCACGGGGCAGATAGTGTGAGCGAAAAAGATGAAGATTATATTGCCTGGTGGACTAGAATGAGCAAATATACAGCTTTTCTTCCTGGTCAACAAAGTTCACTACACTCTGCGCAACACTTTCTGGGCCAAGCAGACGGAGCTCAGCCTGTTTGCCCTGCATGTACGCACCGCATGAGGACGGCTCAGACACAGAGGACAATGGCAGCCACAGCCTGAGTTCTCCTTGCCATTCTGAGACAGAAAAGAAAGAACGAGCTCCTACCTTTCCATTTTCCCTCTAACAACCAGAGGGGCACGGTCCCCCTGACAGCTGTCATGCCCCTCCCCCGCACCACCTGGACAGTGCCCACGTGACTAGCTCCATCGCGGCACTGCTAACTCTGCAGTTTCCTCAGTAGAGGCTCTACTGCTTCGGAAACCCTGAGAGGAGCAGCAGGGAGCCATCGTGACAAGGCAAAAGTCAAAGAGGACAGGCCCCCTTGCTGACGTCCCTGAAATCTCCAAAGTCTACAAAGCAAAATCACCACTGTCACCTTCCAGCGAGACACTTTTGAAACGAGGGCAGCCAAAACATCTGTCCTGCTATTTCAGCACAAAGTGAGATAAGGGGAGATTGGTCAATCAAACAGCTGCTTCTCCCACAGTTCAAAATAACAGCCACCCAAACAGCAGAGGACATCCTATATACATTGCCGTGGCGGCAGGAGGTATTTGCCTTTCGTTACAGTAAGACACAAGCATAGACCTAGCCTGTAATCTCAGCACCTGGGACGCTGAGGCAGGAGGATTACCATGAGTTCAAGGCCAGCTTGGCTCCATAGTGAGGTCAGGACCATTCTGGACTGCAGAGCGAGACCCTGTCTCAACAAAAAGCATAAATCTATTCCGAATAACTCCATCCGTTACCCTCTAGCCACCTCAGGTAGCAACGTTCCGTAACTTCCCGAGGGCCCTATTACCAGCTGGAGAACCAACTGCAAAGCACATCCGGGAAATGGAAGACGTTGCCCCGCCCAGGCCACTGCTCCTCTATCTAAGCAGAGTTCCCTCACCCTCTCTGGGCTGGTGGAAGAGGTCTCTCTCCTGTGCATTACTTCCCCGTGTTTCCGCTATTCCAGCAACGGTCCCAGTAAAAGCCTCACTCAAGTCTTGCCTACTGGTGATTCTTACCTCAGATGGCACTAAGGAAGGCCTGCTAACGCTAAGATCTGTTGGTTCTGAAGAGCTCCACAGAACAAAGGAGTCGTGAGAACGCTGATGGTCAGTGGAGATGGCTGGTCATGAGTAGAAATCAGCAGTGACTTGCAGAGACGTGAATTGACCTGGGGCACTTTTAGAGGACCAGCAGAGACCTGCAAAAGAACACCAGAGAGGCAGCAGAAGCTTCAGATAAAGACCCAGAAAACTACCAAAGAAGCTGCTGGGATGGCTGGGAGCCACGAGGTGCTATAAAACTAAGAAATGTGACACTAAGGATTCAAACCCCCAGCACCACATAATACCTGGACATAGTGGCATACGCCGGTAATTCCAGCACTCGGGAGGCTGAGCTGGGAGAATTACCATGAGTTTGAGGCCAGCCTGGGTCCCATAAAGAGTACAGGACCAGCCTGAACTGTGAGCAAGACCCTGTCCTAAAATAATATTATAATGGTAGTGGACAGTAGACTTAATCCTGAAACAAAGTAATGCCCAAAGCAACTTTATACTAAACAAAGGAAATTTTGTGTTTAAAAACATAGACCCTGATATCCTATGCAAATCTTTAGCAAAAATGGTCAATGTATATATCTTAGTGTGATGATAATTTGGTAGTTTTGGAAGCAAGTGCTTCGTATGATATCTGAGAAGCTGGGGCCATTGCAAGGCCTTCCTTTTCCTATCCGATAACTCCACACAAAGATACTGAACAGGGAAAGAGTCAGAGTTCTGAAGCATGAGAGAAGTTCGTCTTTAGGGACTGAAGGAGAATAGAGAATAAGAACAAGGTGGATGACGACCCTGTCCCCAAAAGCAGGGAGCCAGGCGCAGCTACAAGCTCCAAAAGACTCACGAATCTGTTCCACTACAATGAAAACCCCGTCAAGGACAACTGTAGTCCATCCTTAGGGCACAAGAACCAGCACCAGCAAACTGAGCCCTCTGTCAGGGTGGCTGCTGATGGGAGGTGGGCCTGAGGTGGGTTGCCAGCTCGTTGTCATCCTGGTGTGGCCATTGGTGATATGTGCTGGAACTTCCTTTCTGAAGAGGGACAACTCACCTCCCGGAGTCTGTCAAATCCAATCACTGTGCGATTATGAGCAAGCCAGCTTCCAAGGCACGCAGCAGTGTAGACACTGGGGCCCCGTGCTCAGCTTGGAGTTTGCATAGCAATTACATTACTTTTTACACTGACATTACAATTTGCACTTACTTGAAAAACCACCCGTCACACCCTGACCTGACTATATGCGTTTTCTTATAATCTCTGCAGCTTGTGAGGTGAGTTCCACCTCTTTCCCAGTTGCCCATTAAAAAATCCAAAGTCTGGAGAATGAAGTGACTTGTCCAAGAAATCCAAGCCGTCATGGTGAGAGTAGAGCTGGGACTATCGGGTTATTGGAAACGTTATGACATATTTTTCTGTCTTTCAAAGGACATTTCAGTAAGAATCAAAGATCAGGCAATGGCATATTGGCTGTTTTGTTCCATAACCTCTTGCCATCTTTCGGTGAGCTTCGTAACTCTTCATTCATTGAAGGACTTGTCTATACGCAAAAAACTGAAAGAAGTGTTGAGTTACAGCCTCATCTGAGTTAAACATTGTACCACACAAGTTTTGAAGGCAGCAAAACAAGTGGGAGTCTGGTGGTATAAAGCAGCCCGAGTGGTGGGAAGGGCAGCACATCGTATCCAATCTTCAATGGTTTTCCATGATGGAGCAAATAGTGTGTGGTATTGCAGTGTCATACCAGAACACACCTCTTCGATGATTAGCAACCTCTGGGTGTTTCTGGATGATGGAGTCCTTCAAACTGTCTAAATATTGATGGCACACATTTGAGTGGACAGTTTGGTTCCTTACTAGGTGCTCAAAAATAAAAATACAACACCTTTAAAATCCCACCACACTGAGAGTATAACCTTCCTTTGATAAATGCCTGTTTTCAATGTCATTTGAGGTGAGTCATTGTGTTGTGAACAATGTGCTTCTGATCACAAGTTGCCAGTCTCTTAAAAAGGATTATTTTCCTTATGTTTAATGGGTAGATCATAAAGGTTCACACACTCTGTCAAATGAACTTCTTTGAGTGGATGAAGAATAAAATATCACGCTGCGTACACACCCCAGCTTCTTCAGGAGGTTGTGAGTGCTTTGCTGATGAATGTTCAGTGTTTCTGCATCTAGCCCTTAGTATGGTATGACTCTGTGATCTTCCCGCCCCCCCCTTTAGGAGGATCGGCGGATTTGCTACACAGGGCGCCACACTCATGAGTTCCTAGATGAATGCGATGCTAGGAGGGGGGTCATGGGAGATGCGTCACCAGGGGGTACATCTCACTAGTGCTCTACTTCTTGTCAACCTTGAGGTGAGCGACTTTGTTGCCTTTCCACCATAATGCTTATGTTTTGAAGCCAGCTCACTGGCCACAGTTCTCTGAAGCATGTGCCAAATAAGCCTCTTTTTAAATTTGTGGATGCCAGGTCCTTTGCCCCAGCAACAGGAAAGCTAACTGCTGCAATACAACGGGCTATTTCAATTCCCTAAGCATCAGAGTTAAAAACCACACAACAGATCAAATGGATTTATTAGAAATCTATAGAGTTCCATTTAAAAATAGCAGAATTCATATACTTCCACAGCCCACAGACTATAAACAAAAAAATCCGGAGTCTCCTAATCCTACCAAGTCACAAAGGAATGAAACTAGAAACCAACAGGGAAAAAATACAGAAATTACACAAAGACATGAAGATTGCATAATCCTGTCAGATCAGAGGCCGTGGAGGGCACAACACTTGGGTCTGGTTGCAAGCGGGAAGAAAGGACACGGAACAACTGGAAGCAGAGCCGTTCCTCACTCCCACCTCTGCACTGTCGTGCCACTGGTGTAGCTACGAGAGGAAGCGTCCCACAGTAATGGTCCAATACCAACCAATCAGAAACAGTGATATTACGAACTGCATCAAGCAACTAGGAAAACCCATACAGTGAGGCAGGAAGTGCAGAGCCAGGTAGTTAGAAAGGAAGTCCATATAAGGAAGCTAGAAAATGCAAAGTCATGGTCACCATCTTTTCAGGCTGCTTAAACATTATTTCGTTTTCTGTTCTTTCTGCCTCCACAACTGTGATTTGAATGATCAATGGGTCATCAAAAAATTAGGAGAGGGATTTAAAATTTCTAGAGTAAGTGCAACATATTGGAATCTGTGGGACATAAGGCAGTTTGGGAGACATTTATATCTATAAGTGCCTACGTTAGAAAAAGAGTGAGCTCAATAAGTAATCTAATGAGGTATCTTAAGCTCCTAAGAGAAAAAACAAAAACAAAGCAAACCAAAAATTAGTAAAGAAATAATAATGACTAAGGTGGACATTAATGAAGTAAAGACTAAAAGAACAGCACAAAGGGTCAGTGAATCAAAACCTTGGTTTTTTTTTTTTTCACAAGATTGGTAACCTCTTAGCCAAAATTACCAAGAGAAAAAGAGAAATGAACCAAATCAACAAAATTAGAGCTAAAATGACAAAATTACAATGGACACTACTAAGAGCCAGACAATTGTTAGAAACTTATATTTCAATACATTGAATAATCGAGAATGTCTTAGTTACTTTCTGTTGCTGTGACTCAATGCCTGACACCTACAAATTTAGGAAAGGAAAGGTTTATTTTAGCTCACAGTTTCAGAAGGTCACAGTCCATTCAAGGGTGGCTGACAGCCATGGAAGTACATGGCAGAGAGAGGTGGAGGCGGCTCCTCACAACATCACAGACAGGAAGGGAAGTTGAGAGTAGCTCGGACGAGTCCTAGTCCCAGTCCTAGTTCAAGGAAGGCAGGTGCAGCTTATATATCCTTCCAGGTCTCCTCCCAGTGATCCGCCCCTCCTGGATCCAGGTGTGGAAGGTGTGCCCACTACACTCCTCTAATCCTAATTTACATACCGTTAATCCTAACTTACACACCTGTAATCCACCCCTCCAGACTAGGCCCCAATCTACCAACAGCACACGGTTCCATAGACAATCCATAACATTTAAATCCATAAGACTTTTGGGGGACATTCCAGAGCCAAACCACAGTTTAGCAGAATTGGCTAAATTCTTGCACAAATGCAACCTACAAAATGGAACCAAGAAGATATTTTAAAATTCTAAGCAGATCAATAACAATGATATTGAAATGTTTGTTAAAATCTGCCCAAATATGAAAAATCCAGGAACTGATGGATTATATCATGATTTAGTCTTTCTTTTTTTTTTTTTTTTTTTTTTTTTTTGAGACCGTGTCTCACTCTGTAATCTAGGCTGGTCCTAAACTCACTGACATACTCCAGGCTGGCCTTGGACTCAGAACAGTCTGCCTACCTTAGCCTCCCAAGTGCTGGGATTACAGGCATGTGCCACCATGCCCAGTGTTATGTGGTGCTGGTGAATTGAACTCCAGGCCTTGTGCTTGCTAGGCAAGTGCTTTACCTGCGGTGCCGTTCCTCCAGCCTTTAAAGAACAGCTAACATCAGGGGCTGGAGGAATGGCACAGAAGTTAAAACACTTGACTTGCAAGTGCAAGGCCCTGTGTTCAACTCACCAACACCACATAAACTGGGTGTGGTGGACAACTGTAATCCTAGCACTCAGGAGACTGAAGCAGGAGGATTGCCATGAGTCCAAGGCCAGCCTGGGCTCCATAGTGCGTTCAGGACCAGCCTGAGCTACAGAGCAAGACCCTATCTCAAAAAAAAATGGTCCTCAAATTTTCCATAAAATACAAAGACAAGAAAAGCTTCCAAACCCATTCTATTAAGTTAGAATCATCCTGATGCAAAAACCACATCAAGACAGTTTTAAGAAACTGAAGGCCAGCTTTCTTGATGAGCATAGATGACAAATGCTTCAATATGATTCTTGCAGACAAAATTCTACAACATATTTAAATGATTATGTATCATGACAAAGATGGCTGTATCTCCAGGATGCAAGGATGGTTCAACATGCAAAAGTCAACAAATGCAATACACCAAATAAATAGGACAAAGCATAAAATCCACATGATCATCTCAATATATACAAAAAGAAAGCCCTCAACAAAATTCAACCTTTCCTCATGGTTTAAAAAAACTCTCAAGAAAAGGCACACAAAAAACTTCCCTCAAATTTATTGAAACTATAGATACAAAACCATAGCCAAAACTATACTCAATGTGGAAAAACTGAAAAATTTTTCTCCAAAACTCAGAATGAGACATGGGTATCCATTCTCACAGATCCTGTTCTACATAGTATTTGACTTGTTAGTCAAGACAATTAGTAAAGAAAATGATATAAAATAAGATACAAATAAGAAATGAAGAAGTCAGATCATTTCTAGTGGCAGATGATTTCTCCTTTACATAGAAGGACCTAAAAAAAAAAACCTCTGTCAGAAGACGAATGTATCTGATAAGCACATGCGGCAGTGTTACAGGCTAGAGAATCCACACAAAAATGAGTATCTTTTTCATACGTTGCTAGTGAGCCAAGCAGCAAAGAAATCAAGAAAACGACTTCATTCAAAACAGCTTTTAAAATGCCTATAAATCAACCTATCCAAGAAGGTTTATAAAAATTATAAACCTCTGATGGGAGAAAGTGAGTAAGACATTAGAAAATAGAAAGACTTTACTTACTTATCGATTGGCAGAACTGATATTGCTAAAATGGCCACAATAAAAGTGATATAAAGAGCCAATGCCTTTCCTGTTAAAATACTAACAATATTCTTTAAAAACTAGAAACATCCTAAAATCCTCATGAAGGAACAAAGTACCCAGACCGTGATGAGCAGCGCTGGAGGCGTCATGATGCTCAGTCTCGGATTATACTGCAAAGCTACAGCGACAAAAGTAATATGGTGTTGCCACAAAAACAGACAGGTAAAACAATAGAACAAAACAGAAGACAAAATATCAAACTTTTGTGGCCATTTGCTTTTTCATAAAAGTATGGAAAATACGCGCCAGAGGAAGACATTCTCTTTCACAAATGATGCTAGAAAAACTGTATATCCGCAAGCAGAAGATTGAAACTATTACCTGTCTCCCTGAACTGAAATCAAAAATGCATCAAACACTCAGAAATAAGACAGAAACCTGAAACTTCTGGAGAAAATATAACGAGAAAACAAGGAAAGCCATAGGCAAAGACCTTCTGAGTCAGAATCCAAGAGCACAGAAAATGTGAGCAAGAATCAACGAGGAGCTTGTGCCAAATTTTTAAAATTTTTGCCATGAAAGAAAAAGTAAAAGCAGCGAGGAGAAGACCTACAGAATGGAAGAAAATCTTTGCTAGCAATGCCCCATAGACAAGCGTTATCTAGAGTATATAAATAACTTTAAAACACACACCCACCAAAAAACAAATCAACCAATAAATGAGCAAATGAATTGAAATGAGAATTCTCAAACGAAGAAGTAGCAACAGTCTAAAAGTGTGTGGAAAAAATATTCAGCACCTTTAACCACTACGGATATCAAATCTAAGCTACCTTGAAGTTCCGTGTCCTTCCGGCCATAATGCAGCGCATCGTGATGACAAGGGAACACTAAGTGCTGGTGAGTGTGGACAGAAGAAGGAAGCGCACCTGCGTCGTTGGTGTAGAAGAACCACTACAGAGACCAGCATAGATGTTCCTTAAGACAAAAACCAACCGCTGTACCATTTGAGCCAGCTATCCCACTCCTTGGCACATTCCCACAAGACAGCATACTACAGTGGCTCCTGCATATCCATCCAAAGACAGTGGCAGCACAATTCTCAGTAGCTAAATGTGGAAACAGCCTAGATGCCTATCAACCAAAGAGCAGACAAGCAAAGCATCATATTAATAGACAGGGAAGATGATCCAGACATAATGCAATGAGATCAAGCCACTGCCAAGAAGATGGACGGAACTGGAAATCATGGTGACGCAAACCAAGCCACTCTCAGGGAGTTAAATACTAAATCCTCAGTCCTCTTACAGGAGTATAAAATAAATAACTGAGCAAACAGATAAACAAATATATATCTAAATAAAAGAAATAACAGGAAACTAGAAGGTAAACATTTAGAGATGGGCCAGAGAACAAGGAGACAGACGGAAAGGGTGAAAAGGGTAACTGGGATGAAAATAGTAAAAATCTTTTAAGCATGAATATGTCAAAATGAGTCCCATTGTCTTTATTGCTAACGTTCACCAATAAAAGTCAAACAATTAATTTTTTGAAAGCATCTTTTTTCACTCCGAGCTTTCCTTTCTTAAACGTAAGGGGGTCTGCTTCAACACCACAATCAGCAAGGGATGCTGCGCGACCCCGCTGTGACGTGCACATGTGTATGACCAGCAGAGGGCACACTGCTGCTCTCAGCTTTGCATCAGGCTCAGCGCGGCAGGGGAGCGAGCGCAGGGCTCCGCATGCTAAGGAAAGGTAAGGTCCAGCACGACTGCGCTTTCTGACTGGATGAACACTGTCACAGAATTAAGTAGGACCAGCAGGCTCAGGGAACACACACTCAGGACCAGGGGTGGGTCTCGAGCCTTTCTACACAGCACACTAATCACTTGCTCAGGGGGCCCAAGGGTGGTCCTTATTGCAATGTTCTCGTTGACGTTCGGCAGTGAGAAGAACTCAGCATTACACGGTCTGTTTAAGAGTGTGCATGGCCTGCATCCAACGACGCATAGGTAAGAAGGTGTGAATGCTCCCACAGGCCTTTCCAGTTAAGGGTTAGGACAGGCCATGTTGTACCAATGCGGCCTCGTTTTGCAATGAAAGGATCAGCCGATAATGGAAGATCTGCCTAAGAAGTGGTAACCATGGCTTCCACAGTGCAGCGTCTTCTGGGAATATATGGAAAGTATAAAATGCCTCTGACAAATCCAGAATCTCTCCGTGCTGGGACGCGTCTACCCTTTCGCTCAGGTGAAAGATCCTTCAAATGCAAATGAGGAAATGCCAGCTTGAGGACTTCACAGCCGTCATACTTTTTGCCTCCTGAAACACAGTAACTTGATAAATGAAACACTTGCCCTCCCTCCCTGGTGTCCTGAGAGGAGGATTTCCAGCTGCTGGAATGAGCCGGGCACCTGAACAAAGCGCACAGGAAAGCACCCAGATCCGATCAGGACACCGAGAAATAGAAACCGTTAACATGGGAGAGCACGCGTTGGTAGCAGGCAACTGAATGTGCCCACAGCTGGGCTCTGACAGGAAACAGAGGAGCCCAGCACCCGGCAGTTCGTGCTGGAGTTCACGCCGGAGACTGTCTCGGCCTGTTCTCCTCCTGGCTACCAGGACATAAGAAAAAAAAAATTGGAATTGCCAAGGACAACTGAAAGGAAGGGAAGTGTGGGGAAATCGTCTCTGGTCTACAAGATGAGAGGGAGATGAAGGGCAGAAAGGAAGGGACGAAGGCCAGCTGTGTTGGGGACGGGTGAGAGGAGCAGAGACGTGCCAGCAGCGCCTCTGTGTCCTCCCTGCCTTCTCTGGCGAGCTGTGAAGGCCACTTAGCGAAGGTGACCTTCAGAAGCCCATGGACAGCAAAGCCTAGAATACCTTAGAACATCTTATAACACCCTATGTCTCTAAACTCCTTATCATAGGGAGAATTAGATGTTTTGGTTTGTATTTCTTTATTTCTTAGTATTCCTGAGAAGGAAAGGTTGGATACCACAGCTCCTCCAACCTCTTAGGACTTCAAATCTGATGTGCCACTTTTATGAAACGGAATATACTTAGAATGCATTGAAATTAATCAAAATCTAAATTAAAAAGTCGTGGAATATCTTTTCCCTCAACTAAGCAACATTCAAGTTCCAAGGTGATCAGCTACACTTCCCTGTCACTGGTTCACAGCAGACACCTGCCTCACCAGGACCTTCAGGTTGGCAACACTTCAAGACATCGCACCAGGGCCCACACCTCCGGGGTGCTTTTTTATTATCAGCTTATGTACTTTGAAGTCATGGGTTTAACTTAATGCTCTCAGGGATGCTTGTGGCTATTAAATTTTGTCTGGTTTATATTTGCAGTCAAACATTCAGGCTTGATGACAAATGAAGTAATCACAGCTCTACAGTCAGGTCACATCGGGACAAGAATCCGTGATTCTGGGAGCCCTGACACACAGGACGGGGCTGTGGACTCTCAAACAAGGAGGTACTTTGGGTCATTCAAAGAAAATAAAGCTGTTTTCTCACTTCTCATGTATGTCTGAATCGTCAGTCCCTCAGGAACATTTGTCTTGATGTCTGTAGAGACCAGAAGGTGTCTGTAGAGACCAGCCTAGCCACTAAATTTTCTCCGTTATTATTAGAATTCAGTACTTTACACTTTTGAAATTGAGACACAAGAGAAATAATTTTTTGATGTGTGTTACTGCTTGGGTCCAAGATGTCCACCGAAAACCTCATGCCTTTGGATGTTATCAAATACTGATGGGATCATGTGCTAGCAAGAAGTGGGGCCTGGTTGGAAGGAATAGAACACTAGGGCTTAGGCCAGAAGGGGTGGATTCCTGGGACAGGACCTGGAAGGTAGCTCAGCCCTTCCTCCCTCACCTGGCTTTCTGTTTGCCATGCTACGAACAGCTGCATCTCTGCTATGTGTTTCCACAATTGCTGGGCACCCACAAAAGGAATGTGGCCTTCTAAAATTGTGTGGTAAAATAAATCTTCCTCCCTTCAGTTGTGGATGGTGGGGACTCTGTTGCAGCAACAAAAAGTAACTAAACAACGTGATTATACTTTCCTTTTATAGATTCGATGTTTGAATATTTTATGCCTTTTAACTTTCATTTGATTTGAGATCACTATATAGGTGAGATTTGAGACTTCTCTTTACCAGAAATGCCTGTCCCCAATCTTCCCACAAAATCCCCTACTCATTGTTAAGGAATGCGGAAGACACAGATCTTTTGATATGAATAGGATTGGTATGGCATAACACTTTGCCTATTAACCAAAGCCACATTGTCATCAAGAGAATAAGCAATGAGCATGCAGTCTGAAGTTTTAGACTCAGCCAGAGGCAAGAGCCCATGAAGGTACAGTCCTGCCTTGAAGATGAGGAAGCCAGCACCCAGGCTCTTTCGTCTCCCTTTTAACCTTTAGCAAGTTAGAGCACTACATTTTCTTTCCACTAGTCCAGGAGGTGGCAGCACACGAGGTTTTAAGAAAGGGAGTGAAATGGGCAAAAGAAGATGCGTCATGGTTTGGATCTGGACGGTCTCCCAAAGCCTCTGGTGTTCAGAAGGCGAGTAGATTGCTCAAGTGGCAGAATCCATTGACTTCCAGTGCTGTTGAGAAGTCAGAAGGGTTGGGTGACTGAGCTATGACTTAGAAGGGGCAGGTCATCGAAGCATGACCTGGAAGGATGTATCTCCCTTACTGTCTCCACTTTTCCTCTCTCTCTCTCTCTCTCTCTCTCTCTCTCTCTCTCTCTCTCTCTCTCTCTCACTTGCTCTCTCTACTTCCCTTCTTCCCATGCTATAAACAGCTTTTCTTCGTCTGGGCCCTCTGCCATGTCCTCCCACCATTGCAGGCCACCATGAGTGGACTACTAAAACCTTCTGAAACTGAGCTGAATAAAACCTTTCCTCCCTTAAGTCATGAGAGTTTGGTAGTGTGCCCCAGCGATGAGAGAGGGACGAATATAGCATGATATCATATCATGCGTATATTTTGAATTGACCCATGATTTCTGGTTCTCTTCACTCTTTAAAACTCTTCTAGCTTGGTGTGGTAGCACACATCTGTAATTCCAGTGCTCAGGAAACTGAGGCAGGAGGAATGCCATGAGTTCAAGCCCAGTCTGGGCTATAGAAAGACAGCTAGTTTCAAAAAAATAAAACCTGCCACACTGTGTCATAAGAACCTCCTCACTCCACAGGGACCCTTCTCTTTACCCTCCAGAAATAAAAGCTGGAAAGGCAAGACAGATTTTTTTCTGGGCTTCCCACTCTGTAAATATTGGATATCCCAGCTTGTGTTCAATCACATTTTCATTCAGTGGTTCATATTCTAATCAAAACTCTGCAATGACGCTGAAAGAGAGAGAGAGAGAGAGAGAGAGAGACAGAGAGAGAGAGAGACAGAGTGAGAGAGAGTTAGTTCATGATGTGATGGCCAAAAATATGGAGGTTCCAGGAGAGGGGTCAGCTCCTCCCACATGCTAGGTTACGCATCCTTTCGCCTGTACTTTGTATAATATCCTTAACAATAAACTGGCAGAGGCGTCCAGGATGTTACCCAAAAATCTGGCACCTCAGTGCTCTAGCTATATTCACATACAGGAACTAGAAAGCCACAAATTCCAAAAGCCGCTTTTCTCTCATACCCTTTTTATTGGTTAACTCAAGGAGGAAGAAATTACCTGTGACCCCTCAGTAACTGAACTCACATAACAAAAAATCTCACGGCGAATAACACATCTGAACACGTTCTTATCACAAGGCATCATCCTATATTTCAGTCCATTTTACAATCATTTATAAACCATTGCTCATTCTAAGGCAGAAAAAGACTTTTTCCAGGCCTTTGGACTGTAAGCATATAATTGGGCTCAGAATCTTGGGAGTATTTAGGCTGTGATCGAATGAATAACTCGAAGACAAAATCATTATTACAGAAGAGTGTGATAAGGCAAACATGTTAAACTTATGCTGACCAAAAAGTTAAGCAGGGGAATAATCCCAGAGAGGAGGAGTTATGGCACCAGACAGAGACCCTAAGGCCACACTTCTAAGACCCACAGCACACACCAACTGTGCTCCACCAATCACTCAGGAGGATGCCAACGCGTCCACCCACCCTAATGCCACATCCCACCCCTTGTCAACTTCATACTCAAGCACATCACCATAAACCATTTTTAATTTCTAATCTAAACAAAAATGATAGCAAGTTTATAACACTACCCAACATCGCTATCCCTCATACCACTGGAAATGATTCCTCCCCCAAAGTCCAAAACATTTTCTCCAAAACCCAAGACAAAATCTCCTCTGTAACTCAAGGTGACTCTTAGCTATAAACCACTATAAAAATGAAAAATAAATCACATAATTGCAAGTTACAGTGGTATAAGCAAATAGAAAGATAAAGGGGTAGAGAAGAATTAGGCCAAAGCATGACCAATGGCTCACAGGAGATCACCTGTCCAATCAACTGGGGGGAGGGGGGGAACACAGGAGAGTTGGGGGACAGAAATGCGATGATTTAATTATCTTTTTTGTAAAAAGAGGTGACTTCCCTACATGCAGGCAGAAAAAAATGTACACTGAAAGTATTGTGGGTCGTGATTTTTAAATTTCCTAAATCACGAGTTCCTGCCCCTGCCTTTCTTTTCTGCTGGCAGGATGTACAATCCTTCTGACAAGAGCTAAGGTATTCATGTTTGCCCATGTTCAAAGTAGCACAGCTCACAACAGCTAAAATGTGGAAGACACCAAAGTACCCATCAACAGACCAGTGGACACAGAAATCGTGGTATTTGTATGCAATGGAGTACTACTCACCTGTAACGACGGATGGGTAGGGAGCTTCCACAGGTAAGTGAATGTAACTTGAGGCCATCATGCTCAGTGAAGCGAGTCAGAAGCAGAAGATTAAATATCAAATAGTTTCTCTAACATGAGAAACCCAGATCACAATTATTTCATAGAATCGATTGAGGGGAATAGTAGGAACTGGAGCTGAGGAGGAAGCAGTGGGAGGATCAAAGAAGGAGAGGGGAAGGAGCTGTAATATCACCAGGATACGCCTGTGCACGAGACACTCAAGATCAATGTAAACTGTATGTATTGTGTTTATACATAGCAATAAAATGGTAAAAGAAACAAAAAAATCTAAGATACTGGTCAGGGTCAAGTCGGTCATTGCCATGTGACCTTTATCCCTCCTCCCACCTCCTCTTCTTTGACTGTAATCATGCAGTTGGGTAAAAGCATACAAAATTGGAAAAAAACAGCCCGTCATCAAGTGGAACTGGAATGGGTGTGGTCAGGCCTGGGAGGGTCCAGAGGGCACAAGTAAGTCACATAAAGAAGCAACCAAAATGCCCAAAATGCCCAAAATGCCTGTTCCTGCCGCGCTGACCTCTGTTTCCAGGCATGCATGGTCAATTTGCTCGTACATTATACATAAATGAAAGGAAAATTATTATAATAATAAATACATTATTTATATAACATTAATAGTCTTGATATTAAAATTTGTTAATTTGCATCACGATATTTAAATAATCGAATGTCAGGAGAATAAGCATCTTCCAAGGAAGCACTCATTTGTCTCTTCTGGGGAGAAATTCACCGTATTTCCATCTGTACACAGTGCAATTGTAGTATGTTAGGCATAATTAGGAGTTTGGTTATTATACTTGGAAATTAAATACAGTTTAAGATGTGTCCGATTGTCAAGTTGATTGTGACTCTTGGAGATGCTGTCACCTTGGTGAATTTGAAAATGCCCAGGGTCCAGCTTTCAAGTGTGTATGATTGACTTGTGGGCCAGCGCAGATGGGTAGCCCAACTGCTTTGGACTAAACAAAGACAAAGGAATGCGATTGTTATAGCTTCTCCTCCCCCTCAGAGAGCTGAAGCCCTTGTCACTGTCTCCAGGGGTTAGCTCGCTTCCGTTTCCACATTACTGAGCGCTGGTCACCATTGGAGTTTTGGTCCAGCCTGCAGAACAGCCCTCGTCATCCCTCTGGGCCAATGACCCGTGGTACAGACTTGCACTGGCCATCTACCTCGTGTCTGAGCAGACACTAGGCACTCCGGCTCTTGCACATGCGTGCAGCCATTTCTGAGTCTCTCCCGCATGGACTTGTAAGCCCTCCAGATAAATTTCCTTTCATTTATATACAATTTCTATTAATTCTACCTGCCTAAGAACCCTAACCAACACACATAAGGCTTAAGGTGAAATTGGTTTGTCCAGTTGGCAATGAGTGGATTTATGGTGGTTGACTTTGACTATGAATTGATGGATCTGAAAGATTCCTAGTATATTAGTAAAGCACACTCACTTCTGCATGGGTCTGGGTGATCGTGGAGACATGATATAAGAGAACATATCTGGCCACTAGGCCCTCTGTCTCTCATTGTTTCCTCGCTCTCTGCTTCCTGGTTTCTGTGAGTTGAGCTACTTTTCTCTGCCATTCATGATGTTTTGGCCTTCAAACTGACTGAATATAAATCAGAAACTTTAAAACTATAGGCCAAAAATAAATCTTTTCTTTAGTTTGTGTGTGTCAAGAAAAGTGAATACAACACCCAAAAGAATCATACACGTAGGGGAAAAAGTAATACAAGAACAATGATAAAAAACACGATCCTGGAGGGCTTGTGCCAGCCTCCTGAGATCTGCAGAGTCCCAGGACAGAGCTTTCAGTAGTGCGTTACTCTACGTGGGCCAGGATGTGAGGGGGGTGCCCACCCTGGGTGTTCTGGACCCAACTGGAAGCTTGATCTAAGAAACGGAAAGGAGAAACATTGTTGCAGCTCCTTCATGCCGAAAGCTCCGGTTTTGCCTGAATCTTCGGACATCAGCTCATTCCTACTTCGCTTCGCTTGTGCCACACTTGGCTTGGCTCTGTTCTGCCATGCCATGAGGAGCCGTTTTCTAGCTCCAACTCCAGCCCCACCACGTGGTTCCACCATTTCTAGCCACCTACTCATGAATGGACTGTGACTTTCTGACACTGCGAGCTAAAATAAATCTTTTCTCTCCAAGTTTGTGGATGTCAGGTGTTTTGTCACAGTATTAAAAAAGTAACTAAGACAGAAATTGGTACCAAAATTGGGGTCATTGCTGTGACTTCACCAGACCATGGAAGCATTTGAAACTGAAGTCTGGATTTTGAAGGACTTTCCTGCTGGAGAAGTTTTGGAATGTTCTAAGCTGAACTTGACAGAAGATTCTGGTCAGTGTTCAGAAGACCAGAGTGGTGATAAAAGTGTAGATTATAAAGACCAGCCTCAAGATTTTTCAGGTGGGAAGAGGACTTTATTGGCAATTGGGCTAGAAACAACGCATGCTACTCTCTCGCAAAAAAAAAAAAAAGCATCATTTTTTTGCCCTTGTCCAGAGACCTTGACTGAAACTGAGATTAAGGGTGACAGCCTACTTAATCTGGTGGTGAAAATCTCAAAGCAGCCTAATATTCAGGTTGTCACATGGGTACTGCTTGCAGTTTTCAGCCAGTTGTACACTGAAAAGCAGGAAAGAATGACAAAGCCAAGGGACAGACAGTGCTTGCAGTTTGCCACGCTGAAAGGGCCTGAAGTGGTGAAGGAGCACAGAGATGTTAAAGAAATCAGCGTCAAAAAGAAGCCACTTAAGGCACGTGCCCGCAAGCACAAGGCCCCGAGTTCAACTCCCAAGCGCCAAAAAAGGACGGGCACGGTGGCACACGCCTCTAATCCCGTACTAGGGAGGCTGAGGCAGGAGGGTTGCCAGCCTGGGCTCCATAGTTAAAGATCAGCCTGGGATACAGAGGGAGACTCTGTCTGAAAAAAAAAAAAAAAAAGCCAAGTTCTTAGAATCATGGCTGTGAAGTTTTGTCTTGAGGATATTTTAATGTTCAGCAAGATCCCACATCTTCCAACTAAAAGCTGCATAGACAAAAGACCTTGTTCTAAGACGAGTACCCCAAGGCACCCACCCTATAGGGCCAGAGAGAAGTGTTTGTCAGAGTTTAGCTACCTACAGTTCAGCCATCCGGGCACCTGGGGGCTGCTGCAGACAAAAGCCAGGAAGTCCAGACTACTCTTCCCGCCAGTGGCAGATCTTGACATTGCCCACATGGTGCTGGCTTCACAGGCATGCAGAATGCAAGCGTTACGGGGTCATGGAGGCTTCTGCCCCAACCTCAGAGGGAGGCCTGCAAGGCCAGGCCGTGTGGCCCTGGGAGGGCCGTGCGTGAGGCCGTGAAAGTGATGTCTAAGATGCAGCTGAGGCGCCAGATATTTGGAGATGCCAGGAATAGGAAAGCCGTGTGCTAGTAACAAAGCTAGCAGAGAGGAGAGAGGATCGAGGCTGCAGGGGCGGCAACAGTGCAGAGGAAGGCTTGCCACAGTTTACACTACGTGCTGGGCAAGGAGCTGCAGAACTTAACCATTGCTTGGCTGGGTGGAGAACTTGCTGTGGCTGACTGCTTTCTATACTCCTGATCATCCACTTTGGAACGGTAACGCATGCCCTGTGCACATCGCATGCTGGAAGTGTCCAGCTTTTCATTGATTTTTGCAGAATACCACACCTAAGAGTCTGCCTTGAGTCTCAGAGGAGGCTTCGGACCTGGACTTCTTTAGGAGTACGGGAATTTTTAAGACTTTGGCAACTCTCAGAAGACTAGATGTGAGTCTTCTGGGGGTCAGGGTGGAATGCTATGGCTTGGATCTGGCATGCCCCACAAAAGCCTCATGTATTTAGATACATGGGATACCATGGAGCCTTGTGTTGTAGAAAAGTAGCGCCTGTCTGGAAGAGGCAGATGCTTGGGGTTTTACCTGAAGACATTCTGTCAACTTGTGGAGATTGGGGGCACCCAGGGCAGAGCATTCACGTGTGTGTTATTGACTTAGGGGCCAGGAAGTGAGAGAAAGGTACAACTCGTGGGTGTGGGCGCCCCGAATGGCAGGGTGAACTAAGTAAATGAACCACAAGGAAGCATCATTGCAGCTTCTTCCTGGGAAAGCGCTGGCCTTGCTCGCGTCTGGCTCCTGACTCACTGGCAGCATACTTCACTGCCTCCCGAAGACTCCTCTGGGAGCTCGGAAACAGTGTTTTCCTCTTTCGTATATGAGATAGGAACAGACAGGTTAATTAACTTGCCCAGGGTCACACAGCTAGAATGAGACAAAGTAGGCTGTCTAAACCGGAGATCTGCTCAGAGGTTCTGTGCCTTCAACGAACAGTTTGTTGACGAGCTTCTCTCTGCGCTTCCCTCCGAAGCGGCTCACGCCACCAAAACAACGGCCAAGGCCACGCGGCTGGGACAAAGGGTGGGGAACGACTCACGTGCTCTCGCCTGGGCAATCAGGACCCCGAAGCGCTAAAGGGTTCAGAGCCCCCTTCTCTCTAAGCCAGTCCGGCTTTCTCCTCCGCCTGTGGCCATTCCTCCACACGCGGTTCAGAGGAAGGGAGGGGAGGCAGAGCGGAGCGATTCCGGCTCTTCCCAAGCACCGCTGACCGCCCTCCTCCATCGCGGGGCTGTCCTGGGACTGTCGATCAGGAGGCAGGGGCTGGGGGCAGGCACGGTCAGCAGAGGACTGCCGAGAGCGGCCCTGCCCCGCGTGCGCCCCCAGCCCTGCGCGCTGCTCGCTCGCTCGCTCTTCGTGGGCCTCCGCGGCCAGCGTCGGCTGAGTGCACTCATTCTTACCCAGCCTCAGACAAGTGGATCCCAAATGCCCAGGGCCTGTCCCTGGGGTACGGGAGCGGAGACCCAGCCGTGGAGGCAGGGCGCGGGGAAATCTGCCGCTACAAGTGTGTGCTCAGATCTGACCCCAAACCTCGCTGAGCCCCAGCTTGCTCGCCTCCAGTGCACACCAGAATTCCTGTCTCATGAGAGTATAAAAGGGAATGAAAAGAGCGAATCTATGTGCCAATTATGCGATAACGAGCAACGTGGGCTGTAGACGGAGACTCGGTGTGCAGAGGAGCGCGTGCGGGCTAACTGGAGGTGACAGCAGCACCGTGGGGGGCCTCAGAGAAGCCCAGGACGCTGAGGATAGCACCCTGTGCCTCACGAGCGCACTGGAAGAGCCTTGAATGCTAGTCATTTGAAGCACATTATCTGCTTTCCGTAATATTGGTGCGCGATAAGCGACTTGGTAATTTATCTTGATCGTCTGCTTATTGAGAAAGCACTACAGAGGTGATCGGAGCCTGAGGGCACGAACCGCATCAGTGACTTCACTGTCTGAAAGGTTCACAGCTGAAAGGTCTGTTACGAAAGGGGTCCTGGTTACGGAAGGTAGGTCATGAGGACGGGACTTCGGGGACTGTATCTGCTTTCTGGCACTTTCCTGCTCTCCTCTGCCCTCTGCTTCCCAGATGTGAACAGTTGTCCTCTGCCCTGACCCTTCCGCCTCGAAGCCAGCCAACATGAACTGAGACTTCAGAAATGTGAGCCGTGTAAACCTCGCCTCCTTTCACCGTGTTGGGTGTTTCTGTCCCGGTGAAGGGAAACCTGACCATCGCTAAATCAAACGTTCAAGCTCATCTTCAATTTCCTGTTGCTCTCCTTCAGTCACCTCAGCAGGAACAGTAAGGGTCCGCTTCGGCTCTTCTACCGGCTCCGACCAGTCAGGGCCAAGTATGACATTTGCAACTGTGTCTCCTGGCCTTTGCTCCTAATGTTAGAACTTAGCTCCTTTCCATCAGAACTCTGGCAGACAATGCTCTGTGTCCTCTTACATCCTCTATAATTATTCATTTGATCCCGAAGCCAAGATAAGTAGGCAATACAACAACTCTGGCTCTATTCTGTTTCAATTTTAAATTCACATATAATCCCTGTTCAGTACAGAATTAAATTCTCATTCTTTACTCTTATATCCAATTACACGCAATCTCCCTCCTTAAAGAAGCTGATGAATTTCCCATAGCACGGAAATACAGTTTTTATTTTACAAGCCCTGCAAGTAGTCATTAGGAAACTTTCACACCTGTGTTACTCTAAGCGTCAAGAAATCTCTTTCTACAGCTTCTCCATTCCAAGGTCAAGAGGACTCTGAATCAAAACCCCCGATGCCCACTCACTAGCAGCCTCCTGTGGGCCTGGCTAGACCTTGCGGGTATCCCCTTGGTTATGCTTTCAGTGCTTGGGTCAGAGCCGATCAAAATATCCACAGCCTCCTGCCCACCGGAAGGAAGAACCTCACCAGAGAACTAGCGCAGCTCATCCACAGAGGTCTGTAGGACACGGCGGTTCGGCACTTAGTCTCCCACTGTATTTTCCAGCAAGTATTGTTTCCCATTGTCCCTATCGTTGTACTCTCGGCTAATTGCTCAACAATCCTCTAAAAGAATGAGTTCTACTAGGTGCTCAAGGACGCTTGCTATAAAGCGTTGCCACTCTGACCACTGGAAATCAGTCTCTTCAACCTCACCTCCACCTGCACCTGGCTCTCTGTCCCTTACAGCTTGCCCTCAAAATTGAGTGACCCAGAAAGTCCTTTTGTCAAGCAACCACTTGGATTTGAGTTTAGAGCACCAAATTAAAACAGATTCTTTCTAGTTTTTACACTGTCATGCCCTAAGCCTACACCTTAGGAGGGCAAGGTTTTTACACAGAGTATGGGTAGCTATTGAATAGCAAGTCTTCCAATGGACCCGTGTAAAGTTAGTCTGTTGTATTCAACTGCATTTTACTGCTTCATAATTGAAACATTTTCTCCATGAGAGAGGAGGGGCTCCTGAGACTCGGGGAATCCAAGGACAGCCGGGTAAAGTGCTTAGTTAGGCTGGAAGCCCTAAGAGTTTAAGAGTCAGAAGATAGAGATTGCGATGAGAAATCTGCTTTGAGATTGCCTGGAGCTGTCAGAGGAATCAAGATCAAAATTACAACTGACAATGTAGGTGAGAGGCTAAGACTGTGAAATAGAGTAGGGTGTTGGAGCTCGGCAGGTGAGAGGAATAGAGAAAGAAGGGAGAAATTCTACGCCTCTCTCTTCCTGCAAGCTCTTGTGAGAAAGAGACAAGTGAGAGAACGTGAGAAACAGCTCGGGGACCCAATAAAAACGAGGGTGGACACACGAACGGCGTGGGGAATCAGACAAGCAATGCCGAAAAGGGGGTGGAGCAATTTCTAACTCCACTCCAGGGTCTCCGGCTGAAGCTGGAGAACATCACGTCTTAAGCACAAAGTAAGCACGAAATGCAATCAGCCCCTGACATTAACAACTGACAGAAATTCTATCTGCAAGGAAAATCCATGATGCATACAGTGTTTGAATCTGGCTCAGGTCTGAAAAATGATGCCGTCTCTACAGCAAGGTGGCATTAGAGAAGAAATTCATTGCATTGCTCAGCAAAATCTCAGAGGGTTAGAAACTGAAGCAGTCTTGAAACGAGTCCAATCAGAAACTACAAACTCTTCTTAGAATAAGAACGTGCAGTGTGACCCAGCGTCAGGGTCGGTGCGCTGATTTGGTAGGAGCCTCCTGCAGAGGACAGCACGGCTGAGGCGGGGTGGGAGAGGATTTCCCCCAAGAGACCCGAGCAGCAGGCAGCCTGTGACAGGAAGGAGAGGACACAGTGCTGCAGTAGAGATCCCGCCCTCGGTGATTAGAGACCAGCACACGTCCAAAGAGAGCTATTGTTCTTTTCATCTTTATAAAAATAATTTTGTTGGTTCATCTGAATAGCACAGAGCCTGCTAAGTCCAGCACCTGCAACGAAGCTTGTTGTGCCCACTATACAAGCCATTGGGGGCTGGAAATAATCAGAGACACAGTATTTTCACTACTCAGGTGCAGGTGAATATCCTGGTTGAAGGGTTTCCTTTTGTGCGGACATGCCCATGTGACTTACTGAAGCCAAGTCAAGCTATGGTCGGAAAAGCTTTAGTGGGCTAGCTTCCCATCCTTTGTTACCATGGTGCTAATAAATGGCACGAGATACACTAATAAGAAAAGAGTGAAAATCAAGGGGAAGAGTTACAGAACACATCTTAGGAAGGTGGAAACTTTTGAAGTAAAAATGGCCAATAAGTATGTGAGAAAAATGCTCACCATCTTTGGCTGCTGGAGATATACAAGTCTAAACCACATTAAGATTCCGCCTCATCTCAGAATGATTATCCACAGACAAGGGACAGCCACGATGCCAGGGAAGATGCAGGAAGAAATGAACCCTCCTCTTCGTTAACAGAAATGTAAATTAGTACAGCCACTACAGAAAGCAGTATGAAAATTCCTAGAAAAAGAAGAAACAATGTTTTCACTTAGCTATTCCATGCCTTGGCATCTTCCCAAAAGAACTAAGGCAGTATACAATAGTGCTATAACCATACTCATGTTTATTCAGCCATAAAAAAAAAAACAAAATCATGTAATCTTCAGAAAAATGCATGGAATAGCCTCAGAAAGATTAAGACCATTGAAACATTCAGGTCACAGAAAGAAAAAAAAAAGTTCCCATGTTGTGGATGACAAAACCAGCTCTGCAGGTAGACAGTGTGCCCATTGTCTCACCGTATCTCATTTCTGCCCTCCAAGAAACCCCTGATTTATCTAGCGTTCTCCCCAGATGGAGTTTTAGCTGCTGGACCCTCAATCTTCTCAAGAATTTCAGGACTTGAATAAACATGATTCCTTCCCACCAACTCTCCCCTACCAAATACTGGCCTTCCAGCTACTGGCAGGCCGCTTATTAACTCTGGCAACAAAGGTACAAAGTAACATCCTTTGACAGTCAAAGTCCTTGGCTTTTGAGTCCAGGATTTCAACATCAGCACAGAAATGTGGAGAGAGATTTTGTTTTTGCTTTGGTTCTAATCTGTTATCTGAGTAGCTGTTTGATTTTCTTTTCTTTATTAGGTCTCGTACTAAATTTCAGACATCTCCAGAGTCTTGATAGAGGTAAAAGTAAGAAAATAAGTGGAAGTTTTAAGACTTAGCACATAGAAATCATGGGTGGTTACTAAACTGTGGGATAAAAAGGACATGGGGGGGGGGGATTATACAAAGATTTTAATGCTTCGCTATACAAAGGCAAGTGAGAGGAACCTTCTGGTTGCTCAGTGTGGAAAAGGTTTCATCTCTTTTTTTTAACTCAGGAAAAAAAATTTCCTCTCCTTACCCCATTTGAAATTGCCTGGAGCAGCAAAGGAATCAAGATCAAGATTGAAATTGACTATACAGAGGAGAGGTAAAGATTGTGAAACATAGAAGGCTTTGTGGAACTCGGTGGGTGACAGGTATCAGAGAAACAAAGAAGAGACTGTGCCTGGTTTCTGCCTACAAACTCTTCTGAGAGAGACAACATGAGATAAAGTGAGAAAGAACTCTAGGAATCCATAAAGAAACGACTGGAAACACAAATGAAAAGGGGAATCAGACATGCAGGGCAGAGAAGGGAGTGGAGCAATTTCTGACTCAGCTCCAGGGTCCCGGACTCGAGTCGTCGGGGAACATCGTATTTCAAGCGTAAAGTAAGCAAAGAACGCGATCACCTCCCGACATTAACAACTGACAGAAATTCTATCTGCAAGAAAAACCCATGATCCATCCAGCATTTGAATAGAGCTCAGGTCTGAAAACGACGGCGTTTATCACGTTGGCATGAGAGAAGAAATTCATCGCGTTGCTCAGCAAAATCTCTGAGTGTTATAACCCAAAGCATTTTTGAGATGAGTCCAATTAGGAATAAACTCCTCTTGGAATAAGAATGCACAGTGGGATGCTAAGGCTGGGTCCTGTGGACCCTCCACTGTGTGATTTGGTAGGAGCCTCCTGCGGAAGACAGTACTGGCTGAGGCGGGGTGGGAGAGGATTTCCCCCAAGAGACCGACAGCAGGTAGCCTGTGACAGGAAGGAGAGGAGAGAGTGAGGCAGTAATGATCCAACCTTGCCTAACTGGAAGTGGGACCAGTGTGCTTTCAAGAGAAAGAGAGATTTGTCTTCTTTCTTTCTCTAATTATTTTACAGGGTTACATTAATAATCAAGAATAATAAAATGTATTTTGGTTTATTGATGTGTGCATATAGCATATTTTGACTTTTTAAAATCTCTGTTCCCACTGTCCCCTTAAGGAAACGTGAGATACTTTACATCCTCAGATAGGTTTATTTCACGGAACATGATGGTTTTCAATTTTATCCATTTTTCCGCAAATTGTATGCTTTTGTTCTAATGGCTGAATAAACATGAGTATTATACCACTATATTATAATGTCTTAATTCTCTTGGGAATATGCCAAGGCACGAAATACTACATCGATTTCTAGTTTCTGAGGAATTTCCACACTGCGTTCCCTAGTGCTGGTGCTAGTTTTCATCCCCATCAACAGAGAGGACATTTCCTTTTTCTCAACATCTTCCCCAGAATCCATTGCTGTTCATTATCTCGTTGATAGCCGTTCTCTCTGTGATGAGATGCAATGTTGATATAGTTCAGACTTATGCACCCCCAGTAGCCAAAATGTTGAACATTTTTTCACATATTTATTGGGCATTTATACTATTTTTGTACCCCTTGATTCAGATTTGCTTTTGGTGGGGTATTTTTAGTTCTTTATATATTCTAGATATCAACATTCCATTAAAAAAGTAGGCCTTTCTCTCATTCTGTGGATTGTGTTCTCACTTTTTGGTTGTTTCCTTTTGTGACTGCTAATTACACTTTGTCAACTTGTATGAATTAAGAAGCACCTAGCATATTAGTGCAGCACACGTCTGTGTGTGGCTATGACTTGAGGGCCAGCAACTGAGCGAAGGCCCACCCCAGATGTGGGTGGGACCAGCCAATAGATTTGTAGGCAGGATAAAATATAAAGGAGTAACTGAAAGGGCTCAATTTTGGAAAAGCTCCTGTCTGCCACTGCCTTTGATATTCAGCACAGACTGGCACTGGAGACCCCTCTGCTCATCCACGTGTGGGCAGTCATTCTGGACGCTTCCGCCTCTGATCCTGTAAGCCGACCTAATACACCCCCTTGCATACTTTCACAATATTTCTATCCTTTGGGCAGAGGATTTTTAATATGATCTGATCCCATTTGTTTGTTGTTCTTTCCTGTGATTTTGGGGGTCCTATTTAGGAAGCTTTTGCCTGTGCCCATGGCTTCCAGTGTACCTCCTATGTTTTCTTCCAGTAGTTTCAATAATTTGGTCTTATCTCTAGGTCTTTGACTTATTTTTATTTGATTCTAGTAGAGTCAAAAGTAAAGATCTAATTCAATCTTCTGCATGTGTATATCTAATCTCCTAGCACCGTTTATTAAAAAGATTATCTCTTTCCAGATTGTATTTCTGGCCTTTTTATAAAAAATCAAATGGCTGTAGGTGCATGGGCTTTGTTTCTGTGCTTTCTGGTCTCTGTATTTCTATTTCATTTGTCTGTGTATTTGTTTTTACACCAATATCATGTTGTTGTTCTTTGTTACTATGGCTGTGTAGTATAATTTGAAATTGGGTTTTGTGATGTCCTAATTACTGCTTGTTTACTCAAGATTGCTTTGGCTATTTTGGGTCTTTTCTAATTTCACATGAATTTTAGGAAATCTTTTTACTAGTTTTATGAAGAGTATTGTTGTTATTTTAATAAGGATTGCACTGAATCTGTAAATTGCTTTGAGTAATATGGCCATCTCAAAATTAGTTCTGCCAATCCATTAACTTGCACAAGTTTTAGTATCTTCCTCAAAATGTTCTATATTTTTCTCTAGAGGGGCTTGTCACTTTCTAGGTTACTTTGACTATTACATATTTAAGCTATCATAAATAACATTGTTTTCCTAGTTTCTTTCTCAATGGATTCATTATTGGAGTATAGGAAAAATACATTGATTTTAGAGTGTTGGGTTTTATATCCTGCAATCTTGCTGAATTTTTAAAATCTAACAGTCTTTTGACAAAGTTTTCGGGTCTTCTACGTGAAGTATTATACGAAAATAGGAATAATTCGACCTCAGTCTTTCCTGTTTTGTATCCTCTTCACTTTTGCTTTTTTGCCTAATTGCCCTGGCTAAAGTTTCACGTTTTCATTGATTCATGATCCAGGGCAGCACATAGGGGTTAAGTTTCTCCTCCACCCTCTGAATCTCATCAGGCTATCCCGTTATGGCATGGTCACTGGCAATTCTGCCAAGTGCAATGTTTAGATTCATTGAGATAAACAAACACCAAAATGTGTGACTGGTTAGATAGGATTGCTATGGTCCGATATCAGTGCCACCAGGAACACAGACCAAGGGCCTCTGCAGAAGGTGAAGGGTCACCCTGCACATTCAGATGCTGGCAACACCAATGGGTCAAACAGGATTCTGATGGGCCTCAGTCATTTGCCACACCACTGGGAAACTCACAAAAGGCCAGCAGGATAATGGCGCATGCTACAGCTGGTCAAGGCACAGTGAGGCTGCATGGCGAGACAGACCCCAGGTGGGTCATCGGACACATCCCTGATGTGTGTAGAAAAGCTTTCCCAGGGAGTCCTCATCTTCCTCACCAAGGAGCAGACAGTACTGTCCACGTATTGTGGTAACAAGTGTAAGGCATGCAGACACGGGTCCTGGCAGATGGTAGCCACCGCTTGTTACATCCTCAACTCCGGGTGGGCTCTTGTGTTACAACACCAAGAAAGCCTCCTGTCTAATTCACCCTTCACTGCTCAGAAGACATTTTCACTAATATTTTTATCTTTGTTTCTGCTTTTGTTCTCTTCTTTTCCCCATCTATTATTACCTATGATGTTTATTTGTCTATTTGCTTCTTTTATTTCATGTCTTCTTGCTTTTATCATGGTTTAAATGTACCTTATTTGCTTTTTACTTTTTATCATTCCTCCTCATACTTTTTGTTCCCTCCTCTTTTGTATATAACCTGGACTATCTTTTTTATGGTGTGCTTTTCTAGTTTTGTTTTTGTTGCTTTATTACATGATCTTTGCACCTCTATTTTCTATTGTTGTCTGTGTCGCCGTCTTTTTTATTTAGTTTTGGCTGTATCTCTCTATATGATCTGTTTACATGTGAAGTTGATTATTGTTTGTTTTTTTCACTCAGAGAAGTGCCGGGGATCAGCTCTGGCACAACGTACAAGCTGAATGAGTTATTTGCCACTGAGCTACATCCCAAGCCCAGATGAGAGAAATGATCATTTTCTTTACCCATGACCTAGTATCACTTGACTTCTTGCCCAAGTGTTACCATAAGTAACAGGAAAAATAAAAGCTCCCAGTCAATGAACTGGCCACACCAGGCCTGGATAGGGGCCCTAAAATCCCACTCTTGCTCACTTATCTCTAGAGCAACAGCAGAGAGAAATGATACAATTTCTTAGGTGCTGCACCTGGGAAGGACCTCAGGACGAGCTTCGGACCAGACCTTCACGCATTCATGTTGCTGACAAAATTAGAAAAGTAACCACCGAGGGCCTAGCTCTCATCTGTGCTGCCCGCAGCATCCCTGCCTACTCTGCGGGACGGCTCCGCTCTCCCACTATCTACAGGGAAAGTAGATCGGTTAGTCGTCAAGACCTGGCACGGAACAGTGAATGCCTAGCTCATATCTGTGATTCTGTGGCCGTGATTCTACCCCTGCTGATGGGGAGAATTCCCCACACACATTGGGGTCAGAAATATGATCTGTGTTATGAGAACGTGGTGAAGAAACTGGGTCTGAGTGGAATTCTCCACCTGTGTTCACCAAGGGTGCCTGTCCACCTGTACCTAACGAGCTTCTCTCTTCAGCTCGGGCCCGGGGTACATTCTCACCGCTCCTACTCCCCGCTCTGCTTCCCGCCTTGGACATGACTGGATGGAGCTGCCTGGTGACCGGAGCAGGAGGCTTCCTGGGCCAAAGGATCGTCCACTTGTTGGTGCAAGAGGAGGATCTGCAGGAGGTCAGGGCCCTGGACAAGAGCTTCAAACCGGAAACTTGGGAGAATTTCTCTAGTAAGTGAGTTCTAAGCATAGTGATTCCTGAGTAGGTGTGGAGGTAAGAGGATACTTGTAAAACAAATCAGCTTGGAGACCTCGGTTCCTCCCGTGTTCCCACTCACCAGAAGGGATCGTGCATGGCACAGCCCAAAAGATTTTGCCCGGGGACAAGGGATTCTAGCCTGACTCGGAACTAAATATGGTAGACAAAGACATTCACCGAGCCCACAAGCACCCGGCCGTCTCACCCAGAAACCACACAGGAGTTCTCACCCTTGCCTGCACTCACGGATGTGCTGCAAGTTTTGCACCTGGCAACTGCTGTGCGGCAACTGCAAAGGATCAGAAAGGTGGAGGCCTCTGCAGCGCCCCGGGCGCCCCGGCTTCCTCTGAGTTGCGGGTTTTTTTCTTTTCTCATTCTTTGTTTGTAGGAAAAGGAGAGTAGTTCACCTAGCAGTTTTGATTGAGATGCATTTTAAACCTTGAAGGTGAAGCGGCATTTGAGAGAGAAAGAGACAGACAGACAGACACAGAGAAGCTGTTTATAGCATGGCAACACCAGAAACCGAGAGAGCGAAGAGTGCAGCTATCAAGGGTGATATATCCTTCCGGGTCATGGGTCAGCCATGCGCCCCTCCCAGGTCACGTCCCCATTCCCTTCCCTTTTTAACCCTCCAGGTCCCACCTCTTACCAGCACAGGATATCAGGGAATTAACACTCACGACTGAAGCACCCTCCAAACACGTAAGGGGAGACAGGCAAAGAGACGCTGATTAACTTACCCAGCATCTCCCAGCCGTGAGACAAAGGAGGCTTCGAGACCGTGAAATCGCAACGCTGCTTCCGTGCGTACAGTGACCAGTTTGCCACGTGCCTTCTGTCTAGGTGACAGTCCAGCACAGCGCACACCACGCACGCAGTGCGTGTTCTGCCTGTACAGAACCCTGGCCGAGCTCACAGGATTGGGACAAGGAGGGAGCTCTACCGTGAAATCCCACGTGCGCTCTCCACGGTTCCTGGGGTCCCTGTGTACTGGTGGCAGGGCAGCCCACTTCTCTCTGGGTCGGAGCTTTTTCTTCTCAGACCAATTCTGCTGGCACTATCTGAAGTCAGGAGCAAAGGTGACTCAACAGAGAAGAAGAGGGCACGTAGGGAGGACGTGACCAGAAAGCTTCGCTCTCAGGCTGTGCCTACATCTCTCCCATAGTCCTTTACTGCCATCCTCCATTGTAGGGCCTTGGGGGGGGGGCGGGTAGCTGGAAAGGAAAGGGGCAAGAGTAGACACAAGTCAGCAGAGGATTCCAGCGAGCAGGACTGTCTGCTCACACCACAGGAAGGACCTTCTCCACCCAGCCCTTCGCTTCCCCTCTGTCCTTCTCATTCCGGTGGGCCTTCATGGCCAATGGCAGTGTAGTTACTTATCCTTGCTCTGCCTCGGAAAAGTTGATTGCAAACAGTCCTTGTCCCTGGGATACTATGTTCTGTCCTTGAAGCTCTGAGTCTCTCTTTGTAATCCTACGCATGAAAGATTAGAAATCTTACCCTCTGTAGTCATTAAAAAGAGTAAGAAAACTGATTTTTATGTCTACATTATTAAGCACAGCAGTGTCGGGCACAGATGAAGTGCACATAGAGCACAAAGTTGACTTGGTAAGCTGAAGTGACAAGACGGGCGGTGTCATTCCTGTGGAATTCATTTGAGCCTGAGACATTGGTGTCATTAGTGTCTGTTCCCCTGGGCTGACAGGCTGGGGAAAAACTCCTTTGCAGTCAGGCTTATTTGAAGCATCAATGTCCTCTTTTAATAATATCAAACTTGGGATAACAGATTTGCAAACAAATCCATCAATGAGCCCATCTTAAAATCTCTTTTCATACATCTCATCACCCAAGTAGAACACATTAGGGCTGACCCTACCTGCCTCTCTTCTTAATCCAAAGCTATGAAGCACGAGAGCCCATCAGAAGATGTTCTGAAAGTCGTAGCTCGTGGGCCTCTCCTTTCCTGTTACCATTGCGGGACTTCGTCGGTTCTTACCGGAACGTCGGTACAGACATTTGTGTCAGGCTATCGATGTCCTGTGCTTTCTTTTACGTCTCTTCAATGGTGTATTTGATATCCTGAAACAAAGATAAGCATCATACCCCCAAGGTCCACCTCTGTCCTTCCTTTGATTTCAAATGCACATATAATTCTTCATTCAGTACAAAATTAAATACTAATGCTTCCCTCTGAGTTACGACCTCCCAACTCTTCTCAATGAGCTTTATGAAAAGAAAGGCAAACGTCTCGGGCGAGGCAGAAACCTATCTGACGCCTGGCCTCATGTTTCAACAGAGTTGCAGACAAAGACCAAGGTGACAATGATGGAAGAAGACATCCTGGATGCCCGGTGCCTGAGGAGAGCCTGCCAGGGCGTCTCAGTTGTCATCCACGCTGCCGCTGTCATCGATGTCACAGGTGCCACCCACAGACAGACCATCATAGATGCCAACGTGAAAGGTAGAGTGTCCCCAAAAATGGGATGGAGTAGGTGGGAAAGAGAGCAGGGAAAGCGGGACCCCCACCTCCGGAGCACCCGCTATGCCGTGGCCTAGGGGCCTTTGTTCATCACTCTCAGCTCAAGTCGCTTAGGACAATTACAGTCGGTGTTTCCGGAAGCTACAGCTGAGTTAGAAAAGAAAGATGGTCAAGGCCCTAAAGGGGTCCGTAAGAGCAGGGACACTTCACCTCTCTCCCACTTGACGCTGGAGCTCTCACAGATTTCCCAGCAGCTCCTGAGTGCTAAGGGAGACTGGACTCTCACTCCACACACTTAATTTCTGTCTTAGTCGCTTTCTCACCACTGGACGCAATAACTGACTGTCCAATTTAAAAGAGAAGGAGCTTGCTATAGCTCATGTTTTCAGAGGCGGCATGATCGGCTGGCTGTGAAGCAGGAAAGGTGACGCGGAAGGGCCTGGTGTGGAGGAAAGCTGCTGGCCTCATGGTGGCCGTGGAACAGAGAGAAGGACTAAGCTAAAGATAAAATATACCCTTCCAGACCACGCCCCCAGTAGCCATTCCCTCCAACCTCCTAGCAGCACACAAAATGGTCAATAAATCAGTTCACTGGTGAGTACAGCACCCACCTTAAAAACACTTGAAGTTACTGGGAGACATTTTACATTCAAACTATAGCATTCAACTCTAGTTTCCCAAAAGACATGTCAATTTTATCACGAAAAAATGCATGTAGTTCATTTCTAAGAATTTCCAGAGTCTTCACAATTTCAGAAAGGTTAAAAAGTACCAAGTTTCCCCTGAGTCTCAAGGTGAGCTCTTAGCTGTGATCCTCTTGCAAAATAAAAACTAAAACATTTTCAACATACAACGGCACAGGGTAAACATTCCTGCTTCAGAAAACAGACATAGGAATATAGAAAGTGATAAAACCAAAGCAAGACCAAACCCAGCAGGGGAAAAAAAAAAATGTGGGTCAGTACTGGCAAGATGTTAACTCCAAAATACTTCGGCTTCTGACGTCGCGGCTTCTCTCCTGGACCGTCTCTGTCCGCTGCCTGCGGCTTTTCTAGCAGGTGTTCCACACTCCCTGCACTTCTGAGTTTTCCACGGCACTCTGGCTTTACTCTCATAGTTTCATGAACTGCTCTTTCATGGGCATACTGCGAGGCTTCCGGGCCTTCTGCTGAAATCTGGTGGAAGCCTCTCTAACTGTACAACTCTTACGTTCTCCATGCCAATAAAGCCAGCACACACGGATGATGCCAAGGCCTGCCACCAGCAGGCGCAGTCGCTGGGCCCCTTTGCAACATGGCTGCAGTGACCTTTGAGTGCTTGAATAGGTTAACTCTTAGAAGATTCACTTTCCCAAGTGGCCCTAAATTCTGTGTTCCCTAGGACGGTCTTCTCAAAACAAAAGTCTGCGCGTTTTCACGGCCTGTGGAGCGGACAGAATCTTATTGACCTCTGAGTGCCCTCAGTATATGTTCCTTATGGTCATGATGCCAAGTATTTGGCTTTCTTTTAATGCTAGTATTTTCATCAAATGTGTTTTCCTTTGATCCAACTTCTAGGTATATCATTTCTGATAACTCCACAAATTTTTTACATGTATATGTGTATTTATTTTGACTCTTTTAGTCTATAGGTAGTACAAATTCATTTGCATGTTGATTACATACACCTTGGGAATTTGGTACCTTTAAATATTATATATTACTTTTTTACCACACTTCTTCCCTCTTTCTTTCTCCCCTCCCACTTCCCCCTTTCCTGCCCTCAAGGTCATTTCCCATCACCAACATGTTCATTCCACTTTCTATCTTTTCTTTATGTTGCATTCCCTTAGACGTGTACCTTTGGCAGCCTCAAATAAGAGGTACCATAGTTTTTACTCAAGATGCCCATTTTCTCACATATGCTTCAAGTTTATCTTTCTTTGTGGCATGGCAGTGTAACAATTTGTTGTGTATGCATACAACATTTTCTTTCACCCTTCCCCTGTTGACGAGCATGGGGTTCTTTCCAGGATTTAGCTATTATAAGCTACACTGCTGTAAACATGGATACGTGTGTCTATGATGTAAGACTTTAGCCTTTTTGGGAAGGTGCCCAGGAGATCTGTAGGTAGGTCACGTGGGATTTCTATATTCAGCTCTCTATGGAATCGCCAAACTGCTTGCCATAGTGGTTGTACTAACTCATAATCCCCCCAAGTGTGTAGAAGCGTTCCTCTCCCCCCACATCCTTACCCAAAATTTTATTTCTTTGTGATAGACCTTCTTGTTGAAGTAAGACAGAATCTCACTGTTATCTTGGTTTCGTTTCTCTGAAGGCCAAAAACATTGAAGATATTTTCATGTGGATTTTGGCCTTTTGTAGAGGGTGATGACAACGCACAGGGTGTGTGTCAGCCTGGGATGGCTTCTTGGTGGGCAACTTTAAATTTTTTTAAGTTTCTTTCCTAATTTCTTCTGTGACCCATTTTTTGTTCAGTGGGGTATTGTTCAACCTTCATGTATTTGTGTAATTTCTACAGTTTCTATTGTGACTGATTTCTAGTTTCATTCCACTAAGATCTTATGGTACGCATGGGGATTATCTCAGTTCTTTTGTATTTGTTTAGGCATGTTTTGTGTCCTAAAACACGCTCCATTTGGAACAGTACTCTGTGAGCTGCTGAAAACAATTTGTATTCTGTCATTGTTGTAATGAACACTCTAGATATCTGTTTTATCTATTTTTTTCAAAGGTGTGGTGCAGTTCTGATGTCTTTGCTGATTGTTTGCCTAGATGACCTGGCTGCTTGTGAAAGTAGAGTATGAAAGTTCCCCACTATAATTATGTTGATGTCTATTCTTTTTAATAGTTTTTGTTTTATAAATTTAGTGCATAAATATTTATTATTAGCTCCTCCTGTTAAATGGGTTTCTTTACAAGAATGTAATGGCATTTTTTGTCTCTTTTGACAAGTTTTGACCTGAAGTTCACTTTGTTAGATAAAAAGCTACTTCTGCTTGTTTTTGTGCTTCTGCCGACCGGAATGTGGCATCTTTCCACCCTCAGCCCGCTTTTCTTTATGAGCAGGCATGTGTTTTGCAGACCACGTGTGGTTGGATTGTGCTTCTAATCCAACCTGCCAATGTGTGTCTTTTGATTGAAGAGTTGAGCCCTTTGGTATTGACAGCTGTTATTGTCCTGGCATATTGAATCTCGTCAGCGTCATAATATTCAGGTGTTGATTTTTTTTCTCTTTTCCTGGTCTTCTTATTAAATGCGTACCTTCCTCGTCTTATATCCTCCCTATCTCCATGATCTCTAAGTGCATTTTGTACTGCTGACTTAGTTGTCATAAATGTCTTCGAGTTTTCTTTTCATGGAAGATCTTTATTTTACCATCAATTTTTAAGGATAATTTTGCAAAATGTGTGTATACAATTATACACAATATATATGTCTGTGTATATATAATTAGTTTATTTTAGGGCTTGGAAGTCTTCTCTCTAAACTATTCTGGTTGTTAGGGCTTGTCTTGAAGAGTCTGCTCTTATTCTGATATATTTGCCTTGGGAAGTTGCTTGTTTTTCTCTGACAGCTTTTAGAATTTTCTTTGTTCTGGGCCTTACAACTTGTATCCGTATGTATCTTGGGAAACATCCTTTCTCGTCATATCAGTTTGATGTTCAATATGCCCCATTCTCCTAGATGTCCTTTTTTTTTCCAATATAAGGGAACTTTTCTGTTGTAATTTCACTGACTAGGGTTGGGTTGGGGCTGCCTGAGCCCTGAGGCAAAATTGGCATATTTTAGCATTGTTATTGTCTGTGTAATCACAACCACCCGCGGGTCTCCACTCCTTAGAGATTCCACCCGACCACCTGTGGGATTCCCCCTTGTGTCTCCCTATTGTCCTCTGGAGTCGTACCCTGTAGTAAGACTAGCTTTCTGTGAACCTTTAAAGTAGTCTTCTCATATTTTTGTTAGTATGTGTTTGTAATATGAAATGATTACACTAAACTTGAGAAATATGTGCACATACACATCACATCAACTCCACATTCCATCTCCTCCTTTGTCTGCCTTCCCTCTCCACATATCCATCCCCCTGCCCGCCCACATCTCACTTGTTTGACTCTAGCGCTTATTTCTATTGTGGGTTTCTTATATTAGAGAAACCGTGGGATATTTGATCTGGTGAGTCTGACTCGCTCCACTAGGTTCTAGCCTCTGACCTGTGTTGGGCACAGGGGCGGGGCTGGGTGGGGCTGGTGATTGAGAACGGAGGGGGCTTCTGCCGCTGGCGCTTTCTGTCTCTTCTGTCACCACTAATTCTCCTCTGCCCTCTCTTTAACTTAAAAACAGGTGCACTCTAGAGGAGTAGGCCCTAGCCAGATCCCCAGATGAACCCTCATCAGCTCCTCATCCCTAAATTTTAGCAGCTTTTTTTACATTGCAGCTTTCCAATCTACTCTAAACGAAGACACAGTAGCTCAAGGAAGCCTGCCATGCAATACCGTCACTCTGATTCGAAGGAGCAGTCACCCAGCACCTCCCCCCACCCCAAATCTTGGTCTGTGCATCTCCCGTGACTTTACCTACCCATTTAGTGACTCAGAGAGACTTCCCCCCAAGTAACCAATTGCTTTTTAGTATTCAGCAGTACTCGAAATACACTTTCTTTGCATCATTCCTTCACCACACTTCTACCCATGCATACCACAAGTGGACACAAGGGCCAGATTCTCATTTTAAGTCCCTCTATTATAGTGCCAGTCCTTTAGACTTTTTTTTAACAAAATTAGGGGGGAAAAAACCAGACCAGCTTAATGAAAACACTGTCGCTCCCAAGTTTAGAATATATTTCACAGTAGACGGTAATCATTTCCTCCTCTTGCTAAACCAAGCCCACACTGTTTATCAGATGTTTTATTTTTAAACTATGAGATTGTCTAAGCTTATAAAATGATGCAGACTTGCCTTTTCAGCGACTTGGATCGCTGAGGTGGCAGGGTTGCTTGAGAGCAGGAGACTGGGGCAGGTTGTGCAACATCATGATTCCCATCTAAAAGCAAAGTTTGTGAAGCACAATACGCAGCACGGCTACCTCTTCGAATCATCCAATTGTACAAAGACTTCCCAGTGGGAGAAAGCTAGAATGAGCGGAAAGGATAAAATAAGGAAGGGAGGGAAGAAGGAGGGAAGAAATCCCATCCTAGGGAATGACTTCTTTCTCCAAGGGAAGGTGCCTGGCACCACCGCCACGGCCAGCAGGATTCCACGGCCCAAGGGGTCCATCCTGTGGCCTCCTGTCGTCGTATGCAAGCCTAGCAGGCAGTGCACTGTCGCCCTCAGCGATCTGCCAGGCCTGACAAGGAGAGCCAGGGTAGGACTCCTGAGTGTTGAATGAAGAAATGCTCATCACCACTGATGCCAATGCTTTGGTAAACGAAATAAGAAAAAAAAAAAAAACTGACACAGGTTATCACTGGGAACAAGCTAAAGATTTTCTCAGAACCTCTTTGTAAGAAAAGAGGGGGGCAGGGAGGGTTTCTTCAAATTATTCTTTTTACTGTGCATTGGTGACGCATAATAATTATGGTCAACTTGAGAAATTGGTGTGTGCGTGTGCGTGCGTGCGTGTAATTTTAATCACTTTTACTTCCCTTTCCCATCCCACCCTCTTGTACCCTTCCACACAACAGGGTGGGTCACACCACAGCTGTGCATTACAAAAGTGCAGGCAGCGTAAAGATCTCTAGAGGCAAAGGGATCTGAGGAAACGCCATCAGTTCCTTCTGGGGCAGTAAAGGCAGAGGCTGACCCAAGAAGTGCCCGCGGCCCACAGTGCTCAGCTCCCTGGACCCTGAGAGACGTTGTGAGGCATGGAAGACCCACAACTCGGGGTCTGGCCTCAGTGGCCTCTTGGGGGAAGAGTGCACTAAACCCAGAAGTTTCTATTCATCTTCCCAAATGAGAAAAACACCAGCACTACACTGAATGTCTAACATGTATACTGCCTAGCTATGACTATAGACGAACACATATAATGTGAATATTTAAAGACTTCTTTTTATGCTGAGGACCACACTCTTCAGTGCATCATCTTCTGATTTTAGACATTTAATAAAATTTTTCTAATAAAATAATAGCTATATAAACTGCCAACAATTTTATGTCGATAGGCCAAAAATGCAAATGAATAACCCTATGTCTTTTTCTATCATTGAAATATAGTCACAGACATGATCCAAAAGCCTAAGACATTCTTTCCTACCAAAACCCAAATTTCAGCCTATTTTTGTTTTTGCGTTATCCCTTTACCTGGAGCCTGGGAAGTCTGAGCCAGGAACAGGGAAGACGCAGCCAGACCTATAATGACCACCTCACTTGGGGAGGGGTGGCTGACGGCAAGAATGTGGAGTACGGCGGGCCCTGGGGGTTATTTCCTGACACTAACGGTGTGCCCCACCCCCGGCAGGTACCCGGCTCCTCTTGGAGGCCTGTATCCAGGCCTGTGTGCCCATCTTCATCTACACCAGCACAGTTGCGGTAGCTGGGCCCAACTCCTACAATGACATAGTCCAGGACGGTCATGAGGACGAACCCCGTGAGAGTACGTGGTCTGCCCCGTACCCATACAGCAAACTGCTGGCCGAGAAGGCCGTGCTAGCAGCTAGTGGACGCAGTCTTAAGAATGGTGCCACCTTACATACCTGTGCCTTAAGGCCTATGTATACCTATGGGGAAGGAAGCCCAGTCCTCACTAATACAGTGAACAGGGCCCTCAGGAACAAGGGAGTCCTGAAAAACACAGGATGGTTCTCTTTAGTCAACCCAGTCTATGTTGGCAATGTAGCATGGGCTCACGTTCTGCTTGCCAGGGCCCTGCGGGACCCTAACAAGGCCCCAGACGTCCAAGGACAATTCTACTACATCTCAGATGATACACCTCACCAAAGCTATGACCACCTCAATTACACACTGGGCAAAGAATGGGGCCTCCGCCCTGCTTCCAGCCTGAACCTTCCTCTGTCTCTAACGTACTATTTTGCCTTCCTGTTGGAAATAGTGAGCTTCCTACTGAGTCCATTATACAAATATCCACCCCCACTTAACCGCCACTTGTTTACAATGTCCAATAGCGTGTACACCTTCTCCTACAAGAAAGCTCAGCGGGATCTGGGGTACGAGCCGCTCTTCAGCTGGCAGGAGGCCAAGAAGAAAACCATAAGTTGGGTTGGTACACTAGTGGAACAGCACAAGGCAACTCTGAAGACGAAGGCTCAGTGCCAGGATGACGACAGGGATTTGGTCGTGAGTGATGTCAGGAGCTGCCTGTCCAGTGATTCCTTCTGACACGCTTCAGAAAATGATCAATTTATCAGGCCAGATTCTACTCAATTCCTCTGAATCAGTGGCCACAAGAAGTCTGCCCAACCACTCACACATCTGTAACTCCCTATTGTAACCACAAGTTAAAGGAAAAGTGAGCTGGTTTGCATCAGCTGCTATCACCAAAAACTCAGTTTTAGTTATGAACTATTTGGGGCCTTTTGTACCTTTCTGTTTGCCTAGGGTTCCTCATCCCCCTCCGGTGACAAAGCCCTTCTTTTCCTTGGAGAACTCCCACTCCTCCTCAAAGTTCAATGAAGAGAACAATAAACATCTTAACACCTAATGGAGAGAAAGTATGCTTCCTGGGTCTGCGCACCTTCCCACTTTCCCTTCTATTTCTAGGTCTAGCCGTCTCCAGAAAGAAGCATAAAACTGAGATGGGCAGAGAGGTGATACGCCCGGGAGGGAAAATGAGATTGATTCTAAAATACAGGGTTTCAGCTAAGTACTGGATGACTGACTTACATAACCCCATAACTTGTAGGGGATTCAGGTTGGGTTGAAGCCTATGTAGCACTAGTCTGGGACTAGAAGCCCACTTCGCCGCTAGCTCACGCTAGATGGCGTTGCAGAGGCACACCTCCCACCACCTTGTCCAGTGACAAACTGCTGACTGTCAAGCCCCAGCCTTCTTCCTCTACCCCCTCCCTCCTCCTGGGCAACCCCGCTAGGTAAGGCCTTGCTAATTGACTCGAGGTAAGTTCTGCATTATCCTAGTTTATTTAAGCCTGGTATTTCCTAACTAAATCAGACAGCATTCTCCGAAACGGGTTCCCAGAGTGTGTACTCTGCTGTCTGACCCCTCCTCAGCTGTTCTGGGGGTCCCCGCAGGACAGAGACCCCTACAATTACAAGGAGGCAAAAGCTCCTACTACCATGTCATAGACGAGGAAACTTCTCACGGGTCTAGTAACTGGTTCATGGCTTGGTCATTTCACTAGAGAGACAGACTCGAAATCCTGATATTCCACTAAATTCTTCAGCCCTATCTGAGTTGGTCAGAGTAACAGTACAGTTCCAGGGCATATGGTGCTCTTCCTTGGCACATCCTCAGGGCTCTTGGGTTACCTCCTTCCTGGCCGTTTCTGGATAGGAGGCTTTAGAATCAGGAGGGTCCTCCACCCCTGGAGGAGGGCCTTGAGTGCCTTCACTACTGGCCTAGAAATCAAGGAAGAAGCAACAATGCTTCCAGACTTCTACTGAAATGTTAGAATCCTTGAAGATTCAAAAACTCTTCTGACTATATGGGAGCTGGCCATTTTGGCCATTCATAAGCCTACGTTTCAATCTTTCAGTTCATAGTTTTAGGGGCTAAGGCAGTACGTCTAAATTCCCATAACAAACTTACCTCCGACTCAGTCTGAAATACAAAAACCTGCTATTCACAGCTCCAGATTTAATTTTTTTTCTTTTTTTTTCATTTTGCTCCTCTCTTTGCCTGCGTCTCGTCTCACTTTACTACGTCTCCCCAGTTCCTTGCTCCCCCTTTTATTTTTCTCTCCATCTCCTCTCTTTAGGCTTCTCATTTCCCCCGAGTAAAGGAACAACTCAATGAACTTATCAAAGAGTCGACAATTCAATAAACCCTATCAGGTCCTCAGAAACAGTGACAAAGGGAAACTGGCACAGAGCCTAGTGTGGGAGTCGGGTGTAGGGCACAGGAAGCTATACCTGGGAGATGCCTCCTCTTCTTGTGTCACAAACATCACAAGAGTTTTACCCATCATATAGACTTTTTCTTCCTCACCCTACATTTAACAAAGCTTGTAGGAAGCCGTTGACTCGTTCAGAACTCCTACACAAGCCCCAAGAGATCTGTGTGTTACTTCCGACACTGAAGTTTCACACCCCAAGTTAATACTAAAGTGCTGATCTGAACTCTCAGAAATAAGAAGCAAAAGACAGTGGCCACATTCTCGAACAGGTCAGTTATGGCCAGCATGACCAGGAAGTCCCTCCAAATGTAGAATCTAATGACACTGAGGATGTCAGCAGGGATCCCTTGAGTGTGCTGGTAAGTGGTTCTTCCTTTTGACTGAGAAATAAGATTCACTAAGTAAGTTAGGGTTGTGAGATTGGGCAATGACTGGGCACATACTACTGAAAACTGCTGGATTTTAAAAGAAATACACTGAAGGAGGTAGTTGTCTAAAATGTATACCAAGATAGCTGCATTAAAAAGTAGCACAATGGTCTTTTTATGTAAGTTTTGCCTGTCTTTTGACCTGTGGCCATTTTAACATCTGCTTTTTGACTGGCAGTTCTGCTAGCTGTGCTAGGACGGACTCAAGACAAACTATTTTAGTAGATGTTTTGTGACAGTTACCATCCGGCACTTACATGTGAAAACATTTTCCTCATAACCTCTTGGCCTTAATTTTTGGTAGGGCTAATGTAGTACCTTTATCATTTTTGCAGTTACTATGCTTTTCTTCTATGAGCATGCGTTTGGGATCCTCAACTTGATGTCACAGAGTACTCCCAATCACCAAGGTGGTTTGGAAGGAAGGATATCTGCCTTTGTGCAAGAGGGAGGATAGCCTCACGATACCAAATACTGATCACACCAGCCGGGCGGGACTGGGCCTTTTAATCCTCGTGCAGAGGCCAGGGATGGAGAGCTACCTCATAACCCATGCGCTGGAGTCAGGGGTCACGATCTTTTCCAGTCGTAGATAACACAGTACCTGCCGCTAGCTAAGACAAGAAGAATATAACAGCTGTTCCCACTTAGAAGGAGAACGAAGAGCGGCCGAGGGGTAAGGATGTGAGTACACACGGGGAGATGGAGGCGGTCACGACATGGGACTGTCACGTTACAAGGAGTCAGGTGAAGTAAGCGTTTGAGCGAATAAACGTGGCTTTCTCACAGCCCCACCCTCAACCCCTTTTTGGTTTTTGCACACTCTTTCCTTCAAATTCCTCAAGGAGGGGCTGACTCGCCTCTCCTAGCAGGAATCAGGTATACATTGCTGGGGGCGGTCGGGTAAGATCAGTTTCACTGAGTCTTTGAGCTAGACCCCTTACAGCTACCAACTACTGCCAGGACCCCACCACAATAACAAGAAAGGTTAAAACGGAGGCCATCAGACCTTTCCATTTTCCAAACCATTCATTGTTCCATGAAGGTAGTGAATGGGTCCTCAGTGCCTGTGTTTTCTGCTAATTCACTAGCCAAAGTCATGAGACCCTGTAAAACCCGGGTTCCGGTTCCATCAGAGGCCATATTGTTGGGAGTAAAGGTACAGCACTGTCCATCAATCATAACACACACTCCCTTCTCTGCCGTATTGAGCACCCGTCAGTTTTCCCAAGCTATTTTATTTGTTAGTTCTAACTGTTCAGCAATTTCTTTCACCAAATTCCTAGAGTAATTAACAAATCTTTGTTGGATATATATAATTGATTCAATCTATATTTTTACTAAGAGTGGACCACCAAAAAAAAAAAAAAAACCAACTCAAAACTGGCAGCAATTTTACTCTGGCCTTAAATTCGTACGGTACTCCTCCTAGGGACTAGCGTTAATGTACATATGGCACACAACAGCTGCCCAGGAAGTGAACCTCCCTTTTACTTCATTGGATGTTCTCTGGAGAAGCTTCTGTATATTTGAATGCCAGAGTGAAAGGAATAGTCAAAGTATAGATTCTGCTCCAGTTTTCCAGAAGCACTTCAAACAAGGGTCCCCCATGGGACAAACGAACATCTGCTTTGGCAATGGTGAAGGCTGAAGGATAGTTAGATTTTTTAAAAATGCTTTCACAATACCCTATTTATTTTCCCAATTGTTCCTCTGTCATCTGAGACACAGTGCTTAATTGGTATCTGGGGTGTGAGGTGGAGATCTGGCAGTCTTAGGAGGCTTGTGTTTCAGGGAACAGTAGCAATGACACCGGGAAGGACTCATTGCCCAAGCCTTTGGGTCTTGGAAGAGAGCAGTCATTCATCCCAGGCCCAGTGGATCTCAAGACCAGTCTGGGACTGCTTCAGATTGCCTTACTCTGCTAGCATAACTGTCACTGTGACTTGGTTCATGAGCAGAAAGTCTAATCCACTCTAACCAGACATTCATATCGCTCAACCCTACTCCAGTGGCTTTAATCTTAGATCTTTAACCTCTACTATTGTCACTTTAGCAAGAAGTAGATTACAGTGACTGACAGTTGGGAGGTAGATCTCCCTGGGCAAGGTGAATCTTGTCCTTCAGGTTAGACTTATACCAAAAGTACCAAAAAGCCTGAGTTACATGACTGTTCTTCTCAAAAGGAAAACTTTAAGTGACATTAATAGTAAAATAGCAATTAAACAGATCAAACATTTAGCCCAACCTTTTGAAAGTTAGTTTGATGTTGGCTGGGCCTGCGGCGCCCTTCCGTTGTCCCTCTTGGCTCACTGAAGAGGTCCTTTTAACTAAGCGCGGTGACTCCAGCTTCACTCAGCCCCTCTCAGGTGGGTGCGAGTTGGTATTTCCAGGATCTGGCACGGACAGAATCACTGAGTTGGTGAGGGTGAGCAGGAAATTCAAGGGGTGGACTTTAAGCTAATAGCCACGGGTGACCAAGAGAAGAAACGGTAGAGGACAAACTAAGCATATGATTGTTGAGAAACCGATCTTTGGTTTCAAAGGATGATCGGCAGTAACAGGGTTTAAATACGGAAGACTGTAAAGTATCTTGAACGGGGAAATCCCGACACCCTTTCACAAGGCTGACTCTCAAAATAGCAATTGGGAGACAGTCTGGCAAGGGTAGCTTGGCGTGGAGGGTCATCTTGGCTAAGTGTTTCTTTAGGGTTTGGTTCATTTGTTCCACACATCCAGAGGAAAGCAGGGGGTACCAAGGGGCATGAAATCTCCAATTTACCTCACAGACTTGCATTAGCTCCTTGATGATAGTGGCCACAAAGTCAATTCTCTCTCAGTAATTTCAAATAGCAGCACTATTTGTTACAACAAGGCTTTAAATACACTCTTGGCTGTAGCAACTGGTGAAGGCATAGCTCACTCCAGTGGGTGAGACAATCCACTATTACCAACAGACAAGGGAAGAGCTCCCTTCTGGGCATTTTAGTGAAACCGATCTGTGCTTTATGGAAGGGGCCTGAGTCCTGGTTTCTCCCCTCCACATGGCTATTGTTTCAAAGCCTGTTTATTAATCTTTGAATAAGTGGAGAATCCCAGCATAACTTGTTTTGCAAAAGTATGTTTTCTGACATATCCACGCACCTTGAGAACAGTGTCACACAGGGATTGGAAGTCCCTGTGATTTCCCTGATGGTGTGGACATAACAGTTCCCACGTAAGGGATATGGATAATATTTCTCTACCACTTGGCAGGATCCATGTACTGTTTATTTTTATGAGTTTCATTTTTAATGAATTGTTCCTCTTCCTGAGAGTTAAAGGTGGGTTCTTGGGGCAATGCGGACAGGACAGGAGCCGAGAGGAGGAGGGAGACTTCAGCCTCACGAGCAGCCTTCTTCACCACTTCATCCTCCTGGTTGACTTCTCTTATCTCTAAGGAATGCCCCCCTGCTTGCCAAGAACTTGTACTACAGCATTTTCAGAGGGCATCATCAGGTTATCAAACACTTGGTGATTAATTTTTGTGGGCTATACCCCATCTTGCATTATTAATAAGCCCCTTTCCTCTTCAAATCTCTAACAAGGTATGTACTGCCCTCAAGTCATACTTCGAGTCAGTATAGATGGTTTCCTCCTGCTCCTCGAGCTGCTTCAGGACTTGGTTAAGAGAAAACATCACGTCTGGGCGGACCAACAATCACATGGCCTTCCCAGTGCTACTGCTTACAGTGTTGTCTGTATCTTCTCCCTTTCCCCTCCCGAGAATAGGATTCCTAGGATGGACATGGGTTCAGCCCAAGTTGATATTTGGGGCCCAAGAAACTGGTCCAACAGCTCTGTGACCCCATGAGGGTCCTCCAGAAGAAGACAGAGCTCCATTTTGAGATTTCTAATTTTAGTGCTTATAAAAAGAGCATTACCAAATCCAATTTTTTCTCCCTCCAAAGGAACCTTCTGAAGGGGGAGCATAAGCCGCTTTATGTTGGGTGCAAGTTTTGGCTTTCAAAGGTGAGAAGGAAGCTCTGCTGAGACTGTTATATGTCTCTCTTGGGTGAGGGGCAACTTGATAGTGGGAGCTGCTGGGGTCGCTGTGGTCGTCATCACTTCCAGGACCTGGTGGTGCAAATGTGGAGGCTTGGGTGACCAGTAAATCATGTATTAAATTGAACTGTACCAAATATACAATGAAAAGATGCAATGTATTTTGCATGTAAAGGCACGTGAAGTGACTAAAGAGAGCATTTATTGGTTTTTTCTGTGCGTTTAACTTGTGCAACATTAGCTCTGTGGCTGGGGCAAAGACTCCTTTCCACCAGAGTCCGGCCCTGAACTGAATTTTTAGAGTTAGTGTAGTCACATTTCACAATACCCACAAGGTTTCATATATCAAACAAGACAGATCTTACAACACACACAAGATCTCATGTAACAAACAAGATAGGGCTGGTATATTTAGGACAATACATACTGGGTGCAGTTGGGCCTGCTTACATCTTCGTTACAACTTTGGTTTTGGGTGTATTGTTACTTTCTTTCTGTTCTATTGTGGTTGGGGAGTAAGTGTCCAGTGGCCTTGGCAAGCAAGCTAATTTCAGAGACACGCTGAAGTTGGTTATCAGCCAAAGGAAGCTGGTTAGCAACAGGAAGACATTTTACTCTTTCACTGTCCTACTGGTATTAATTCTACTCTGTTTTTATATTCTTAACTCTTTAAGGAACTTGACTACAAATTCAAACCTCAGATCACTGAAAGATTTAGCCTCTGACAATATTGTGTAAGAAACAGACTTTTCATCTCTGGTGATTAATCTGGTTATCAATTTGGTAGGATTTTGCATCATGTTTACTCCACTTGTCTCTCTATGCACCTTTTTTTAGTATCTCTGTTGTCACCTGTAGCCTTGTCGTACAACGTCCAAGAAACTCTACAAGTGTCAGTTAGTCACAGTATGCTTTACTCTGGATTGTCTTTTCATCCCATATTGTCAGAGGGAGTTTAATATCATTAACATTTGTGGCTAGATTTTTGTCTTTAAAGAGTTTAAGAAATGGCGTATTCCGAAGCCAAATATGAGTGACCAGGCCCAAGAACATGCATTCAGGGTTTCCCAAATAACACGTTCCAATGAGCAGCAGTTACATACAGTACTTATAATTACAGAATAGAAGAAAATCCTAAATCAAAGCACAATTTGAACGCATTGGTGGAAACATCAGTAGAGGGGTAATCCGGAAGAAGGGAAAACTTTGCTATAGGCCTTAGATGTTATTTATAGGCATTCTTACTTCTTGGGTTGGTGGGAAGTTAGGGATTTTGCTTTTACATCTTTGAGATGTCACATATCAAAGGATTTATCACAGGATGTAAAGTTAGATCTACAGGAGGACAAGAGCTTTGGTCATTGATAAGGGCTAAGTTAGCCCTTGTGACCATTGGAAAGATTATGTCAACTTGAGGCCATTAATGAAATTTCTGCTTCCTGTCCCTGCAACCTTAGACTCTGCTGATCAAGAAGTCTAATTGGAGCTCAGACCATTAGAATGACCCACCCAGCAAAGAACAAGCTTGTGAGATTGCAGCTAAGAACAGGGACTCTGTTGGAAACTGGGCTAGAGGCCACCTGTATTTTAGAAAAGAAATTGTCTATGCTTTGCCCACATTATAAGACTTCGGGTAAGGCTGGATTTTAAAATGCTGGACTAACTGATCGGTGTAGCAAATGTGAAAGCTGCCCAATGTTGTGGATATCCATAGGTAGTTCCAGATAGTTTTACCAAGGTATATAGTGAGAAATAGAAACAAAGGTGAATGTTTGAAAAATGTTCAGCTTGGTTATAGAGGAAGTGCCTATAAATTTGAGGCCAATGAAAGTGTCTTTGCTAAAAACGTTATTGTCATTAGAAAGAAGTCAAGACTTTGTACGTGAAGCAGAAAGATTTTTTTGAAGGCATCTCAGATATTGACAAGACCCCAACAACTACAGGCTCACAACTGTAAATCTTTCATTTGAATAAAGAATTCTTAAAGTACCTCTTCATTCAGGGTTGCATAGGAAAGTATAACCCAAAGTCTGACATCCGGGTATTCAGGGGTAACAGAGGCCATGGTCCAAGCGGTCCAGATTTTGCTCCTGTTCATTACATCTATTTCATTTGGACTGGGAATGTTTAGAATATGCCATTGCATGCTGAAAGGGTTTGATTTTCTTTGTGATTCTCACAAGGGTTCACGCTAAGAGTTTGCCTTGGGTCTCACAGGAAAAATTAGACTTGGACTTTTCAGCAATGCTAAAATTATCAAGACTATAGTGACTTGTCAAGAAGGACTAAGTACATTTTGCATAATAAAATAGACATGAGGCTTTTGGAGCCAGAGTTGGAATATTATGGTTTACACATAAATTGTTCCTCCCCAAAAAATCTCATGTGTTTGGAGGTAGGTCCTGGGTCTGAAGGGGTAGATCACTGGAGACATGAATTGAAAGGCAGCGTTCCTGTCCCCATAGCTTCTTTTCACTTTGTGCTTCCTGGCTGCCGTGAGTTGGTGAGTGTTCTTCCATCACGCCTTTTAGCCATGCTGGTTTTCCATGAAAAACATGACCCAAAATGAGTCCCTCTTATTTGAAATTGTAGTTGCCAGGTATTTTGTCCCAAAAACACAAAAGTGACTAATACACTAGGTAAGTTATAAGAACATGGCCTTAGAGATTATATCTCGTTCCTAGCCCTCTCTTCTTTGGAGCGGTTACACGGCTGTGCTTCTCAGCCATCACGAAAGGAGAATCTTTGCTCCATCACACCCTTCTGTCATGATGTTTCTGCCATGCAATCCGTCCATTATGGATTGAACCCAGTGAAACCATTATCCAAAATAAACTTCTTCATAAATTTGTGGTGTCTGGAATATCATCCTACCAACGGAAAAGATGACCAATATACTATGCAATAAATACTTCACAAAAATCCAAAAGAATAGGGCTCAGAGAACTTGCATATAGCTAAACATGTGAAATGTCCTAAAGGGTGACGGGTTCAGAAAGAGCAAAAAAGCTCTATGCCCCTTTTTCCACGCCTAATCTCATGTACCTTTCAGTCTGAAAACTTTGCAATACCCTTTATGGTAAACTGATGAATATCAATAAATGTTTCTCTGTATTCTATGAACCATTCAAGCAACATAATCATACCAAACAAGGGTTTGTTGGGAATTCCAGTTTGTGATTAGATGCTTAGGAGCACCAAGGTTACAATTGGCACCCGAGATATGAGATGTCTGGGGACACAGTTCTCACGCCATAGGATCTGACATTATTTTTTGGTAGACAGTATCAGAGCTGCCTTAGGTTAGAGAACGCCCATCTGATGTCAGCTGCTGACCTTGTTTCTTGTTTAGACATAAGAAGTCCCCACGCATTTTGAGATTTCAGATAGGATGTGAGTGGTAAGAATACAAAGCAGAAACTGAGTTTGAGTGGGCTTTCCTGTGATGTCGCCACCTGAGATCTCTGTGTACTGTACCCATTGGACTTCTCTCTTTAGATCTCTCCAGCATCACCTCATCCTCTCACTTGATCTACCAGTGATCGGTCTCCTGTGTTGACCATGACTAAGTGGAGCTGCCTGGTGACAGGAGCAGGAGGCTTCTTGGGCAGGAAGATCATCCAGTTATTGCTGAAGGAGAAGGATTTGGTGGAGGTTAAGGCCATGTACGGAATCTTCAGACCACAAAACAGAGAAGAAATCTCTCGTAAGCAAGCTGGAGTCTTGAGGCCATGGGGACCAACTCCTTGCACCGATAGTAAAGGAATCGCATGACCATAAGCCTGCTTCCATGTTCACATTCATCAGAAATAATCGCAGATGACGCCGTCTACAAGACACTAAGTAGATGAAAGAGGACTGGATTCTGGTCCAGCCAGAGCCAAGTAGGGATGTCGTAAGCGTCCCCAAGGCCTTCGTGTCTCTCTCCTTCCCATTAGAAATCACATGGCTCTGTAGTGTGCTGTAATTTCTGACCTCGGTAACTGCTGTGGAACTCTTGCCAAGGGCCAATTAGCAGGTCCCTAGCTCTCTGGATTGCTGAAGGTATAACTCGTTGGGTTCTTGGTTGAAGGTGTTAATGTTGTTGTTCATTTAGTTAGTTGGTTTGTTTGGGAGGGCAACTCGATAGACATCTTCACTCTAATCAAAATAAATGGAAATGAAGGTTAAAACTGAGAGGGGGAAGAGAGTTGCAGTGTCACTGGACGGCGGAGGAGAGCTACAAAATCACCCTAAGGGGGAGATGGCGCCCTCAGCACAGGCAGGCTCTTGCATCTCATCATGTAAGAGCATTTCCAGACACAGCAACAAAAGGCACAGGCCAATTTGTTAGGCAATGCTAGAAAGTAAGAGAAAACAAGAAGAAACTTTAGCTTGTGGTGCTAAAAAGAATAGAGCTCTGCAGGAGAGGATTAAACTGCCCTATTAACCTAGAAATAAAGTCAGTTGTTATAGGGAAACTGAGGTAAGCTAGACTCTAGTTGATCATTATCTCAGTTTTGGTTTTGCATGTCAGTCTTATCCCTTTTTGGGTAATCTAGCCCCCAAGAGATGCTGACTTCTGCTGGGTAATTCTCGGTTTTGTGGAGGCTGTGCTGGAATTCAAGAAGACACAAATTTAAGAAAAATGACCACAGATTTTTGGGACTCATTTGTGGTTGAATATCTCTTCATTCTCAAAGCTAACTGAGACATACGATGCAATTTTTAGGGTTAATCCACCTTGTATTGTCAGCTTCTGCACAGATATACTCTAAATGATTAGCACACCTACATGTCGACCTGAAAAGAGATCCAACCCAAAGTTTTAAAGGAATGGAGGAGACAGATGCAAAATGAAGCTCTGTTCTACTTTCAGCTATCTTTTGGATATCTGTAGGCACAAGTAAAAGGTCACTGTTTCTTTTTATTCTCCTCTTTTTTCTTTTTTGGCAAAAACAACTTTTAAGTGCCTGTCTCCCTCAAAAGTGGCAGCTAATAGGCTCTTAAGGGCAATAGGGCAAGAGAGCAGGAGTTTGTTTCTCCTTTGTCTCTACAATGAGGTCTGCCTATGTCAGGTGAGACTAACGCAAGCCCAAGAGATGCAAAGAACGAATTTCTGAGCAAGGCCACGTTGCAGGACACAGAATGAGGCTAGCAAGACCAGCATGCCTTACCCGGGGGCTTTCTATGTTTCTTTCCTTAGTCTTCTCTCCTCCGTAACCCATGAGAAATCAACTCCAGAACTTACTTGAGCAATACATTATTTTACTCCTAAATTCCTGTGCCTAGTGCAAATGCATCAGCTGGTTTGATAATACATGCTCCAACCGGCTCCCTTTCTACCTCCCAGAACAACCCTGTGGGGAAAGTAAAGAAAGCACCTCACCATCCCGACAGGAAGGGTCCTGGGGTCCAGAAACGAGAGGCCACTGGTGTCTTGTTAAGGGGGAAAAGGAGCGCACCATAAATCTCCACCTCTGAGTGTGGAGCCTTAGTTCCATGTTCTGTTACGTGTCCCTGGGACTGAATCAGTCTTATGAAAGGGGTTCTTCTATCTCTGTTGTGCTCATCCAGGGTACCCCAAACCATTTCTTTCGTCTCGTGATGCACTGGGCGTTCACATTTAGGATCTGAATGGCCAAAATGTTACCGACTGAGGTCCAGCCAGTCTTAATATTCAGGAGATAAAAGATGGTATTAAGGAATCTGGCTTATACAGAGTGGCTGTCAAACCAGACTCTGCATTAGGAGACTCAGAGATACACAGGGCCTTCATAAGAAGAGAGGGGGCAGCAGGCAGGAAGGCTGCCTGCTGCTTACAGTCCCTCATACAGGATGGGTGACTGCTTTCTTCCTCGGCACAGAGCAAGGCAATTGACTCAACTGCAGGGCAGGGAGCGAGATCTTCTTGTACTTCTTTTGATTTTACTTTTTTACAAATATTCATAGCAGCTTTATTTATAATTCGTAAAATTATAATCTGTAAAGTGTTTTTACATTGCATAATATTTTTTGTAAATACATGAATTCCAATATTTGTAACACATTAAAGACATGGGGTTTGGGAGTCAGTGAGTGTCCAGGCCTGCCCCTTTCTCCAAGGCTCACGCCTTTCCTAGCTGACCATTACCTCTTATCCTACCCTCACGTTCTTGTACTTCTTTTTAAACAGACAGAACTATCTCCCAGGAGGGGTGTAACAAATGTTGCCAGATATTGTGGATTCTACACATGGAAATAAAGATTACTTAGCAGGGAACATTTGAGCTGAATAGGCAGAGCTCTTCTTTGAGTTTCGAGAGCCGGCAAGAAGTGCATATATGTTGGTGAGAAATCGTGCACAGGAAGGAAAGCGGCCAGATCTGTAGGCAATGGCTGAGTCACAGAAGCGGGGACTCGGAGGCATGAGCCAGAGAGCATAAGGCAGAACCGAAGGGAGCCAAGCCAGGAAGCATCCTACTAAATAAGCCGCGTAAGGAATCCTCTCTCCTTCCAAATGGCCCCCTGGGCATGGGACATTAGGAAAGTGGAAAACATATTTGGAACCAGTTAACAGCGCCATTCTCCTGTCTTTATTTAAATAGAGAGCGCATGTCTAACCTCGGAGCTCCGCATTCTAAAAAGAGTGTCTGGTGAAAGGATCTGTGCTTCTAGCGGCAGGCAGTCATGTTTAAGAACATTTCTCTCCTAACCTCCTAGCTTTAGCTATTCTGGTAGACACAACACAGGAGCCTCCATTTTGCTTATATCCTGCCTTGTCTGTTGCTAATCAGCCACGTTGTAGTTTGCTTTTTGTTGTTCCTTGTTACCACGATGGTGTGTCCCTGTAGTTGGCTTGACCTGACCCACATCTAAAGGGAGATAATACACCAGTAGAAATCAGTGTCAGGACATTTGTGGCTGTAAGTGAGCAACAGAGAGGTTTAGAACGAATGGCTCTCAAACCAGGTTTTCCTGGAATCCCTTGTTAAGTTTAACATTGGCTGATTTTGTAGGGGATGATTAACAAGTACAGATATTGCATCAACGTTACAAACCCTTCCCCTCTCCCGTTTAGACCACCCAATGCTCTGCCCCTCCCCACTAGTTCTATTAGCCCCCCATTTAGTTCTATGAAATAACTGTCATTGAAACAAAGGGGATCAAAGTTTGGTATTTTGCCAATATTCTCTTGTGATCTGTTCAGTCTCTACAAAAATGTATAAATAATTTTATCAACTTGATCACAGACAAAATCTTTCACATATTCTATTTCTTTGCATAATATTTTACAAACTTCTCAAACTTCTTACAACTTGCTCAATCCTTACTTTATTCTACTATGTTCCTATTTCCTAATTCAGAGGTACAGTCATCTTGAGGACTAGAAATATTTCCTTGAAAATGTTTTCATATTTTATAGATTTATTTAAATAAAACGTCTCATTTTCCTCATAAAGTTGCTTCCCTTTGTGTCATAGGAAGGAAAAATACCCAAATAAATACTTTAAACTTATGCTTAATATCTGATGTTTTAGGTTTTTAACATATTTAGAGATAATCTAGCAATCTAATGAACATTAATAATATAATCTGAAGATTTAGGGCAGCTGAAAAGTATTTTTGAAGTTATGAGGAATTCATTTATAAATGCTTGATTTATTTATACGAACCAAATTTACCTGCTCTTAACAATTGTCTGACTCCCTTAAGCAAAATGTATTTTGTCCTTTTCAAAGAGTTACCAAAGCCTTAAAAGTTCCAGCTGTTACAGAAACTCCGAGTCTATAGTCTCTTCTCAGATGCAAAACAAAGCCGTGAGATCCTGTTAAAACCAAAGAATTAAGCAATTCCAACATAAGAAGGCGCAGGATAAGCGTTTCTATTCTAAAAGGGAGGAATAGGAGGATAAAAGGCAATAGGACCAAACCAACTTCTAAACCCAGCAGGGCAAAGGTTAATTCCTGTAGTCCCAGGTCTAGCGCCTGAGGGTTTAGGAAAGATAGGATCTCCAAAGCTCTTGGGCGGACTTGCCCCTACAGCGTGGCTGCTGGCTGTAATCTCCATCTTTCCTCCTTTGGGTTGGATCCACTCACAGCCTACAGCTTTTCTCAGCGGGTGATCCAAGCTCCTGGCTTCTCCAAATTGCTGGGGTCCCCACTGGACCTTTGGCTTCTCCTTTACACCTTCACATTTTGCCCTCTCGGGGCGCACTGCTTGGCAGCCAAGGCCTTTCTCTGAAATCTGGAGGAAACCCCTGTGAACCCACAGCTCTAGCACTCTACAAGCTTCTAAAGCCAGGATCACATGGATGTCGCCAAGGGCTGCCATTGGCTTGGGCAGTAGCCTGGCCCCCTTGGACAGATGCTGTAGAAGTCTCTGAGTTCTTAGATGGCTGGACTCCAGGCTGCTGAACTCTAGAAGACATTTCTTCTTTTAGCCCCATGGTACAGTTTTCATAGCAAAGTCTTGCCTTTCCACCGGGGAGCTGGTGAAGAGAGGGATCTTGTTGATTTTGGAAGTGCCTTCTAGGCATCTTTCTTACCCTGAGTGTAAATACTTTGCTTCTTTTCAATGCTAATATCTTTAATTTCCCTGTGCTCTTTGTCCCCTCCACTGCAGATCGTTTTGGCCAGGCGCAGGAAACCTTCTATATCTTCTCTTTCACCACAAAGCTGGCTAGAGGCCGCAAGCAGCAGCCACGTAACACTCTGAACATCAGTCCGCCTTGAGAACTCCTCCACCAGAGTGAGCCGTCCACTGCCCTTAATCTCGGTTGCAGGCCAAGTCTCCGGACAAGGGCAAAATGCCGACAAACTCTTTGCCAGAGCGCAGCACACGTGGCCTTTAGGCCACTTGCCGATACAGTCCTCCTTCCCGTCTGAATCTTCTTGAGCCTGGCCTTTCCAATCCACACTTCTATCAGCATTCTGGTCTTCTGAGCTCTGACCAGAATCTCTCATTAAGCTCAACTCTGAGCAGTCCAAGGCTTCTCCAGACAACATCCTCAAACCTTTCCAAACTCCTCCTGCAAACCGGTTAGAAATGTTTCCAAACTACTTGGTCAAGTACAGCCATAAAGTACAGCAATGACCCCACTTCTCTGGTATCAATTTCTCTGTTAGTTATTTTTCATCGCTGTGACTAAATACACAATATCCAAAACGTAGGGAGGAAAGATTTATTGTAGCTCACAGTTTCAGAAGGCCACAGTCTGTTCATGAGTGGTGGCTGGAAAATGGTGGAATCACACGGTGGGCCCGCAGCTAGAGCTGGAACGGGAGTTCCGGGCTCAGTGATCCTTACAGTATGGTGGAAAAAAGAGGGACTGAGACAAAGGCCAGAGCCAGCACACGCCGCTTCTGGTTTAAACCCCCAATAATGTGCCACATGACCATAATGAACAGCATGCCCCTAATTGACCACATACCTGTACTCTCTAATCTACCACACACACTGATGGCCCGAGTGGAGAGGGGAAGAGAAAGCCCCCTGCAAGAAACAGCTTCTGGGAAACCGAAGCTCAAGGAAAGTGAAACTCAGCTGACGACAGCACCACCCCCAACCTGGCCAAGCCACCCAATCAGCTTCCACCGCAGTCCTATACATTTCCTACAACCCTATAAGCGTCCTAGACCCCTCACCTGGAGCACGACTTCCCGGACGCCCTCCCTGGGTCAGTGAACCTCGCCCGGGAGTTACTCTAATAAAGGAGACCCAGATTTTTGTCTCTGCCTGGCCTCTGTCCTTTTCAGCAGCAAAACCGTTCACACCTGTCTTCCACCACACACCTACAATCCATCCCTCCCTCCCGCCTTTTACTAGCACATAGAATCCACAGGTGATCCACAACATCCAGGCACATGAGGCTTTGGGGGGACATTCCAGATCCAAAACAGAATAGCTGGGAAGAACAGAATCTTATCTCACACCGATCAGATCATAAAAGACACCCAGATGATCCACATGGTTATTGAATCATGGAAACTTACAGTAGCATAATTGCATCCCAACTGACACTACATGCAACCCAAGTAAATGCCAAATGACTATGCAATCCCCCGATGGCAGATCTAGGGAATCTTTGGTATGCATCCAATGCAATCCAGACTGAAGCCCAGGGGCTTCCCAAGGATCAAAGACTGCCGAGCTCCACCAACACCGTGTTGACAGGCAGCCAAGTTTCAGGAAGAGAAGGCAGGGTCCCCAAGATGAAGTGAGTCTTGGCAACAGCGGGGGCGCACCTCGGTGAACACAGCCAGCTTGAAAGAAAAGCAATTGTCTCCTAAGAAATTGCTACTCTTTAATATGCATTCAGAGGGCTACACCATCCACAGGTCAGAGCTACTGGGTAGATTGCAAAATAAGTTACACAATGAAGTCCAGAATACACAATGGTATTCTTACCATTTAAAGGCCAATATTAGAAAATAAGTGTTGGCATGTGCCTTAGTTATACTTTGTTGCTGGGACACAATACTCAACACCACAAGTTAAGAGAGGGAAGGTTTAGGGGCTGGAGGAATGGCTCAGCAGTTAAAGCTCTTGCCTAGCAAACACTAAGTCAAGTGCTAAGTATCTGAGTTCGATTCCCCAGCACCACATAAGCCAGGTGCAGTGACACACGTCTATAATCCCAGCACTCAGGAGGCTGAGGCAGGAGGATTGTCATGAGTCCAAGGCCAGCCTGGGCTCCACAGTGAGTTCAGGACCAGCCTGGGCTACAGAGCAGGAACCTGTCTCAAAAAAAGAAAAGGAAGGAAGGAAAGAAAGAAAGAAAGAAATAGAGGAAAGGTTTGTTTTAGCTCACAGTTTTGGAATCTCTCAGTCCATTCATGGGTATCTAGAAATGATGGAAGGGGTTTGCAGAGGACCTAGCCAGAAAGAAGCTGTTCATGACATCACAACAGGAAGCAGAGTGCAAATAGTAAAGCCAGCACAGGAGGTATGTTCTTCCAGATCATCCCTAGTGACCTGTTCCTGCCAGGTCACGCCCCAGTGATGTGCCCATTAGGAATAGGCCCCATCTCCCAGAAGCACAGGAAATCAATGAAATAACCCCCATTATGGAATCACACTTCACACATATGAGACTCCTGAGGGACGTTCCAGGTCCAAACCAGGAAAATCAGACTTATTTAAGATGGCATCTTAAGGTGATGAAGAGGCTACCAACATCAAAGCCCCATGTCACAGGACTAGAGGGAGCACAGAGCTTTTGTAGGGAAGAAATGGAGAAGCAAGCCACGAAGGTTACACTAAAGGTGGGGTCTTCTCCATCCAAGACATTATCACTTTTCTTTGAATCTGACCAGAATGTTGAAATCAACCTCAGGAGCCTATGGCTGGTTCCTGTGGTTCTTTTTAGACAGGCAGAAGACTAAGGAGGGGTGTCACACAGGTCACTGGATTTTCCTTTTCTTTTCCTCATTTTATTGACATGCATAAGTACAAAATTTAGTGTTTACATTGAACTTGAGCATTTTGTGCACATACATATCTTGTCCTTTCGACCCTCCCCCTACCCACCCCCCAACCCTCTCAGCCCCACCCCCCTGGATCCCTTAGTTTTTCACTTTAAGTTGCATGAGATCGTTGTAATCTGGGTTTCTCATATCAGAGAGACCATTCAATATTTCACCTTCTGCTTCTGACTCACTTCACTAAGCATGATGGTCTCAAGTTTCCTCCCTTTGCCTACAAAAGCCTCCACGCTGTTGGACTTTATAGATGCATAGTATTCCATTGTGTATAAATACCACACCTGTCACCATGCACCAAAATCAAATCAAAGTGGATCAAAGACCTAGACATTAAAAGTGAAACACTGAACCTTCTAGAAGACAAATTAGGCAAATATCTAAAAGACATAGGGGTAGGCAAGACTTCCTTGACAAGACACCAAAAGCAAAAGAAATTGTCCCCATTATTAACAAGTGGGATCTTGTCAAATTGAAAAGTTTCCACACAGCAAAGGAAAGTATCAACAATGTAAAAAGGGAACCAACAGACTGGGAAAAAATACTCACCACCAACACCTCAGATAGGAGGCTCATAACCAGCATATACAGGGAGCTGAAGAAAAGGAAGCCTACCAAAATAGAGGATCCTATTGGAACATGGTCACCAGATTTTCTGAGTTGTGTAACTCTAGTGATTGTTCTGCAGTTAACATCTTGATCATTTAGGTAGTAGGACTTCTCTTTAGAAATTAGAGTATTAGGAAGGGCAGAAATGCAAGAAAAGAGAAGCCAAAATGGCCCTGTTGAAGAACAACTTCCCAAAGGAGCTGTCCGGGTACAAGATGCTCACAGATGTCCCTTGACAGTCTCTAAAGCCACGCCAATCGCTCTAGTTTTTCTGCTCTTTTCTGAATTCTTCCACTGCCAGCTATTCCCCTTTGTGTGCTTCAACGGTACCCCGTGAAGAGTAACACAAAAGCAGCCAATCAGGACTGCTGGCAAATCTTACATCTTCATAAGGCTGAGAAGCTGACATTTGACGGCACGGAAGGGCCACACTCAGCCCGAAGGAGGAGCACCTCGAAGGCTCCAATCCCGAGGGCGCTGAGGACGGGCCGAGCCTGCAGGAAGGCAGAGGCAGACAGCCCACGCAGCGTTCCTCTGTGCCAGGCACAGAGCGGCACTTTCGCGGTGTCAGATTCATTTTCTGCAGTGGGCTGATGTAGTAACGGTTGTCCCTTCCTTTCCTCCCAATAACCCCCGCACATTCTGATTTCTCTGCTTTGTGTACTTCTTTCTTTCCAAAACTGCACCCCTGCCTCAGCCTCTTGCAGCTGAAGGCGTCCCTGAAGAACTAGGTAAGTGTCACCCTTGCGAGAAACATCCCAGCCCACCCAGAGCGATTCCCAGTGAGCTGTCCTGTGTTCCCCCAGAGCTCCAGTCGGAGAGCAAAGTGACCGTGCTTGTAGGAGACAATCAGGATGCCCAGGTCCTGAAGCGAGCCTGCCAGGGAGTCTCGGCTGTCGTCCACATGCTGCTGTCCTGGGCTTATCATATTCCACACATTCCACGATGATGGACATCAATCTGAAAGGTAGAGTAGTCTGGGGAGGAGACAGGGCAGATAAAAATAACAAGATAAAAGGACAGGTAAGGAAGGGGTAGGAAGCCCCCTCCGCACAACACTCGCTGTGCTCTGACCCAGGGGTTTTTGCATGCTACTCTCAACAGACAGAGCACAGGGGTGCTATCCCAGTGTTGTAGGTGAGCAATTAGGGCTCTGAAAGAGCAAGAAACTTAACCAAGTTCAAAGAGACAGTCAGTTGGAGGGAGAAAATTTAAACTTTCACCTGTATAATTCCAAAGGCTACAAAAGCCCTTTCTATAGAGAGTGTATTCCAAGGATGACTAGACTCCAAATTAAAGACCTTAATGTCCATCACCCATCTGCACCTCCGGGGCACACCAGACTTCCAGGGACTCATCATGTAACTTTTAACATTTGCATCAGGGATGTTGAGAACGTCAAAGACTCTCTGACCCACCTCAAGGAGGGATTTCTCTCCCAAGAACTAGCACAGCTGGTCCACAAAGAGCTACCAAGATGGCATGTCCAGTACTTCCCTTCTCATTATAATTTCTCAGCGAAGAAACATTTCTTGATGCACATATTATAGTCTCTTAACTTCCCAGTGAGTCGAAATGAAAGCAGCGGCTCCTAGCCAGGTGCCAGAAGCAACCTCTCTTCAGTTTCTCGTCCCTAAATGTTTGGTGGCTCTTTCTTGATTGCAGGTTTCCAGTGCATATACAGCAATTCCCCAAAATATATAGTAATAAAAATAATAATTATGGGGAAAATAAATGGATTGTAGCATTATGAAAGAAACTACCTTGGGTTGATTCCCATTAGCTCAAGGACTCTTGCTCCGTCACGTTGTCGCTCTGGCCCTCGGTGCCAGTCTCCCCAGCACTGCCACGCTTCTCAACCCTGAGCTATGTGTCTGCTGTGTTTTCACGCCCAAATTTAGTGACCCAGAGACACCTTTGGCAGGGTCACTCCTTGTATTTGGGTCGATGACCCCATCTCAAAACCAAATCTTCCTAGTTTCTATTTCACTGTGTCCCTACCCCTGCAGGAGGGCACTGTGGGTAACCCGACTCTCACTTTGGATCCTCTGCATCACCCAACCACAGAATAAGAAAGGAAAGGAGCAATCATTTTTATAAGTTTACAAAATTCTTCAAATAATGTTGATTGTCCAGGTTATTAAACTAAATTCACGTTTTTAATCTACTGCACATTTTAATTTTTTTAATTAGGATTTCTCTCAAAAATGCAGGACATACAAACACTTTAAAACTAGACTAAATTAATCAATAAAAAGAATCTTGCCTTCTTCCAGAGACAGTGCTCTACTTTACCTCCATTACCAGCAGGCTGATTAAAAGATTCAGTAACGCATGCACCCAGCTGAGGAAGCGTGTTTCCTGTTGGTTCCCAGGCTCACCCGAAGAGTTGAGAACCGAGCTCCAGAAGGCTAAGTGAAAGAAATGTTTATCACAATTCCAAGCTTGGTATGCACAGTGTTAAACAGATCTAGGAGTGGTCTTAACAGGGCACATGCAACCGGGAAAAGAGGCTGGGTCTCCACATCTCCCCACAACTCAATAACCACTTACTTTCTCAAGGACACAAAGAATGGCCCTAGCAACAAAGTCTCCACTGCACCTCATCAAATGGAAACAAAAATATAAGCCTTTTATTGTCCAATTAAGGCAATATATTGCCTACTTGGAACTGTGCATGAGCATGTGCAATGTGAATTCCCTACTATAAAATTTTAGGGTTTAAAAATCATCTGTCTTGCCCAGTAAGGTGGTACACACTCGTAACACACCCATAATCCCAGCATTTGGGAAGATGGAACAGAGTTATCACGAGCTCAAGTGCCACTTTGACAATTTCATAAGACTTTGTTTCAAAGGAAAAAAAAAGACTGGAGTGGGTGTACAGCTCAGTGTGAAAGTTCTGGGTTCAAATCCCACCACAATAACAGTAATAATAATCAATAATGATAACATAATGAAATAAAAATGAACAGTCTTCATATGCTTAATATGCATCTTGGGGATTTTTGTAAAGGGAGGGAATGTTGTTGATTTTATTTTAGCTTTTCTGCAGAGGTGGGAATAAAAACCAGGACCTTCTATATAATAGACCAACCATCTATGACTGATCTATATGCCCAGTGCAGAATGACAGTTTTTAATATAAATAGTGGTAAGCTGCAAAGTAGCAATCATACAGCCTTTTAAATTCAAGGCACACATACATACACATACATAGGTCTATAAGCCAAAAATTCTAGAACTGTTGTTTACCACAGATAAATGTTGGTCTCTTTTCGTTTGCTTTTTCTGCAATTATAGCATGGCAGAACTGAGTTAGGAACAAGAAAAAATTATATTCAGATGTTACAAAATCATCTTCATTTAGGAGGGGCATGAGGATGAACATGAATCTGGGGCCCAGAGATCTGTCATCACTGACAGTGTGCTTCTGTGAGCAGGTACCCAGCTGCTGTTGGAGGCCTGTGTCCACGCCAGTGTCTCGGTCTTCATCTACACCAGCTCAACCATCGTAGCTGGGCCCAACTCCTACAAAGAGATCATCGAGAATGGCCACGAGGAGGAGCACCACGAAAGCACGTGGTCTGCTCCATACGCCCGCAGCAAGTCTGGCCGAGAAGGCGGTGCTGGAAGCTAATGGGTGCTTGCTTAAAAATGGCAGCAAGCTGTATACTTGTGCCTTAAGGCTCCCGTACATCTATGGCGAAGAAAGCCAATCACTCACCATTAGGATAAATCAGGCCCTCAAGAACAACAGGATCCTGAACAATGTGGGTAGATTCTCTAAGACGAACCCAGTCTATATTGACAACAACACAACCTGGGCCCACATTCTGGCCATTAGGGCCTTGAGAGACCCCAAGAAAGCGCCAAATGTCCAAGGACAGTTTTATTACATCACAGATGACACACCTCTCCAAAGCCTTGATGATTTATTTTACAGCCTGATGGAGAAAGCGGGCTTCCGTCCTAATACTGGCCTAAGCCTCCCTCTATCACTAATGTATGGGCTCGCCTTTCTGCTGGAAATGGTGAGCTTCCTGCTGAGTCCAATTTACAAGTATGAGCCCCCCTTTAACCGCTTCGGGGTGACAGTGTTAAACAGTGTGTACACCTACTCTTACAAGAAAGCTCAGCGAGATTTGGGGTACGAGCCACGTTCAAGCTGGGAGGAAGCCAAGCAGAAAACCTCAGAGTGGGTGAGTTCACTAGTGAGGCAGCACGAGGGGACCCCGGGCCAAAAGACTCAGTCACATAAAGACGACAGGCACGTGTACGTGTGGGACACTGGGAGTTATTTTTCGACCTCCTGTCTGGCTTCCTCCCAAAAGTACCACAGGCACAAGCCCAGGTATTACTCCCTCCATTTGACACAGTGGCAACTTCCTGTCTTCCTCAAGTCATGGGGCACCTGTTGGTTCTTTTGTCCCCAATGGCTCCCCACTAATAAAGCCTTCTTTCTCCTTGTAAAACTTACAGTCTTTCAAAAAGCTCAATAAACTGAGAAATAAATGTTTTAAGCCAAACTTGGACAATGCATATTTCAGTTAATATATACTTTCCTGATTTCCTAAGTATGTCCATTTCTAGTTCAGAAAGAGAAAAAGGGGGGGGGGAGGGGGGGGAGGCAAAGCTCTGTGGTTAGAGTGCTTGTCTAGCACATGCAAGGCCCTGGGTTCAGTTCCTCAGTACTACATGGTCCAGGCATGATGGTGCATACCTGTAAACCTGATATTCAGGAGGCTGACAAGTGAGGATTACCATGAGTTTGAGGCCATTCTGGGCTACACAATGAGTTCAGGACTAGCCTGGACTATAGAGTGAGATATTGCCTCAAAAAAAAAAAAAAGAAAAAGAAAAAGAAAAAGAACAGAAAAGATGGAACTGTCGTGGGCAGAGTGATGGCAGCACTAGAAGGGGACCTGAGATAACCCTACTAAGCTTCAGACATATACCAGGTGACATAGGTTACCTCAGTTTAGCCTCCCCATCTGACTAGAAGAAAGATACATTTATTCCCATATCATCAATGAGGGAATTTATTCATGGTCTCGTTAACTGGTATATTGGAGCCAGATCTCTAAGAAGACTAAGTCCCTTTCTCTTTTACTGAATTCCATAGCCTGCCCTGGATATGAGAGGAACAACAGAGCACTGAAGGATGGGTACTCCTTCCTGGCAATGCCCTAGCACCTGCCCTGATCAGTTCTCTAGAAGCAGGACAGCCTTTCCGAGAGCCCTGGCGTGTGGAAGGGCAGAGAGGACGCATACAGTAACTAGAGGCCCTGAGCAGGGGAGCAAGAAGTAGAGACAGAAACAACAATGGACATTATATACCAGTAAAAGGAACAATTAACAGGAAGAGGCCTCAGTTATGAATATGTATGCTTCTAACATTGGGGCACCCAGCTGTGTAAAACAAATATATTACCAGACTTGAAAGATCAAACATACCCTAAGATAATTATAGTAGGGGATTAATATCCACTATCACAGATACACAGGTCAACTAGACAAAAAAATCAAAAAATAAATATTACAGTTAAACCATCCTGTAGAACAATTGGACTCAATGGACTTCACGGAGCATTCCGCCCAACATCAACAGAATACACTTTGTTCTCAGCAGTGCATGGGACATTTCCCAAAAGCCCGTGGTAAAGGCCATAAAACATGTTTAAATTAGTACAAAGGAATTGAAATCATTCCTTGCATACTTCCAGATCATAGCAGAATAAAATTGAAAATTAATTTTAAAAAGAAACTAAATAACTTATTATTGAATAAACAAGAAACCAGGGATAAAACCAAAACTTCCTAGAGTCAAACAACAACAGAAGCACATCACTCCAGAATCTCTGGGGCACAATGAAAGCCGTGCTAGGAGGGAAATTGATAGCCGTGGTCGCACATATTAAAAAGCACAGGCCAAGAACCCTCACTTGAGCCCCCTTCTCAAATTCCCTTCAAGAGCTTTACTTTCCAAATAAACCTCTTCTTGCATTAAATCAGAGAGAGAGAAGAAAACAGGGCAATCCCAAATAAACAATTTAATGATGCACCTCAGGGTCCTGGAGAAACAAGTACAAGCCAAATCAAAAAGCAGCCAAAGAAACTATGACCTGGCAGCCAAGTAAAAGAGCTGCACGATGTCTTCTCGTGGGCCCACCTAAGAAGTTGAGAATTTAGTCAAAAACTAAATGTAGTTCAATGTAGTCAGAGCAGAGAAGAGCACCCCAACAACTGACGCAAGGCCAGGGGAACATCAAAAATCCCGAAGGCACATCAAATGCAGAGGGAAAAAACCAGCATCCTGGAAAGCCGCCCCAGGCCGGCTGCGAAAGGCTGGGAGCCGCAGGCTCCTGCAGATGGAGGAAAGCCACACCGAGCGCGGGGCACCTTATCAAGCTAGGAGAGGAAGGAGCGCCTCAGCCACTGACAGGGGGCAGCAGGAAGGTCCAAACTTCTGAAGAATTATCAGAGAAAAACAGCAGCCACCTGGGCACAGCCTTGAGCTGCTGGTATCCACAGATCACAGAGGAAGGAAAGTCCAAAGTTCGGAAGCTCAGATTGAGGTAAAAGTGCTGATCGGGGAGAAGTGAGAATTGCCAGCAGCTGGTAGCCCCAGCCTGCAGAAAGCAAACCAGTGGGTGATCCATCCTGCACAGGCAATGTGAGCTCCCCCAGGAAAGGGCCTCCGGAGCCCTGATCAGAGCAGAGCTTGGCAGCACACCAAGCAATAAGGTAAGCGGGCGCCATTTAAAAAGAGCCTGAGACTGAACTGATTAGAGTTTTTTTTAAAATCAGAAGAGCACACCAGGGCTTTTGTGGTCACTCTTAAGCAGTACCGAGGAAGGAACCTTCCCAAGAGGCAGTTTCAGAGAGGAGAGAAAGTCCACCAACCTCCTGAATGGCTCAGTGCAGTGGGCGCACCTCCTTGGGTGGACAGCCCCACCCAAAGGAGCAGGGGAAGCCAGGACAGGCAGGAGGGCTGTGCTGAGAGGCTGGGGGTGAGCAAGACACCTCAGAGCCACCAGACCGTTAGCTCCTCCCTCTCTGCCTACTCCCAGCACAGAACTCAGAGGTGTTACGGCTCCCCACACACACCATCATAGCTGTTCAAAGAAACCTCTCCCCAGGCCTTTAAAGTGAAGCCCCTCAACAACAGAAACACGGGAAGAAGGCAAGGCAACAGGACACCCCCAGAGACGCCTGAGACCCCAGAAACTAATGCCATGGACATCTGTAGGGAAGGAAGTCAAAAAGCAAATAAACAAGTCAAACAACCAGTTCAAACAAGGTATTTCCAAAGAAATACAAGTATTGACCAGCGGGCTTAAGGAGGAACTTACTAATCAAGTAGCGGTCCTCGTGGAGACAAAGCTCACAGAGCACACAGAAGCCACCAATGAAAAGCTGGCCGAGGGAAAAAGGAAACGAAAGATATGACGGAACATTTTGATAGAGAAGTGGAAAATACGAAAAGAAACCTAGATGAAATTCAGGACACGGAAAAATACATGTAAAAGCAGGAGAAGGTGACTCAAATATTGTGAGAACAGAATTTCAGACCTTGAAGACAAGGCTGAGAAAATAAATGCTATAATTAGGCATGACTCCAAAATTAGCAATGAGCAAAGTCGCTGGATGCAGCAGCTGATGGATGGTTCAAAGAGAACCAATCTCAGAATTGTGGGTGTGGGGGAAAGAGCAGAAGATAGCGTCAAAGGTATCTTGTGTTTTTTTCAATAATAGACCCTTACGGGGCAAAGAGCATAACTCAGTGGTCGTGGTACCTTCCTAGCATGCACAGGGCAGAGGGTTATCTCCCTCAAGGACCACGTAAAAATTTAGCTGGGCATGGTGGCACGCACCTGCAATATCATCACTCAGGAGGCAGAGGTAGGAGTGTTGCTGTGAGCTTAAGGCCAGTCTGGGCCACAGGATTTCAGGATGTCCACTGCTATTTTGTATTTTTCATTTCTAATTGCATTGGTATGTGTTTTTCTTCCCTTCTTTTAAGTTTGGAGAGAGGTTTATCAAGCTTGTTTATCCTTTTGAAGAACAAAAGCTTTGATTCATTCTTGGTTTTTAGTCTCAATTTTATTGGTCTTTGTTCTTATCGCTGTAATTTTTTCTACTATTGCTTTTCATTTGGATTGTATTTTTTCTAGGAGCTTGAGGCACATCACAAGTTTATCCATTTGGGATTGCACTATTCTTTAGTGTTACGAGCCTTGCTGTTGGGACTGCTTTCACTGTGACCCAATGACTCAGTTACATTCAGCTTCCATTACCATCATCTTCTGGTTCTAGAAGCTGTTTAATTTTGTCACTTTTTTCTGTTATCCATTGATACAAATTCCTTTGTATTTACTTAAGCATGCGTTGCGACTTATAATATGATCTGCTTTGGAAAGTGTTTCATGTGCTGCTAAGACAGGACTATATTTTGTTGCTGATAATGAAACACTGTATAAACATCAATTGAGTTTTTTGGTCTATGAGGTGTTTTAATTCTGATTTTTTTTTCCTCTGGTTAATTTGTTGTTTGTGATATTGAGGTACTGAAGTCTCCAATTATGATTGTATTGGGTCTACCAGTAGTCTCCAAGTAGACTTTGTTTCATGAGGTTGAGTATGAAAACACTGGTTGAACATAAATTTATAATTATCTTCCTATTGGGGTGTTCCATTTATAAGTATACAGTGGCCAATTTTTGTATCTTCTTATCAGTTTTGGGTTGAAGTCTGTTGTGTCTAAAAATGAGATAGCTATTCCTGCTTGTTTGGGGGTTTAAGTTACATAGAATATTGTTTTTCCCCCTTTCACTTTCAAAGTAACTATTTCTTTGTGGATACGTTGTGTCTCTTGCACACAATAGTGCATGGAAGAACAAGAGTGTGTCATTTGTAGAAAAATGAGTAGATACAGGGACTATTATGTTGACTGGATGAGGTAAGCCAGACACAGAAAACGAGCATCCGTATTGCACATTCTCCCTGGTATGTGGAATCTCACCACAAAGATAAAATAGAAAGGGGACTATTTTTAGAAAAGAGAAGAATAAGGAGTAGAAAGAGAGGAGCAAAATGGTGGGTGATGGAGGGGTAGATATAATTAAAATATACTCCCTGATCTTCCCACACAAAAAAGTGTGAAAGTAGGGGAAAGGATGGGTACGGGAGTAAATGGGGGGCATGAAATGGTGAGGGTATGCTATGTGCATGCTGAATCTGCCAAAATAAAATTCATTAACCTGTATAACCAATGATACCAACATAAAAGGACATGGAACAAAAAAGTCAATTACTTTAAATTGGTTTCATGTCCTCTGGAAAAACAGACTCTGCGGGAAGACATTTCCTCTTCTCTGACCAGCAGTGATAGCCACGAAAGGAAATGCGATCGCTTCCTATTTGGCAGAAAGCAATGAAGGTTCTTCTTCCGCCTGCCAGGAAGGTGAGCATGGCGACCCTCTGTGGGATGGACCTTGAGAAATAAGACCTGGAGTGTGTCCTGTTAAGGAAATGGAAGCAGGGCCCAGTAAGGCAAGCCTCAGGCCGAACAGACAGGACTTTAGTCAGGGCCGGCGTTGGTCACCGCTGTCCCTCGGACACAGCTTCTCGAGACACACACCTGGACTTCACGACTCCGTCCTCCTCCACTGGCCCACTCAGTCCCGCCCACTCCGTCTCCGTCACGGTGTGGGCGGGACCCCTTAGTCGCGGTCACCGAGCCTGGCTCCTCATTCCTTGGCATCGTCTGTGTATTCAGCCCCTTCTATAGCGTTCCGCGTCCTTTGGCAAACTTGCCTTTCCGTCTCTATCAGCAGAGGGCGACAGAAGCAGCAGAGGGGGCGCACGGGCGGACGCTCAGACGGGTGCACGAGGACAGGCGGACGCTCAGGTGGATGGACGAGGACAGGTGGACGCTCAGACGGATGGACGAGGACAGGCGGACGCTCAGACGGGCGCACGAGGACCGGCGGACGCTCAGGTGGATGGACAAGGACAGGTGGACGCTCAGGTGGAGGGACGAGGACAGGCGGACGCTCAGACGGGCGCACGAGGACCGGCAGAACACAAACGTAACTAACCTCCTCGCCGAGCACGGGCATCATCCGAAGGCAGGGACTCGGGAAGGCAGGATGCTCCGGATAATAAAAACGAAGCCGCAGAGCAAACACCCCAGGGTGCCCGTAGCCCTGAACAAGTGGCGTCGCCGTGTGGGAGCGCTGCCGCGGGGCACGCAGTGCCAAGGGAACTCGCCTGTGCGGTCCGTGGACGCGAGGAGGAAAGCGGGCAGCGCACGTGGGGGCCCGAGGGCCAGCGGCGAGCGTGGGCTGAGAGCGCGAATCGGGCCAGGACGTTCCGTTTTTAAAAATTCCAGGAAAAGCTCCAGCTCACAGTCATCTCAGTGACTGAGGGCGAGGCAAGTCCGCCAACTGGAGGCGAGAGCTTTGCGCGGCGACAGCTGGACGGAGCTGTCCCGCTGCGGGACCTCCTGCGCAGACCCGCCTCCCGGTGCAGAGTCGGGACGTGAGGAACGCGCACGGGGCTGCACACCCTCACCGGGAGCGGCCTCGGGGCGTCGCAGCCTCCGAATCTGCTCTGCGTCTGTGAAACTGGCTACGCGTGACCAGTCCGGATTATCTCAGGACGCAAACGCCAGCGCCGGCAGTCAGCCCTTCTGTTGACGCGGGTGCAGGCCGTGAGGTGTAGACTTCTGCAGGCTGCCGGACTCTTGTCACTGGCCATGAACGCGGGGCGTCCTCTTCAGGAGCCCAGAGCTTAATTCCTGCTGCACTAGCTGCAGCCTGTCAAACAACTGTGATTATCGGCAGGGCAGCCTCATGGTGGCCAGCAGTGTGCACGCTCAGGCCCCTGTGCTTCTCTTAATAATCTGTGTGGGGCTCCATATTTGATTTTACACTTACTTTATAACATAAACAGCCAATGCTGAACACGCACATTTCTGTCCTGCAGCCTGTCCATCTGAGCCCTCTGCCATTCCATTCACAAGTGGAAAACTGGGCCTAGGAGGCGAGTGCCTTGCCCAGTACACCTCAAGCCATCAACAGTAGAACTTGACTCAAGAATTTTCTGTCCACTCTGCTACTCAAACCAGGCTGAAGGTTAGAGAGAAAGAGTGTGGCAGCGTCCCCAGGACCCGATACTCGCACAAGGGAGGAGCAGCTCCGCCCGGCCAGGTGCGGAAGATTGCACAACAGCGCAGAGGTCGTCGTCGTGTCATCGGAAGAAGCTCCATCCACACAAAAGTCACCCCACTTGCTTGCAACACCTGCTGTTGCCTGTGCACCGGTGCATCAGCCACCTACTCCTGACTCAAGTTTATCTCTCCTCCTTCAGGAGTTTCCAGCGACCAGCAGTGGGAATGGCAGTGAAGCCTGTCTTTGCTGAACACTGCCAGAGTCCAAATGTTTTCTCACTAGCACATCTGTTAGCCCACTGATCTGGGAATTCTGGGAGGTTCCCATGAACAACCCAGCTGCAGCCTGTGCACAGTGGCCCAGAGTAAGCACTCCGTAACTAGAGAGTAAGAGGGGAAAGAAGATATTTACCTACACTTACATAATAGTCTCAGCAGAGACTCTCCTCCCCTGAGCCTGCTAAATTTTCACGGCACCCACGCGTGGCACGTGAAGGCTTGGGAACAAAAACTTCCTCCTTTCCTTATCTGCTCCCCTGGCCAAGTGTCAGAAGTCAAATTTATAGTTTGGGAAATAATTCACCCCCCCCCCAAATCTGGATCTTCCTTAAACAGAAAACAAAATCAAACTTTGCCTTACCTCTATATTATGTTAGAATATACCAGCATCCTTCACTCTCCCCTGTCTGTCTGTCTGTCCAGCAGGGAGCACTATGTCTAATACATGGTCTCGCCATATTTTAAAGGAGTGAACTCCTCGAGGACTCTGATATGAGTGACACACGGTCTTGAGACCATACACAGTAGCGTGTTCAAAATACTGTGGGACCTCCTGTGCAGATACACTCCAGCCACAACACTTTAGGGCGTGCACACAGCGGGACAACGTCTGTAAATAACATGACAGCGCTAAACTGCCTCTGTGGTCTCCAGGACTGGAACCTGTACATCCCTTCACTCAAGTGAAAAAAGTCTCCACAGACATATATGATAGGGACAGCTCAAGCGTGACACTGACACTCATTCCTTTTCCAAACCACCAAGGCCCAAGGTGGATCGGTAAATAACACACCTTGTCACCTCCTTGTTGGTGTACAAAGCTGGTGTTTTTCTACTGGCAGGGCACACATGGTATGTGGGAAACAACTTCCCGGTCTCCAGTGGATCATCTGAAACGAAAAATCATTTGAATGTGCTTTGGCAACAAAGATGACCTAGGAAGCACAGGACGACAGTAGGCAAATGGAATTAGTAAGCAACTGGACCTCTGACAGAAAACCAGAGATACCAAGCAGTAGGCAGTTTGCTTAGCAGCAACCAGCTCGACCTCCCCTTTGGCACTGAGAAAAAAAGAAAGAAAATATTGAGATTGGCAAGGACAGCTGAGTGAAGGGGCCCTGTGGGAGGGTGTGTGCTGCTCTTTGAGCTGAGTGGGTGAAGAGGAAGAGGAATGAAGGGACGATCCAGACTGAGTCGTGCAGACAGAGAAGGGCCAGCAGCTGCCCTCTGCGCCCTCGCCTGTCCGCTCTGGTGAGCAGTGAAGACATGCACTTAGCTTGGCCCTTGCTTTTGATCTTTCCATTTGAGGCAGGTGTGTTCGGAGAGTGGCCTCTCGGAACCCCTGCACAGCACAAGCTCGGGTACCTGACAAATTCCTCTATCTCTGAGTTCCTGACAGAGCACAGAACTTGATGCTGATGCCTTACACTTGCTTGTATCCCCAAGCTGGAAAGCTTGTGTCGAACTGGTCCTCAGGGTGCTCAGCCCGAGCCGGCCTTAGATTTGCCGAGGCCACTATCATAAAGGTGGACACACGTGGGTCTCAGTTAGTCAATATCCAGGCTCAAAAAGCAAATACACAAAACTCCTCCAAGGTTAATCAGGTCTCTGAACTCAACTGGTCAAACTTCCACGTTCCACGGAGACCAGACACAGGTCTTCTCGCTCGTCTATGGCACAGATCAGCCTCAGTTTCCACAGCACATTGAGCCGAGGAAACTCAGGCATATCTAGCCTGTAGTACGCCAGCTTTTCAGATCTCTTTTTTTCAGGAAAGTAGAATTGTCTTGGACCACAGATAAAATATGTAATATAGTTAATATATATGAGTAATAAAATTTCTTTTTAAAGTTTTTTATAATAATGCTAAAAGAAAAATGACCTGCTGACCTCAAGTTAAACATGCCTTGTTAAGCTGGGTGAGCTAGATCCTGTGGTATTCTTCTTTAAGTCTGGTTTACCTCAAAGTTCCAGATTTAATTTAGTGTTCTCAGGAGACATTTGAGGAACTCACAGCTGGTTGATTCTTGAAGCCAGAACAGTCAGGGTTGGAGGAGCTTGTGGTGACTCCAGAACTGGGCCCAGCAATCCTGAAGTCCCACTACACAGGTAAAAGTCTTACGGACATAAAAACAAATATTTAATTGTGATCTTTAAAAAAATGTTTTTCACATTTCCCTTTGTCTATGTGTTGACCTTTCTCCTTTAGGAATCGCTAACTCAGTGCTTCCACGAAGTCAACAGAGCCTGCATAGAGACGGCTTGAACAAAGTCCGGTCTAGTTAATAAAGCCTCTTCAGTATTTCTAGAAATCATATGCATATGTGTGGATAGATAGATAGATAGATAGATAGATAGATAGATAGATACTGAGACAGGGTCTCACTCTGTAGCCTAAGCTGATCTTGAGCTCAGTAGTTATCCCAGGCAGGCCTTGCATTCAGGGCAGTCCTCCTGCCTCAGCCTCCCAGGTGCTGGGAGTAGAGGCATGCACCACCACGCCCAGCTTTATGTGGTGCTGGGGAATCGAACTCAGGGCCATGTGCTTGCTAAGCAAGTGCTTTAACCGCTGAGCCATTCCTCCAAGCATTAACTTATATTTTTGAGAGCTGAGTAAAACAGTATGCTTTTTGTGTGGTTCAGAAATGTATTTTGGGACGGGGGCATAGCTCAATGGTTAGAGTATTTGCATCACATGCATAAAGCTCTGGGCTCAATTCCCCAGCACCACATAAAAACTAACTGGAAATAGTGGCACATGCTTGTAATCTCAGCAGTTGAGAGGCTGAGGCAGAAGGATTGCCACGAGTTCGAGGCCAGCCTTGTCTACCTCGTGAATTCAAGGCCAGCTTGGTTTACAGAGTGAGACCCTGTCTCAAAACAAAACCAAAAAATAGCACTTTGTATAAATTATACAGAAACTTTTCCCTTCTTCATAACTACCTATTTCTGAAGTCTCCCCAAGTCTCCCACATGTACATAAATTAAGACACAGGTCTTTGGAAACCGACATTACTCGTGTGATATTAAAGCATTGCCCGTTTCCCAAAGCCACCCTATCGTAGGCGATAGGCAATGAACTTGCAGCAGGGGTTCGAGGAGTCAGATTCGACTAGAGGCCACAACGTAGAAGACTTGAGTCCTGTCTTTGGGAATGAGACCAGGCTCTTTCATCTATTTCTTTTCTTTCTGCTACACCTGGTGGTAGAGACACGGGATGTTGATCGTAATAGATCGGAGAGGGAAAGGGGTATTACATGATGACACGTGTACATACACGTACTTGAGTTCTGGTCTGCAGTTCTTCGCTCACATCCCCCTCTAAGATAGCTGCAGCGGGTCGTAAGTTTCCTCTCTCCACAGAGGTCCTCCATTACAGTCGTCAGGGAAGGCCGGCTAACGAAGTAAGATCAGACCTTCCAGGTTTCTCCCACTAACCTTGTTCGGTTGGGCCAACTCTGTGTGTGACTGCATTTCCATTCAGTTGTCTGCGTTTTAATAATGGGTCTGCAAGAACGCGTCCTTTAACGAACCAGAGAGGGCTTCGCGGGGGGACGAGCACACCAAGTGCTGCAGAATCACCAGCAACTTCCCACGTGCCTCCCACTACCCATCACTTCATCCGCAAGCTTCATCATCGCCTTCGTGAAACTGGTGGGAAACATTCAGGGACTATGACCACAAAATGTGGAACCCTTGTCTGCTACTCATTCTAAAGTAAAAGAACTAAGAGGAAGCCGGAAGCCAGCAGAGAGGTCTGCCTGTGTCTCCTTCTCTGCTTAAAGTCTAGAAGTCAAGGCAGGAAGCAATCATTTCTCGTCCTTCCCTGAGCTTTCATTAACTAAACTTCTACAGAAGAAATAAAGACTCAAGTTTCCCAACACACCTGCACAGACTCGTGTCACACGACATTGTGCTGAAATTCAGTCCAATACACATTCATGCGTAAACTATTGTCCGTTGTGGAAAAATGTGCAATAGCTTTCCAGGCCCGAGAACCTAAAAATCATTGACCTTTCCCCAGAAAAGGTCTACTTTCTCTGTTCTCCTCCCCGCTCACAGAACAAAAGGATATATGCATTTCTGAATAATAATGAACATGTAGATAATTACGTTCTTGTTATTTTACCCCATGTCTGACTCTCTCGAGTATTGTGCTAATAAGATTTTATGTCTTTTTCTTTTATTTAATCTTCATTTGTTTGTAAATATGGTACCCAATTAATAGTACTGTTTCATCGAGAGTGGAAGTCTCTGGAAAATATGGGTTTATAGTACCAGGAAAAAAATACACCAAACGTATGGACTTACTACATCTTCAAGATTCTCAAGGATTTAGGAGGGACAATCCTGAATGAACAGGCCAATGGAAGAAAAAGACATTGAGAATTTGAGTGATTTTGAGTGTGTCTGAAAGCTACAGCTTTCTTACAAATTACAATTTTTTAAATTATAATTTAATTGTCTTCTTTTTAATCTATAGTTATTTGACAAGCCAGAGAGAGCTGTAATTCAGCTTGAAAGACGTTAGTTCTAGACTGGAGATGTTAGTTCCTTATTCTAAACAGTCAATGAAGGTACAGGGTTTGTCTTCTAAAATTACTGTGAGCAGATCGGGAACAATGCCCTGCCTAGCCAGAGACCAGAAGTTTCTTCCTGACTTATTTAAAAGAGAAATAGAAAGATCAAGATTTGTTACTCAAAAAACCACTACCTTTCAACAGCATGGCAAGTGGGATAAGGAGACATGAGATATTAACCCAATATCTAAATGATTAGACAGCAGAAAATAATTCCTGCACGTAGTATCAAAACTAAAAGTCAAGAATATTTTTCACCAGATTATTTTGGAAAACCAAGAAAGTAACAAGTCATTGAAGCTTAGTATAGAGTCTAACACTGCACAAATTTGTGAATATGAACCTTGTAATGTTGAAGACATATTTTTAGAGTTGTCAAGAAAGTACAACCATCTTACTTTGATGATAGTGGGTTTTTATTTTGGGGCTGCAGTTAGAATGACTAGGCCTTTTGTAATAATTTTATAATGATTGGTGGTTTAGTTAGGTTCTTGTTGCTGGAATAAATTACTAGACATCCACAAATTAAGGAAGAAAAAGTTTATTTTAGTTCACAGTTTCATAAGGCTTCAGTCCATTCATGGGCAGTTGCCAGTATTGGAAGCACGTGGCAGAGGCCTGGCCAAAGGAAGAGCTGTGCAAGGCATCACGACAGGAGCATACACCCATCCAGGCCGAGCCCCAAGGATCTACCCCTTCCAGATCAAGCCCCAGTGGCCAACCCCTTCTACTAGGCACCACTTCCTAGAAGCAGGTGAACTCCATCCAAAACCCACAATATCCAAACACGTGAGGCTTTTGGGGACATTCTAGATCCAAACCATAACATTGGTGTAGGGATGAGAGCCTCTTTTCAAGCTGAGTGTAGCTCTCTCTGTATTTAAGTTATTTTTGTTTATCCCACCCTTTAGTTGTGCTTTGCTTCTGGTTGTTTAAGATGGAGTATGTGACTCTCACATCAATTAAAATTAATTAACCTCTTTTTTTTGTACCATTAAGGCCAAGAATCCTCAGGGATCCTCCTTTTTATTTTTTTATTTTTTTAAGCAGCTGCATCTTCAGTCAGGATGGGTGAGGATCTCAGCAAACACCTGGCTTTCTTTGGAAAATTGAACACAGTTTCTCCTCCAGTAACTCTTCTGCTTACAGAATGACATTGGGCTGATGTTACTCTCCAGGGTCCTTTCAACTTTCCTAACTGGAAGGTTGATTAGTTCACCAGACTTTCAGAACCTTTTAAAAGGGGCCCTGGCCTTCTTGGATCTCACCTGACCTTGAAAGGAAAGACCTAAATTATTGGCTGTCTTCTTATTCCTTTTATGATTTTGACTTTTAGTGACCAATTCTCAATTGTGGAACATCTAAAATGTCAGGGTCCGGCTAAAGGAATGGCTCAGCAGTTAAAGAGCTCGCCTACCAAGCACTACATCAAGCACTAAGTACCCGAGTTCAATTCCCCAGCACCACAGAAGCCGAATGTGGTGGCGCACACCTGTAATCCCAGCACTAGAGAGGCTGAGGCAGGAGGATTGCCTTGAGCCCAAGGCCAGCCTGGGCTCTACAGTGAGTTCAGGACCAGCCTGGGCTACAGAGGGAGAACCTTTCTCAAAAATTAATTAATTAATTAAAATAAAATGTCAGTGTCATCAGACTTGAAGAGGGGATAATGAGTTCCTCTCTTAATGATGATAATTTCTTTTTAATACTGAAGCATTTTTAAATATAAGATTAAGCTGGAGAATAGTACCTCTAGCAGTAAGTGTGTGTGGGTTAGAATTACTCTTGAGAGTTAGTAGTGAACCTTATCTGTCCTAAAGCTGATAGCTATCATCCACTAGTGCTCAGACAGTCTTCTTAAAAGCTGTAATTTGGCAGAATGTTAATAGGTTACAAGATTTTATAAGGAAAATACAGAAAAACTAACAAAAATTATATTCAGTTCATGTCTGGTTTTGAACCAATAAATATAACCTTTCTATAGTAATACCAATTTTATCAAAGTGATTTAAAGAAAAATCAATTTTCTTGAAAAATACGTTCAACTTTGTCAGAAAGCCTTCCCTTTTGACAGATGCTTTTCTTTGAGTTCTTTTTTGATTCCGGTCTCCCTGTCTTTGCCTAGAATTTCTCTAAGAATTTTATACAATGTTGGTTGATTGGCTGTAAATTTTTGGACCTCTTTGTCTTAAAAAATGTTTACTTCTCCATCAATGAAGAATGATTTTTGAAGAATATAACAGTCTGGCTGGATATTTGTTTTCTTTTAGGGCTTGAAAAATGGTCACTCCAAGCTTTCTTGATCTTTAAGGTTTGTGCTAAGAAGCCCGCTGTCATTCTGACAGATATACCTTATAGATTCCTTGTTTTTATTTTCTCTTACAGATTGAAACATTCTCTACTTTGATGTTCTCAAGTTTTGATTATGATGTCATGTAGTTTCTTTTCTAGTCAAGACAATTTGGTACTCTAAAAACCTTTTGAACCTCGATGTTGAAATTTTTTCTAGACTTTGTCTACTATAATTTTAATAAATAATTTTTTGTGTCTTTTGTGTTGTCCTCTTTTTTATTCCTATATTTCTGAGAGGTTTTTTGTGTGTCATCCAGCTGCAACTGTATGCAGCTTCCATGTTGTCTTGTTGCTTTTAGGATGTAACCAGTACAGGATCTTATTCCCTCAAACTTGCTTTCAGAGTTTCAATACTCAGTCTTTACAATGATTAAAACACCTTCCCATGCTTTCAATTGAACTTTTCGTAACCTGAATTCCTGCTTGATTTCTTTTCATAATTTCTAATTCATTATTAAAATCATTTATATTTTGTATTTCTTTTTTAACTCAGTCTTCCTTTTGTTTGTGTTTTCTTTAAGCTCACTAAACATCATTAATCCCATTGTGTGTTTCCCTAATTCAGCTTTAAATTCACTAGACATGTCATGAATTTGTTAAATTGTTTTTTCCTTGAGCTTGTCAAACATTTAAACTGGCTTTTTTTTTTTAGTTCTTTTCTTATAAATTTCTCTACTTCAGGCCCTGTAAGATGAGCTCTTCAGGATTTAGGCATTTTTAGAGACAACTTGCTGCTTTTTTTTTTTTCATAGTTCTATTGCTTTTTGTGCTGATGATTGCAGATTAGTCATGAAAGAAAAAATTCTACCCCTAGTGGGAAGATATTTTTAGTTATATTTTAATTCTCTACAACGTATCCTTGAGTTTGGTTGTATTTCTGTATTTGTGCCTATTTTGGTTGGGGTTCTGGGAGAAGCAATTTATACTTACATGAATATATATAAATGATGCATTAGGGCCACTTACAAATCTGAAGAGTAAGGCCAAAATGGCCTCCTGCACGTGCCGGGGCTGGAGGGCCCGGCAGCTGCTCAGATATGAGGAGGAAGAACACCCACCCGAGACCGCAGAGCCGTCAGTCCACGCTGGGCTGCAAAGCTGACGGCGTGGCTGGAGCAAAGCTGCAACGGAGATCAGCAAAAAGCGGAGATGCCACTGCAGCAAACTTCCTTCTTCCTTTCTTCTTATTAGTTCAAGCCACCAGCCTGTCTGTTGGGCCACCCACACCCACAGAGCGTGTTCTCTCCTCAGTTGCTAACCCACACGCCAATCATACATGCTGACAGCTCTGCCGTGGCATCTCCTCATCACACCAAGTTGACACACTCCCTCCAGTGGTCTTAATCCACTCCTTGTCAACTTGACAGCCAGACAGTTCTCCTTAAACCATTCTTAGTTAAGCCCTGTCTTAGTTACTTTTTCGTTGTTGCTACTCAATACCCGACACCCACAAATTTAGGAAAGGTTTAGCCCTGTAGGCTGCTTAGACATTGCCAGATGGTTCAAGGACAAAGTTTTCTTAAGTCTTAGTGCCATAACAACCTGGATGATGGTCCCTCAAACCACAGAGTTTTGGGAATATTCTGTTGCTAAAAAAATAAAAAAAATTTTTTTAAAAAATAGCCCTGGGGACTTCCTGGGTTGGGGGCAAGCTGAAGAGGCCTGTCCCAAGTGGGTGCCAATCTTTGGGGCCCAGAGGTAGGGCTATAAGTTTCAAAAGACATCCCCCAGTCCCTGCACGCACCGCTAGCTTCACGGCTTCCTGCCTGGTCACTGCCCATGGCAACTGGCAGGACTGTGGTCACCAGCAGAGCCTAAGATTCCAGCTGGCCCTGTGCTTTCCTTGCAGACTTGGAGTGAGCTGGGGATACGGAGCACGTGGGGAAAGGCAGGAGCCTGGGGCACAGGCCGGCTTGACAGGTGTGGCAGGTGTGGGGATGGGCAGCCCGGCCAGGTAAAGAGGCGTATCTATGCTGGTCAAGGAGGCACAGTTAACTGGGGAGGTCCACTGAAGCACAGGAGGCCCATATTCTCCTTTCTAGTCAGCTGAGGACCTGGCTGCACTGACCCACCGAGGATGCCAGGTCTGGGAGGGCCTGGAGTCCACAGGCACCCACTTCGTGGTCACAGATGGCTTCCGAGCCTGAGTCACTGCACTGCACAAGCAGCAGGTCAGGACACTGGCTCGGGCACTGGAGTCAGCTCAGCATCCTGTGTCAACATGACCATTGGCCAGGCCTCCAGGTACTTGGGCTGGGGGCCAGGCTGGCCAAAAGCAGGCCTTTACCATGATACCAAGCATCTCGGTGCTCCTGGCCTTGGCATCAGTGCAAACGATGTCTGTGCCCCGTGTTTGCACTGCTGTGGAGTGGACTCTGACACTGCCACTGAGCATGCCTGGCAGATCCCGGGCTGTGGTGCCAGCTCCACCCACGCGTGCTTGCCACCAGTCCACATGCGAGCAGCCTGAACCTTGAGCTGCTTGCTTCACGCTGTGTTTAGTCTCTTTCCTCCAGTGACCTGGACAGAGATGTTTTGTTTTTTGTTCTGTGCATAAACGGGGTCATCTCCCAAATAAAAAAACATTTAAGCAAGAGTGACTCAACTGAACTCAAACACTTCATAGAGTCTTCCATAGGAACCAGCAGGTAAGCCCATCTTCCCTGGAAGCAAAAGGGAACAGAGGAATAATTATAATAAAGCCAAAAAGCATTCTTCTGCCCGGGGAATGAGATGTGTCCAGCTTTCACTTGTCTTGTGAGGCGTGCTTTGGGGGCTCCCCCAACATCTCCATCTGTTTGAGGCAGAAGGAACTACTGCCTTCATTTTTGGCACCTTCATGATCATATGTACACGAAATGTCTGTTAGAAGGGAACACGTTTCCAGTGGTCAATAGAAAGAGACAGAAAAGAAAAAACAGTAAATTTACATTATGGAGAGGTTGAAGAAGAAAAAGACCAAATGTTAGTGAACAAATGGTCTGAACCAGTAATAGTCTATCTAAACACAACAGGCAGCTCACTCTAAACCAAAGGACCATCAGCCAAAATGATGCAGAAAGGTAAGAGCAGGAAACCCAAGCCCCAGGAAAAACTCACCAATCCCACCCAGAGCCAATTGTCTATATACTGTAGGATAGAACATTTTCAATTTAACAAATTTAAAGTTGAGAATGAACTATAAGTGCAGTAACATCCTGCTGGATGACTGATTGTTTCTGCTTCGCCCTGCAAATGGACACTGTTTTAGAAGACACTTTCCCACCCCAAAATGGATTCTTCTTGGCTAAACTGAGTGCTGTGTTTGGTCTTAAAGTGGAAGATTATTCCTGCCTCAGTTTTGTACAATGTCCCTTCATTGCACATGAGAAAACATCTACACACATATTTAAGCACTTAAAAGATCCTTTTTTAAATTTTTCTTTTTCTCCTGAATCTTACTACGCAGAAGTGGAAAAATGCTTTTCTGTACTCTCTGAACCATCAACCCAGTGCCCATTGTATCTTGTTGTACAAGAACATGAAGGCTTGTACATAGGGGATTTCACCCTATTAATCTAATCTTTGATAAAAAAAAATAATTGCAGGATCAGATGGTGACTTTAAGACCATAAAGTGGCCATCTTACTTCAGAATAGAACGCCAATTCCTTTTTAGTCATTGAATTACAGTTGACTGTTAAACGGCTGGAGCCGCAGGCAGCTGTGGACGGAGGAAAGCTCGCGTGGGCCCGGAACATCTGACGGAGCTGGGAGAGAACCAAGCACCTCAACAACAGACAGGAGGCTATGGGTGGGTCAGAAATCCTGAAGTCATATTGGAAGAAGAAAAAAGCAGCCGACTCGACACGGCCCTGAGCTGCTGGTATCCACAGACCACAGACGGAGGAAGGTCGGAGGCCAGAACCTCAGCCCGAGGTGAGCGCAGATCTGGAGAAGTGGGAATTGTCGGCAGCGGGCGGCCCCAGCCTCTGAAACACCAACCCGTGGGTAGTGTGTACTACAAACCTGGCGTGCGCTCCCCCTAGAAAAGGCCCCAGGATCCCAGATCAGAAACAGGGCTCATCTTATGCCGAAGCCTGAACGCAGAGCCCTGGGGCACAGGGTGCTGCTCCCTGGCCCAGCCCCGGGACCCTAGGATTCCCACCTTCTGCCCCTCTCCCGCACCACTCTCGAGAACAGAGGAGTCCTTGAAAGGACCCGGGGACCTTACATGTCTTAACTGAGGACCCTGAGCTGTGGAGAAAGAGGCAGAGATAGTCCCAGCCTCTATGTCAGCATCAGAAGCCATGGAATTTCTGGAATGCACCTGCATGATGGTGTCGTCCATCTGGGCCATCTGTAATCTCATATTTCGACATTTCAATTCACACAATGAAAATGTGCTGAATTTATCTCCTACTTAGCCTAAATCAAAAGAAACAAGAAGAACCTGCTCTCCGTCTCTGATCCAAGTGTCTCTTCCACAGCCTTCGTTTTCCCCCACTAGCCGTGTGCCTCGCCTTCTCCTTATCCATCTCCTCAGCCTCTTGCCTCTCCTTCCACCTCCCCATCGGCCCCTCAGTTGGACCGTTGTCTGTTTCTGTTGCCTTCGGTCCCTTCACGTCTGGGGAGCCGCCTCCTCGGCTCGGGTCACTGGAAGCTATTGTAGCACACCGCCGGAAATGCTGCCTAATTCTGGAAACACAAGCAAGCTTGCATTTTGGCACGTGCGAACCTGTTGTGGCCCTTCACTTGAGTGGGGCTGTCACTAAGAAGGAGAAATGGAAAGAACACTGACGCTGCTTGACACACAGAGGCTCAGGCAGCAGGCCAGAGCCGCCCGGGCATCGGTAGGTGGGCCGCGGGGCTGCCCCCATACCACAGCTGCACACAGCACACGAGCCAGCATCTGCCCAGCCCTGGTGAAGTGCAGGTGTGTTCCTCGAACCTGAGCCGGGAGCCCAGCAGGAAAGAAGATGCCGGTTTTGGGGCACAGCCCTCACTGTCACTTTTAATTAAGTGAATTCTCTCAACAAGGACATGAGAAGGAGATGGAACATTGTCTCCAAAGAGCCAATATGGGACTGGAGGAATAGCACAGTGGTTAGAGCACTTGCCTAGCCAGTGCAAGACCCTGAGTTTGATTCCCTGGCCAGGCGTGGTGGCACGTGCCTGTCATCCCAGCACTCAGGAGACTGAAGCAGGAGGATTGCTGTGAGTTCAAGGCCAGCCTGGGCTACGTAGTGAGTTCAGGACCAGCCTGGCCTACAGCGCAGTGAGACTCCGTCTCAAAAAACAAAAAACAAAAACAGAAGGAAGGGCAGATAGGAGCAGGTGAAGGAAGAGAGTGAGACTGGATTGGCCGGTTACTGCACCGATAAAGCACACGGCCTCACAGCGCTTGCTTTTGCCCAAGTCCCTTCGTCCCACTTACAGGAAACACAGCGCCGAGCCCGCAGGAAGTGTGTGCAAAGGACCACACGGGGGCAGCAAAGACAAGAGGAAGGATGGCAGGCAGCCCCAGAAGCAGCTCACCCCTCCGTCTGCCTAGCGGGGGCTGAGAAGCTGTGAAAAGCAAGGTAAGGCCAGGTCAGTGCCCAGCCGCCGGCTCGCGTCCACGTAAGCACACAAGCACAGAGATTGCAGCCAGCTGAAGGTGTTGGGGAAGCCCCCACAGAGCTCGGGACGGGAGTGAGTGTACCGCGGAGGGAACAGCCCGAGAGGGGGTGGGAGGTAGCTTGCAGGTGAGCAAAAAGCAGGAGGCCCGGGGGAAGACAGCGGATGCCCCACCAGCAGGCCTACCGGGTTCGTCAGGCAGGCCAGGTACAGAAGGCAAGCTGGCCGCAGAGGGCCCCGGTAGTGATGGTCTGCTCAAAACCTGGTAACAAAGTGACTGAGTTCTAGTTTGAGGTTTGAGATCTTTTGATCTCTAAACCTTTAAAAACAGGACAAAGATAAGCTACGGGAGTAGGAGGCACTGGCTAGATCCCCAACTATATATGCCAAACTTTGTTTAAACTCCTCTGCTCATTCTTGGTCCAGGGCCTACATATTCTAAACTTCCTACACGGTTGATGCAGGCTATAACTTCTAAATATTATGAAAAGATAAGTGTACACACTAAGAAAACATCTACAGTCTGGACCGAGTCCTGGGACCTATGGTCATCCACCCCTGCTCCGAGCCTCACGGTGGATAAGAGAGAGAAAATGAATAGCATGTAGGTTCTGCACACAGAAATGTGTGAGGTTCCCTGAGAGAATTCTTCCGGGCAAGGGAGCAGCGAGCCCTTGTATCTGGGCAGGATGTGGAAAGGTGGATTGGATTCTAAGGAAGAGATCTAAAGACAAGCATCCGAGCGGAAACCATCACGTCTGCCAAGGCTCAGGTGGGAACGGAGTTACGTAAGGCAACAAAGAGAACAGCATCGGGAGACCAGAGGGCTCAGGTACAGCGGACAAGTTAAAGGTACCCCTGTAAAAGCACGAGAGACACACATCTAGAAGATGGCGCTTCCTTCCCTCTTGCCCTTAGAGCAGACAGAGCAGACATTCACTCAAAGCTTCTTCTAGGGGATATTTAAGTTATTATTTCCCATTTAATTTGCTTCATGCCTCTAAAAATCAAACTCTTTGGGAAGAGATTTCTTCGATGTACCAACAAACCGTAACAGTCAGGGAACAGAGTTTGGGATGTCCTCAATGTAGCAGACAGTAGTCAAGACTCCTCTCCAGTCTTCCAGGAAGACAACAGTGGGAGCACTCTTGTAAGATTTGACCAAGAGAGGTGGAGAAGACGTCTCAAGAAGCCAACCAGGAAATGGATGCCTGACGTATGTTGTTAAGGAAATGGAAGGCAGAGTCCAGTGAGGCAAGCCTGTGGCAGGACAGACGTAACTTTAGGCAGGACGGAGGGTGGCTGCAGCAATCCCGTGGACATACTTTCTCAAGACACACACCTGGATTATCACCCCGCAATCCTCCTACCATCATCTAGTCTTCCGCATTCTGCCTCCGAAACACTTCATGAATGTGTCATCTCTGTCCCTGGTAACCCAGTCTTGGTTCAGGACTCCTTACTCCTTGCCTGCCTGGAAGCCGGCTACTCTCCCAACGCGGGAACAATGGTTTCTTCACCCCCTTTTAATTCCATCCACGTCTACTGGTTAATGGCACTCAGTCCACGGAGTGTCCTCTACTCTGAATTTTCTGGCCTACATGTCAGTCATCCACAGACACACAAATAACTGTGTCTTGCTAATTTGCCAGGGGCTCTTCAATTCATTCCAGTTGGCAAAGCATGATTAATGGTCACAATTCAACCCTGGCTACTTGACAGTCAGAAGCGTATCCTTAAATCGTACTCAATCTCCAAATAAAATAGACAAGTCCACAATTCTGCCTCTCCTGACACAACTATCCTACGTAGCAACAGAAACACACTGATTCCCTAGAATAAAAGGAAAGGCCATGTTTTCTCTTTGGGAGATGTTTACTCTCTAACACTCCATAAGTTAAATATTATTATATAGATGTAACAAAACCTAAGTACCCACATTGTGTTACAAGAAAGAAAATAAAGAAGATTGTGTGTGTGTGTGTTTGTGTGTGAAGACAAATGAATTCCATGTACATGGGCTAACTGCTGCACTTTTTTGGATAGCAAATTCATTCCTTGGTCAGAAGCGATGCTGTGTGAAATACCATGAGAGCATTACACGCAGAAGAGACAAATTCATACCCAGAGAAAGTATCTATTTGCATAAGAACCAAGCACTGCTCTTTTCATGATGGAAGGGAAGTGATCCAATATAATCAAGCTACAACTAGGTTGCAACACGATCACCCCAGAAAATGGTGCCATACTGGGAAATTAGGGTTGGTCTGTGCTGCTGGCAGAATGAGTGCTCAGCAGGAACGGCAGCGAGTCAGCTGTGGCGAGTTGAAGTCCTTGTCGCTGAGCCCACGCGCACCTTCCATCACTGCCACCGCAGTCATTCTGCTTATGAGTCCACTGAGCAATAACAGTGGTAGGTGAGAAAAAGAAGTTAACCACCATCGACAGGATGGGTCATCTTACCCACTTTTTATTAACGTTCTCTTCCGCTGAAGTCACTTTTTGGTGACAACTACACGGGACACAAATATCTTTACCTCCTTCACTTGTATGGAGAGGTCTATTCACAGAGCTAGTCCTCACATGTCTTTCTCATCTATTTTCCAGTCATGTTGCTTCTAAGTCCCTGATCACCTAGCCAGGCCATTGGCTATAGCTCATGAATTGGGATATAATCACATATGTAGCCTTTTTTTTCTTCAAAGCAAAACGTATTACCAGGTACCGTGCCTGAAGTTCCACCTCCCATGAAGATTTCCCTTCACGACTGTCCTTCAGGGATGCTGTGCCCCAGCTACTCATTGTTGCACGACAGCGACATAATAGGCAGAACCATCTATAAACAAGCCACTCATCCTCTTTTCCTTTGTCACCTTGTCATAGAGTCACTCCCATGAAGCCATAGTATACGCTAGAAAACCAAAAGCAGTATAGTAACCGTATGAACCATGAACACTTCTTTGTGTACTTTACTTGTACCTCCCAGACCTGCCGAGGCCCACCTCCATGCACACACAACTTTATGACTCCGTGGCTCACAGCAACCAGTTTATGATGGGCATCTCAGGTGGCATGGTGTCCCATGGTCAAGAATTAGGTTTCCACTAAGGCCTAGAAGCAGGCTAGAAGCAATTTCTTAAAAGAAGAGAAAGTGTCTGGAGAAGATGGCAAGATGTTCCAAAATCCTAAGGGCCTCTACTATGATTCACCTATTGGGTCCTGCCAGAGGCTCGATCTGCCACTAACACCTCGAGTACCACTGTACCTGGTGGATCACACCGCCCAAGTGGCGGAGCACCCTGCACAGCGGACCAGACCTGTTGCAAAGTCTCCTCTCATTCTGGGCCCCACTCAAACTATACCCTTCCAGGTCACTCCCTCAGCTTTCCACGTCACCTGGTAAACGCACCCAAGTGTTGCCTCCAAAATCCAAACAGGCCCGCAAGTCACCGTGCCTCTTTCTGGATTGTAGGCAGGGCCAAATGTTACAAATTATCTTCACCTTAGAAAGAATATTTCTGCATACCCCACACCCTGGACTCCTAGAAATTTCACCAAAAATAGCAGACACTTGAGTTTTAGTTGGATTTATATAAGCAAAAACATTTGATGCAAATGAACTGTAATCTACCTCAAATCATAGCAACAGCCCTTTAATCAGTGCCCAGACTTGAGCAAGTTTATAAACTCACTAGCCCTTAAATGAAGAGATGGCCAATTCCCATTGAGGAAGAACTCTAGTGCATGACCAAAGAGTTACAATGTCAATATTTTTCTCACCATTCCTCTAAAGAACCTATGACCTCTTACCAGGGTTAACTGTACACTGAGGAAGAGAAAATCATCAGACATTTCAGGAAAAACTGGCCACTGGCTCTGAACTAATGCTGGTTTCGGAAGATCCAAAACATCATTACGGCCATCTAGGAAAAGTAGAAGGCCTAGGGAGGTCGGGAACCAATGGAGTTTTAGCTGAAGTCTGATTCCCGGTGGATCCATTATGTCCCCAAGTGCATTCCGTGATTATTTCCCCAGCTCCGGAACGCCTAGTTGGGATGCTTATACTTAGTATTTGACAGAATCTCCACACTAGTTCCCTAACCTGTGGTACAAGAGCAATTACGGTAAAGAAAGACCAAGTGGAAATCATCGGTTGCCTCTACCTGGGAAAATAGAAAATCAAAAACAATATCATATCTCTAGAGGAACTGTAGAGATTAGTGTGATCACTGAGAACAGGACAGGTGCAGAAGTCGTGACGCCTACCTCTTTCCCACTCAACTCTCCTATTAGGCCTGGGCAGGAGATGGTTGGATCCTGGATTATCAAGCTCAGTCAAGTGGTAACTCCATTTGCATCTGCTGCTTTATTTGAGGAGATTAACAAATCTCCTAGTACCTGGTCTGTAGCTATTGATTTGAATTTTTTTTTGTCTTCGTACCTCTCCATAAAGCATACCAGAAGCAGTCAGCCTTCAGTTGGCGAGGCCAGCAATACACGTTTAGTGTTCTGTCTCAGGGGTATATTCCCCCTCCATCCCTGTGTCGTAACCTCAGCCATAGGGATCTTGACTACCTTTCTCTTCTACAGATGTCATACTGTTCCATTACTAATGACATTATGCTAGTTGGACCTAATGCCAAGATATAGCAACGACTCCAAACTTACTGGTAAAGTATTTGCATGTCAGAGGCTGGGAAATAAATCCAAACGAAATGAACGTTGTTTTCCTGGAGCTGGGATTCAATACCCAAAACCTACAACTTACAGGAGGCAAGATTTACTTTTAGCTCTGTTTCAGGGACTCAGTCCATGCATGGCTGGCTGCCTCCAAGACACAAAGCAGAAACGGCAGAAGCGCATGGTGGGAAGGCCTCTGGAAGGACTTCTCTTCATTGTGGGGCAGTTAGGAAGCAGAGAGAAAATGGGAGATTCAGAGACAAGAATGTACCCTTCCAGGTCACTCCCTCAGTGACCCAAACCTCCAGCCTGGCTCAGTTTCCTCACAGCACTTGAAGTCATCAATAAATTAACCCAGTGATGGGTACAGCACCTCCGCGATCCTGCCTCCTCCCAAACACATGAGACTTCGGGGACACTGTAGAACCAGCCCTAGCCCCTAAGCCACTCAGGGTCATCTCACTATGCAAAGTGCATTCAGACAATCGCCGAATTGCTAAAGCCTTAACAGCTCCAACACTGCTAAAAAATCCAAGTCCGAAGTCTCATCTAAGACTCAAGGCGAACTCTTAGCTGTGAGCCTCTGTAAAGTTCAAAAAGGAAGCTGAACACTTCTGACATGTCATCCATGTGTTGGAAGTCTCACATCTTCACACACCGTCCTCTCAGAAGCACACTGCCCGGCCTGCCAGGTCTTCTAACAAAATCTGGGTAGAAGCCTCTACGGCCCGCTACTCTTAGATTCTGCACTCATATAAGCCATCAGAACCATGGATGCCACCAAATCATACCAGACCATGAGTAGCAAATGACGTCAGAGATCTGAGACATGAGGGAATGAATGAGAATGGGGAACAAAAATGAGGTGAATTGCACATTCTGTTCCTCAAAGCAGAAGACCTTAGCCGGCCTAAAACTCTACAACAGTGTCTGTTTAACATCTGTGTCTACAAACAGGAAATAGGCCCAGCACTAACCACTCAACTCTTCTACAAACGTGGGTGCTGAGGATGAGGAGTCGACCTGAGTAGGCTGCTAGCCTACCATCTTGGCATGGACACGAGCTGAATTTAGAAACGTCCTTCTCAGAAACCTTCTCAGAACTCACTTCCTGTGGCCCTACCTGAACATTACAGTATCACTGTGCCATGAAGAGCAGGTTGTTTCACTGGTACGCAAGATACACAGCAGTGCGGGTGCTCAGAGCACTCTGCTCACGTAAATAACGCGGTTAATATCAACACTCACCGTGTAAAACAGCAGCCACTTCTCACTGGGATTTCTGTCCTCCAGTCTGCCAACCGCAAGCTCCCTCCCACCCTATTTATCAAAGAAAATGTTGAGGCCTGGGAGGTGAGTGACTTACCCAATTGTACCTCAAACCATCGTGCATTGAGCGGGGCTCAAATCTGACTAGTCCCCTCTGCCACTCGGCACAGGCTGATGTGCCTAACGTAAGAAAAGGTCAGAGTGCAGCAGCAGCTCCAGCACCGGCCACTCGCAGAGGGGGGAGAAGCTGGGCTCAGTCGGGAGCAAGGATTGTGTAACCGCCTGCAGCACGTCTCCCACCAACCGCCTGCAGCACGTCTCCCACCATCACCTGAGGCTCCAGCCACACACAGCACTACTGTCGCTCCTGCCTGCAGCACCTGCTGTTCCCGTGTGCCACTCCCTCAGCCACCTACTCCGTCTTCAGGCTGCTCCTCTTCTCTCCCGTGAAGTCTTCACCTGCCAGGTCAAGATGTGGCGGCGGGGGCGGGGGTGGGGGGCAGAGGGGAGCAGCTTATGCCACCAAACACCTGCCAGGGGCCCAGTGTGTTTGCTGATTTTATGTATGTGTCAGTGGCTGGCCTCTGAACTGCCGGAAACACCACAGACAACCTGCAGCGCGTCATCTGTACACAGTCATATGCCACATGTAGCCCAGAACAAGAACCACACACAGGCTTAGAGAGGGAATGAGCAGAGACGTTCCCAAAGACAGCAACCCTGGCCCTAATGGTAAGATTTTAAGACATACATTGGGGCTTGTCAGGGGAGTCTGGGCCCACCTGCAAAGTTGACCTAATGTGTGCTGCTGTCAACGGAGAAGGGGAAAGGGCAGGCTCCACCTGCTGGAGCCTTGCGGGCTTACAGCCAAGAGGCCGCTCTTGCGGCATATTAACTAAAGATAAAAAGAAACAAGATAAGAGGGCATGTGGAGACAGCAGTGCTAGGCTGCCTCGGCCCAAAGCCTCCTCTGAATGCCCCTGTGAAGGACAGGGACCCTCCAGAAACAAACAGGCAGGCCCTGATTGGATGGGGGAGGGAGTGAGGGACAGGGGAGGGGGAGAAGGAGCTGCAGGGGGTGGGACTTCAGAGGGCAGAAGACTGGGCAAGCCCTCCACAGAATCCTTGGTTTCGAAAGCAGACTCTTGGGAAGCAGAATAAAAATACTGGGCTCCCACTTGCATCGTGCTCTCAGAATGAAGCCAATCTCAATTTCCAGGGTTGCTTTCTGCCCTGCAGAAGGAAGGTTGCAGCTCACATCTGAGGCCTGCTGGAATTCTGTGGACAACGGGGAGGTGATTTGTTTGCTGTGGCTTCTCTAGGCTATGCAGCTCAGCTTCCGGACAATACCGCCCTGTGTTGGGCTATTTGCTTGTTTTGTGTGCAGGCAACACGATCTGACCGCAAGCTTCCCTAGTCCTCCTCTGGCCTGAGTGGCCTCGTCACATCATCTGTCAAGAAGCATCATACCCCCAAGAGGCTGTGAAGAGTCAAAGACTGTGGCTAAGGCGGAGCTCACCAAGAAGCAACCCTCTCTCAGTCCTGGAATCTGATGGCAACTCAACTGCAAAATTGAAAACTGACTCAAACGTGGCCTTCTGCTATTTTTTCATTCAGCTCTAGCTATTCCCAAGTGGTTTTTAATTTCTTGAACAATCATTAGATAGTAGGTAGCTGACATCCAGTGGAAATAGTGCCTGCTGGAGAGAGTACAGATGCCTAAAACTGAGAGATTCTTGTAAAGAGCACTGTCACTCAGGGCTAAATTGTTCTGGCCACTGCCCAACACAAATGCCCTTGGAGAGGTAACTAGTCACTCCTTCTTTGCTTCTGTCCCTTGGCAAAATCTATGCCCTCCCATTCGCCCATCTCCCTATCCCACGAGCTGAAATCCCAGAGCACATAGTCCTCCTGCACAGACACTGCCGCTTCCCATCTTCTCACCTCCTCCTGAGAGCGTTAGCATGCCCACCAGGAGCACCTTCATGGCCACCCTGGTTGCACTCTGCCACTTCTGGCCTGCGGCATTTGTACAACCACTGAGTTTTGGGATGCTTCATGTTTGTGATCTTGAGTGCTCTTCTTCCCACATCTCACAACTAGCATGTCCACCTTCCACTGCACAGATAAGTCCAAGATAAAGTCTCCTTAGAGTACTGTGGCTGGGCTGTCGCTACAATGAACAGTGTAGTTCCCTTTACCCTCTGAAATCGTGTTTAAGACTCCTAGAGAGATTCAATCTAGAAATCTCCAGATGAAATGCAATCTACTCAGCTACCTGGTAAGATGAGAGATGACACCTAGAGATTTCAACACACAGAGCATACTGCTACTTCAACAGAAACATTAACACGATACTTCTTCAGTTTCAATTAGACATTTCCTCCATGGAACCTGACAAGATAGACACCTAGCCACATCCTCTCTCAACTCCACCCCTTCTTAGCCTCTCCAAAGGAACATAGTGCCCAACATAGCCAAATAAAACAAACATTGCATGATTTGCACCAGTTAATGACCATCTCGACCTGCAGTTACACAAGATCTCAGGAGAGAAATCTCAGCCTTTTGAGGGTTTCCACTGTGCAAGGCATGTAAAGCTTTGGAACTAAGGATTTCCTCTTTCAGTTGGCCCCTTCACCAGCCAAGTGTTGTGATGTGAAAAATTATTTTTTCACCCTAAGAAACTGAGTTCTTCATCGTCTGGAAACAAAAGTAAGTCTTCACCTTCGCGTTATACAGTACTAGAACGTGCCAAGGCTTTTACGACCATCTTATCTGACTGGCCGGTATGACCAGACTTAGACCATACATTGACGCACTAACCTCCTCAGAGGTCTGCTGAGTGACACCGTGATGGCTGACCATCCTCAGTCACGTGTTCAGGACATTGTGGGAACCCCCATGCAGGCCCACTCCAGACTCAGACATCTAGCGAAGGCATCACAGTGGCGTGTCTTCCGTGAAAGAAATGCCAGCAGGGCTTCTACAGTGTCCAGAAATGAAACCTGTCCGTCCTGTCACTCAGGTGGAAAGTCCTCCACATGTGTGTTAGAGAGTGCCAGTCACAGCACCGCACAGGTTCTCCTACCTTTCCCAGTCTTCTGAAGCACAAGGTAGCTGACGAGCGTGTTTTCCCACGCTCTCCCTGGCATCCTCAGTTAAGTCTTTCCAGCTGCTGTGGTGAGCAGGACAAAGGATGTGTCCAGCATGTGGCAAACTGCCCCTGAACCCTACCAGACCCTCTGAGAGTGCAAAATCACTGGAATCTCCTTGTTGTCAGCAAAAATGACCTTGAAAGGACAGAATGGCCTCAAGCAACAGAAACCAGCAAGTACCTGGGGCTCTGACACGCCCCGCCCAGGTGGGAACTAGCTGGGCCTCTCCTCAACTCTGCCACCAAGTCAAAAGTGAAGGAAACATCCAGACTGCCAAGGACAGCAGAGGGGAAGGCCGTGGGGAAACCTGCTGGACTCGGCAAGCAAAGTGGCGAGCGGAGATCAGAGAGAACAAAGGTCAGCTGGAGCGCGGCAGACAGACACAAAGCCAGCCGCTGCTTTCTGCGCCCCTCCTGCCCTCCGGAGTGAACAGCTAAGATGCGTACTTTGCTCAGCCCTTGCTCGTGGTCTTCCCACTTGGACACAATACATGCGGAGAGTGGCCTCCAGACACCCATGGCCATCAAAGCCTGGGGCACCTCTCATCATCCTGTGTCTCTAAGGCCCAGAACAATGGACAGAGCTTGATGTTAATGTGTTATAATTCCTACTGTCTCTCAGCTGTAAAGTTTGTGTCTAGCAGGTCCTCCAGTCCACAGCCCACTAAGCCTTAGAATCACCGGGCCACTTTTGTAAAAGTTAGCATACTTAGACCTCTTTGCAATTAGTCAACGATCAGATTTTAAAGGCAAATATGTAAAAACATCTCCAAAAACACTTCTGGCATCAAGTAATGAGACCTTCCAATTTCAATGTGACCAGGCACCATTCCTCTCAAAGGTCCATGATAGCATCTCACACCATGAGCAAATTCAGGCAGGACAACTCCGTAAGGTACAGCCAAGTGTTCCAGATGTCCTGCTCTCCGCTTTAATACAGTTCAAGTATGTTAAGGTCCTGGATTTAACGTAGCGTTTTCAGGAGATATTTGGGGGACCAGTTGCTGATCTGGCTGATTCTTCAGTTACAAGAGGCAGCCTTCGATGGCCATTCTCTTCCAGTACCAGGGCCCAGGAACCCTGTGGTCCCACCACATTGGGAAAGCACTTTTGGACATGCGAAAGCGCATAAACTGATACAACCACCGTGGAAATTAATACAGACATCCCTCAAAGAACTGCAAAGAGGCATTCCGATTGACCCAGCAGTACCTCCTCTGGGCGTCACTCTGAAAGAGCCGAAGACACCGTGTAACAATGATACATGCATACTTGTACTTAAAGAATCACAAGTCATAATAGCTCAGTCTGGGAATCAGTAATATGCCCATCAACAGGTGAATGGAAAAACAAAATGTGATATATATATATACACACACACATATATATATAATGTAATGGAGTACTAGTCTGCCATAAATATAATTTGAGTCATTTGTAGGATAGGGGATCCACTTTGAGACCATTATGCTTAGTGAAATGAATCAGATACAAAGGTTCAATATTATATGATTTCTCTAAGATGAGAAAGTCAAAATGTAAATCAGTAAAAGAGAGAAATAAAAGGATGATAGAAAACTGGGAGCTAGATTTTGTGGAGAGGAGAAGGAATAAGGATGTGGAGGAAGGTAGGGGAACAAGAGGGTCGGAAGGGCCCAAAGGAATAAAAATGAAAGATTTGATACGTAACGTACTAATTTCCCAAGTTGATTGCAATTGTTATGTACAGAAAATGCTAGTAAAAAGAATAATTTTGGGAAAAATTTTTAAATGAGGTGATTTTCAAACTTTGTCTTGTCTACGTATTGATCATTTCTTAGGAACTGCAGATACAAAGTTTCTTGGAGGTAGGCAGACACTACATGAGCAACGATTTGAACAAGGTATAGCACAGCTAACAAATTCCAGAGAGTTTTACCTGCAGCTACTAAGTTACATTTTTGAGACCATATTTTTCATACAATTCAGAAATACATTTTGTATCGGTTAGACTGAGACTCATTCCATCTCCATAATTAGCTGTCACTGAACTCTTCCCCAAATCTCCAACTCGTCTACAAGCATTAAGGCACATGTCTTACGAAATAGGCATCAATGGTGTAACACTGATACTTTGCCTATTACTCAAAGCCACCTCATCACCACAGAGAGTGAGCAGTGCGCCCGCAGCCAGAGGTCCTGGTTGTTGGGCGCAGCCAGCGGCCACAGCCTATAAAACTCCAGCGCCACCCTGGAAGATGAGAAGACAACGGCCAAGCTCCTTCTGCCTTTTAGCAACGAACAGGTTAGAGCTTTTCGCTTTCTTTCCACTCTGCTGGGGCAGTGGGGTCGAGACGCTCATCCCAATGGAGGGAGGGAACCAGAGGGTGTGACGTGACTGCGCACGCTCTAGCCCACCGTATCCGGCTTGCATCTCTGTAAGGCAGCCTTCGAGGCCTAAGACCCCTCGCTGCACACGGCGCCTGCCTTCTGTACTCAAAGAAGCGAAGCTGAAGAAGTAAGCAGGCAAGCGGGGTCCCCGCTTGGGGACTGGCCAGCCTCGGGGTGCCTCGTCACTCTCCCACTCAGTTGTCCGTGTCTTCGTCATGGCTGTTCAGTGAAGTCTCCTTCGTAAAACAAAGGCGCAGGGTTCCGGGAGCTTACCAGCAGCCGAACCCTCGGGAAAGCTGCTACGGGCGGCTGGACCTTTCCCAGATGTCCCCCGCCTCCCCATCTCCTCTCCGGAGCTTCTGTAACAGCCTTCACAATAAACTCGTGAAGGAGTCCTAGGACTGTCACCCCATTGTGGGGCACCTCCATGTGCTGCTTATTTTCAATGAAAGGAACTTAAGACAGTAGGAAATGCTGAAAGCACCTTTCCCAGGACTATTTTTTCCCCGTAACTAAAGACTGGACACAAAAAAGCAACAGTTACCTCTGGGCACATCCTTAAATTTTCATTAATTCACGTTCTATGACAGAAAGAAAAAATTTGCACAGATGTGTCACACATCGCTGTCATGCATTTCCAGGCTATGTACAAACATTTACAAACCATTTTCCATTCTGGAAGCCAATTATTAGACCTTACTGCAGGCCATGGACCTGTTCTCTCTCTCTCTCTCTCTCTCTCTCTCTCTCTCTCTCTCTCTCTCTCTGTATCTCTGTACCCCAGATTGGTGCTGAACTCACTATAGAGCCCAGGCTGACCTTGGACTCACGACAATCTGCCTGCCTCAGCCTCCGGAGGGCTGGGATTATGGGCATGCACCACCATGCCCAGCTTCATGTGGTACTGGGGAATCAAACTTACAGTCTTGTGCTTCCAAGGCAAGTGCTTTAACCACTGTGCCATCCTGCAGCCCTGTGCAGGTCATTGTTATGTCAGGCTTCCTGGGATCTTCTGAATATCACTTTCTGTTCCTCCCAGGTTGTTTTTATACCTCATTCTTCCTCTCCCCTTAGAAATGGAGTGTACAATCCATAATTTGGAAGTAGTGAGTAATTAATCATAATGGTGTCATTTTTCTCAAGCTCTAATTTTCCCTTTTTGTGTTTTTTAACCTTTTCTTCTATTTCTTCTATTTCGCTTCTAGTCAGTTATCCCAGGAAAACTTCAGAGGGCAAAGGAGAAATTTACCTTCACCTTATACCAGCAAAGTAATTTGTTTCTGAGTTTTATGAGCTGATCATACAAATTACTTGAACCAAAGAAGGGTTTTAGGGAACCCTGACTTTCAGCTGGGTGCTCAGAAGAACAGGTAAAAATAACTTAGAGGTTATAATAACTGGCACCTGAATTGTGTATGGGAGCTGGTGGGAATAAAGCTTTTGACATGAGATCTGAGGCTGTATCCAGGAAATCAGTGTCAGGAAATAGTTGGGCTAGAGGTTACCAGCTCACATCTGTGGTACGGGCAATGTTCACACATGTTGAGATCCTGAATATGATCTGTGTTGTGAAAGTACAGTGGGAAGACTGAGTTTGCGCCATTTTTCTTTCTTGGTCATGAGAAGCACTTTCTACACACCTGTACCCGAAGGCCTTCCCTCTTTAGTCCCCTCCAGGATCATTCAATCATCACACCTGCTTCCCTGTCCTGCTTCCTGTACTGCCATGACCGGATGGAGCTGCCTGGTGACGGGAGCAGGAGGCTTCCTGGGCCAAAGGATCGTCCACTTCCTGGTGCAGGAGAAGGAGCTGCAGGAGGTCAGGGCCCTGGACAAGGTCTTCAGACCAGAAACCAGGAAGAAATTTTCTGGTAAGTGAGCTTTGAGCTTTAAAGTCTACATTCACCATGAGGCTAGAACAGGTGTGGAAAGGGGGCTCTCTGCCTAGCAAATGAAGGAAGCTTAGAGTCACAATTCCTTTCCATTCACGCACTCATCAGGAGGATTCACACAATGGCATAACATAAAATACACTGGGCACCTTGTCTAGAGCCTGCATGGGTCTCCCCACCGCTGGGACCCGGCTGTTCCTCATCAGAACGCTCCAGAGATGTTCCCGATTCATGTGTTGCTGCCACTCCCTCTTCTCTTACGTCCCCAACAACCATACGTTTGAGCTCCTGAGGCCAAGGTGAGCATTGCACACTGCAGCTCTACCTCTCAGTTGGCCCTCTGTCAGTTCCAAACCATACGTGATTACTCAGTCTCTACAGATAAAGTCTAAGCTGGACGTGGTGGTGTCCACCTGTAAATCTGGCTCTCTGGGAGCCTGAGGCAGGGATATTGCAAGTCGAAGCCCAATCTGGACAACTAAATGAATTGATGAGAATCTGTCTCAAAATAAAAAAGAAAAGGGTTGTGGATATAAGGTAGTGCAAGGTCTTTGGTGCAATCCCCAGTACTGCAAGAAGAAGAAGAATGAAGCAGGAGGAGGAGGAGGAGGCAGGGAAGGAGAAATTCTAATTATTTCCTCTTTTTTTTCCCACAACCTTCCGTCTCTCCTTGATGAGTTTGGTGAACCTTCCAGAATTTTCTTTAGTAACCATCAGGTTCCAGGCATACATGAACACTTACCGCCCAGATTCATTTTCTGGAATGGGATAAGGTAGAAATAGCTATTTGGTTTTTGCCAATAGGTTTGTATGCCGTGACATTTGTGCCTTTGTTTACTTTCTCCTCCCATGAAATGTGCTCTCTTCCCAACATCGCCCCACTCTGCTTGTCCTTAAATACAAACTGCCTCCTTTCTCAGGAAACTCACCAACCCATTCAGAAAGCTTCCTGTGTTCCCACAGAGCTGCAGACAACGACCAAGGTGACAATTCTGGAAGGAGATATTCTGGATGCCCAGTGCCTGAGGAGAGCCTGCCAGGGCGTCTCAGTTGTCATCCACACTGCCTCTGTCATTGATGTCTCGGGTGCCATTCACACAGAGACCATCATGGATGTCAATCTGAAAGGTAGAGTAGTCTGGGGACAGCATGGAGCAAGTGGGAAGAAGCGCCTAGGAGATCCACTCAGGGAGAGCAGGAGACGCACCATTGCGGAACCAGACTCACTGCTAGGCTCGTGCCCAGGTGCCTTTGCTCACCACTCCCAGCTGACAAAGCCCAATGCTGTTATTATTAAAGTTTTATATGAGAAAAACAGGGCTCGGAATAGGCAAGGAACTTGGCCAAGCCCCCCGCAGGTAGCTAATAAGGGAGTGAGAATGTAAGCTCACACTTGGGTATCTCCCATGGTCAAAAGATCTTTCATTCCAAGGTCAAAAGATTTTGGCTACGTGCTCTTGATACCCATCTACCTACCGCCTCCTCTGGCTGATCCAGACTTTGCAGAGCCTCCTCTGTCATAACTTCAACTCTTGCATCAGGTCAAGTAAGAATATCCAGAGCTTCCCACCCCCTGAAGGAAGGGTCCTCTAGTGAGAACACAGCTGGTGCCGAGGGATCTTAGGACAGAAGCACTCAGCACTTCTCTTCACGTTACACTTTTTCCACAAGAACCATTCCCACTGCCCATATCAGCACAGGGCCTACTCCAGAGGACAGATCCCATCCATGAGCACCAAGTAAGCCCACCTCAGATCTCTACTCCTAAATGTTTGATGGATTTTTCTGAATTGTGGCTCTCAGTGTGTCTTAAATTGAGACGCATTAGCTGAAGGAAGCTTGCCCTGAAATATCGTCTCTCTGACCTCTGGAGGCCAGTCTCCCTAAAGCCACTGCCAGGCCTCAGGTGCTGAGACCTCCACGACTTAACCTCCAAATACAGTGACTTGTCAATTTCTTTTGCAAAGCAATCATTTGCTTTTGAGTCTCTTGAACCTTCTCAAAAAAAAAAAAAAGCCATTTTGTAGTTTGCAGTTTCTCCTTCACCACGCTCCCACTCACCCACGCTGCAGGAGGGCACTACAGGTACCACGCGCACATTCTAGTCCTGGTCACAGAAGGCCTGCTTGCTGCACGCCACAGCGGCACAGGGCGGCCAATGGAAGGAGCAACAGTAGACACATCAGTTCGCTAAAATACTGTAACTCGTGGGTTTAGATAATACTTCAAATGCTGGTCTTTCCTCCTGCTCACTAAATTACATTCTCTCTACTATGCATTTTAATTTTAAAAAGTAAGATCGTCCAAGCCGGGCCCAGTAACACAGTCCTGTATTTTTACCTATTTGGGAAGCTGAGATGGGAAACTCACCTGAGGCTAGGAAACTGGAGCCAACCTGGCAACATTTTTTTTCCCTTTCTGAAGGAAAAAATAAAAGAATAAATTGTTGTAAGATTTAAAGGAGGCAAGGAGGAATAAAGAGAGAGGGAAAAGAGAGAGAGAGGGTACAAGGAAGAATAGAAGGAAAGCAGCAAGGGGGAATGCATAAAAGACAGAGGAGAGTCTCTCCCTCCTCGAGGGAAGGTAGTCCGCATCACCTCCACAACCAGCAGGTCCGCTGTGCGGAGGGATGTGATGACATCTCATCACGACATGTTCTTAGTCTCGGTGGTCTCAGTGTTCAACCAGGTTCAACAGAAAAGCCAGAGCAGGAGACCCGAATGCCAGCTAAAGGTGATTTATCATCAACATTGTTCGCAACTGAGTAATCAGACTCATAGGAAGAACCAGGACTGGCCTTCACAGGGAACATAAAATCAGGGACGTAGGCTGGGTTTCTGCATCTCCCCACAATTCAATAATATTACCCTCAGGGACTCAAAAAATGGTCACTTGTGGAAAAGTTTTTATTAATCCTGAGCAAATGAGAAAGAAAAATCTGTACTACAAGGCCTTTTAAACATGTTGCCTATATACAAATGTGCATGTACATATGTGATGTGAACTTTTTAATGGTTCTTTTTGGCTAAGACAGACTGCCTATATTCTGAGAGTACGGGCTCCTAATTTTGTGACTGAACAATGACCTATCTCTACTGCAACTCTTTATATTAGCAGTGGTAATTCTTTAATGTCCATATTGGCAAAATACAAACAATCCTACATCCTTTATCAAAATCAAAGTGCATACAATCCCCAACACACACACACACACACACACACACACACGCACGCACGCACAGAGTCCATGAGCCCAGAAGCCTAGAAACATTGGTTACTGCAACAAAAACATGAGAACCTCTTTTCATTTTTGCTTTCTCCTGAAACTACAGCAAGGCACATCTGAGTCAGGGAAAGGGAAACACCCTCAAAACTCCAATGACCACTTTACTTTCGGAGGAAGGTGGAAACGAGCCTGAATCGGAGGCACAGTGAGTCCTGTGGGTTGTTTCCTAATACTATAATGTCCTCTCAATGAACAGGTACCCAGCTCCTGCTGGAAGCCTGTGTCCACGCCAACGTGCCAATCTTCATCTACACCAGTTCCATCGAAGTAGCCGGACCCAACTCCTACAATGAGATCATCCAGAATGGCCACGAGGATGAGCACCACGAAAGCACGTGGTCTGCTCCGTACCCGTACAGCAAAAGGCTGGCCGAGAAGGCCGTGCTGGGCGCCAACGGGCGCACACTGAAAAATGGTGGTAACTTGTGCACTTGTGCCTTGAGGCCCATGTACATGTATGGAGAAGGAAGCCCAATCCTCTCTGCTGTCATGAATAGGGCACTCAAGAACAAAGGAGTCCTGCAAAATATAGGTAAATTATCTAAGGTCAACCCAGTGTATATTGACAATGTGGCCTGGGCCCACATTCTGGCTAGCAGAGGTCTGCAGAACCCCCAAAAAGCCTCAAACATCCAAGGACAGTTCTACTACATATCAGATGACACACCTCATCAAAGCTATCACACCTTTCATTACAGCCTGGGCAAAGAGTGCGGACTGCGCCTCGATTCCAGCCTGAGCATCCCTCTCTTTCTGATGTACTGGCTTGCCTTCTTGCTGGAGATGGTGAGCTTCCTGCTGAGTCCAATTTATAAGTGCCAACCTCTCCTCAGCCGCCACTTAGTGACACTGCTAAACAGTGTGTTCACCTTCTCCTACAAGAAAGCTCAGCGGGATCTGGGGTACGAGCCGCTCTTCAGCTGGGAGGAGGCCAAGCAGAAAACCTCAGAGTGGATCGGCTCACTAGTGAGGCAGCACGAGGGCACTCTGAAGACGAAGACTCAGTGACGTGGCACGACTCACTCTCTCTCTCTCTCTCTCTCTCTCTCCCCCCCCCCAGCCTAACTTCAGAAAGTGACCAAGGCAGATGCCCACATTCTACCAAGGTTCTTCTGACTCCCTTTAACGCAGTGGCTACTGTAAGCCTTCCTGTTCACAGGCACAGCCAGAAGCTTTCCGCCCCAATCACCCATGTAAAAACAGATAAGCCGCTCTGCATCAACTACTGTTACCAAAGTTCGTTAGCTGGTTCTGAACTATTCAAGGTCCCTTATAATGTACAGCTGTGCCTATTGGTTTCATTTGCCCTCTCCAGTGCTAAAGTGTTTCTCTTTGAAAAAACAAAAATCCATTCTTCTACAGAGCTCAATGGAAAGAACAATAAATGTTTTAATGCCTAATCCAGAGAAAGTGTGGCTTTTGTTAATGATTTCTTGCTTTTCCTACCATTTCCAGGCATAGCCATCTCCATTTCAGAAAGGCTCACGGAACTGGAGTGGGCACAACTATGGCAGGATCTGAGATTGGCTCTGAACTCTAGGTTTCGGGCTGTCCTAGATGACTAACATCGTTTGCCTCATTTCAGCCTCACCATATCACTAGGAGGTACGGACTCCAATCTATGTATCATAGGTGAGGAAATGCCCATGGTATAGCTGATTTGTGGCTTGGCAGTTCCCCGGGGAGACTGATTTGAAACCGCAACCCTCCACTAATCCTTCAGCTTACACATCAGAGCACTGCCACCCTTTGGTTACTTCTTTCCTGGGCAGCAGAGAGACAAACAAAAATGCTTCCCTCAATAATCTTCAAAATTAAAGTCCTTGATTCCAGGACATAACTGCATACATGGTCATTTGTAACCCCATATTTCAAAATTTCACTTCACACGAAGAAAATACACTAGGAGTCTGTAAAGAGAACAAGTCTGAATTTCCCCAAATGGACCTCCTACTCAGTCTGAAATGTGGCAATCTACCTGTCCTACCTCCAGACTTAGCGGCTTGTCCCTTGTCTTGCTCCATCTCCCTCTACTGGATGTCCTATCTTCTCCTTCTTCCTCCCTCTGTCTCCTCAGCCTCTTTCCTTTCCTTCGACCTCTCCCTCACACTCTCCTGAATTTCCATCAAGACAGCCTGGAGACTTTCATGATAACACACTTATTCACCAGCCCCTAAACCAACAGGCAAAGGAGAACTGCCAGGTTTCCAGGGATAGCGACAAGGGAGGCAGGGGAGGAGCCTGACATTCCCAAAGGGGACAGAAGGTGGCCAGGGGAAGCTCTTGCCTCCTCCGTCTTTTGTGTGACGAATATCTTGAGAGTCTCACCCGACATCAACATTTCTTTCTTCTCTTTCTTCTTCCTTCAATAAAATTTATAGGAGGCTATTGATTTGGACTGAGATCCTGCACTGGGTCCAACAAAGCAATAGAAATGCTACTTCGCAGGCAGAATTTCCATACCCAGGCAGGAACCACACTGCTTATTGGATCACCAAAAGATCAGAACAGAAGACAATGGCTAGGTTCATAAGCAGGCCAGTTTTATCCGGCATAAAATGAAGCCCCTGTGCTGAAACCTTTACAAGGAAATTAATTTGAAATAACCAATCTACGATTCCTATTTGTGATCTGTTTCTGCTTTTTTTCACACTTCATGCCTAGAAAGCCACTTCTTCTGCTCAATTCATTAAACAGCCTATAAAAAAAAATACTGGCTATTTATTGAAACACAAGAGTCAATGAATGTAGATAAACTCAATCTATTATAGTTCTGCATTTTGACCTCTAGGAATTCACAGTCATTAATTCAATAGAGTTGGACAATCACTATATGTCTTAGTTACTTTTTCATTGCTGTGACTCAATACCCAACACCCACAAATTTAGGAAAGATTTATTTTAGCTCACAGTTTCATATGGTCACAGTGCATTCAGGGGCGGCCGGCAGCAATCAGAGTACAGGACAGAGGCAGAGGTGGAGGCAGCTTCTCAGGACACCACAAACAGGAAGTCAAGGTGAGACCAGTTGAGACTAGTCCCCGCCCTCCAGGAAGGCAGGTGCAGCTCATGTATCCTTTTAGGTCTCCGCCCAGGAAACACTCCCTCCTGCATCCAGGTGTGGCCACTACACACCGTTAATCCTAACTTAACTGCAATCCACCCCTCCAGACCAGACCCCCATCCAGCAACATCACATGGTTCCATTAAAATACATGAGACTTTTGGGGGACACTCCAGATCCTAACCACAACACTATACTAATCATTCTTCTGTTCCTGGAGCAAATACCCAACACACACAACTTAAAGGGACATGGCTATATTTTGTCTCATGGTTTCAGGGGTCTTAGTCCATGGGGGCTGGTTCTAAGGAAGAAACATCATGGTGGAAGGAAATGGCAGAGGAAAGCTTCTCAACTCATGACAGCAGAAAGAAGAAAGCACGGGGAAAGCTGGAGAGGAGGAGGCAGCGGCAGGACATAGTCCCCAGGATCGACCTTCCCAGACCCACCTGGGTTCACCCCTCAAGGTGCTTCCCTAATCTCCTAGGCACTTCTCAAGCCAACAGGCTGACAGTCAAGATCAACCATCACAAATCACTGAGGATACAGTTTGAGCATTCACTTCGAAGAGGAAGAAAGGTGTAAAACAACCAAAGCACATGGAGCTAGTACCTGATGGCAGGGCACAGTGGCCCCCACAGTGAGACAAGCTGTCCCTTGCACCTCAGCTGCCCACAGTACAAGTGCCAGCACCTGCTCAGTCCTGGCAAAGTGTGCACACACGCCAGTAGCACAGGAAGGAAAAAGTTAAGTGGGCTCCTAGGAAGGGAGTTTGCTTTGTTTGTTAGCCCACCGAAATTCTGCCATTAACCCCACCAGGACACGAGGAAGGAATGGGGCACTGGCTCCGAAAGGCAGACAAGGGTGAGTGGAAAAAGACAAGAGGGACTGGGTCGGCTGGCGTAGTAGACTGAATAATCAGAAGGCCTCTCAACAAAGTCCCTTCACGCGACCTACACCAGGGTCAGGCAGCCACAGCTCTTGCACACAGTTCTCACAGACTACACGCCACGGACCTCACGTGGGCAGCAAAGACAAGAGGAAAAATGGTGGTCAGCTGCAACCCAACTGAGCTCTCCTCAATCTTTCTACCTGGGCGACTCGGCAGTCTGTGGCGAAGGTTCTCAGACTAGCTAACATCTGTGATGCACAAGAGCGCGGACGATGTAGTTCAGCTGAAGATGTTGGGGACTGCTTTACGGAGCCCCTGGAACTTGAGGAGGAAAGGGAGACAGGTGAGAGTGAAGGGAGTAGCCTGGAGGGTTCTGACCATTGGAGAGATGATGTCAACTTGAGAGAATCAGGAACTACACCTGGATTAGGATTTGAGAACCACCCTAGACTGGGAACTGAGAACCAGCCTGGATTAGAGTGTGAGTGACGTGTGGGCCGGCCAATGAGAGAAGAGCACCCACCCAGACGTGGGAGGCCTAACTGGGAACTCGACCTGCATAAAAGGAAGGAAGAAGAAAGATTGTTACGGGAAAGCTCTCACCTTTGCAGTTGTCTACGGACACCAACTTGCTACATACCACAGACTGTCACTGCAGATTCGTCCCATTCTCAATTTGCGCAATCTTCAGTCTCCGGTCTTCACCGTTGTTCTTCAAACAACCTCAGCAAGATCCTTAGCAGACTCTCACTGGCTGTCCTGAAGTCCCAGGTGGGTGTCCTACTTCGCCCCTGAGCAGCTATTGGACACTCCAGCCCTCGTATGCACAAGTTACGACCTTGGACTATCTCTGTCCTCAGATTTGTAAGCCTTCCAAAAAGATCCTTTTGTTATAATTTCTGTAAGTTCTGTCTTTTGAAAGAACACAAGCTAATAGACAGGTGGTGAGAAGATAGGGAGTGTACAGGTAGGCAAAGGCAAAAGAGCCAAGGAGAAGGAAAGCCTGGGCGCCCTGAGGCGGACTGGCTGGGGACATCAGGCAGGCTAGGTACCAGACTGAGAGTGTACTGGGCAGGCTGGCTTCAGGAAGCAGTGAGCTGGTCAGTGGATGACAGCCTGCTCGAGACGTGGTAGAAAAGCGGCAGAGTGTCACTGCGTCTTAAATCTTTTCATCGCTGGCTATTGGAAATTAATGTCAAAACTTTTAAAACAGCACATAGATGAGCTCCAACAGTAGGATGCATTGGGTAGTTCTCCAAGTTTATGTTGTAAACAGTGAAGAGTGACTATTCTGTTCATCCTGGGTGATAGGTCCAGGTGTATATTTTATCATATTCTAAATTTTCTACATGGCTAGCATAGCCTATAATTTTTAATATCCATTTTTATGGGAAAAGAAATATGCTAAAAATTTTATCTACAGGATGGGTCCAAGCCTACACCTCTGCTCCCAGACTTACAGTGAAGTGCAGAGAGAAAATACACAACACGGTATGTTCTGTACACGGGAATGCAGCAGCCGACCTGAGAGAGGTAACAGACTAAATAGGATGCTTCTGGTCAGGGTATCAATGGGCCCTCGTATTTGGGTGGGCTGAAGGAAAAAGGGTTGAGTTCCAAGGAAGAAATATGAAGGCAAATGCTCAGGCAGAAACCCTGGAATCTGCAAAGGCCTAGGTGGGAAGGCAAGTCATGCTGAGGCAACAAGTAGAGGAATCTGAGCTCAGGTGCAGGGGAGGACTCTACAACACCCCTGCACATGCACAAGGGACAAGGGGCACACACCCGAAACATCTTTGATCACCTTAGGAGATCACCCCTCCGTTCCTCTTCCCCTCAGAGCACAGCAGATATCCACTGCTCTCTATGAAATTTAAGAATCAATTACTTCCTATATAATCTGCCTCATTTCTAAAATATCAGATTACTTGAAGAGATTAAGTCTTCTTTAACAATGACTAATCATAGTCATGGGGCAGAATTAAAAGCAGTGACAATTCCTCTTCAGCCTCCTAGAAAATTCAGTCCACTGTAGGATAGACTGAAAGAGAGAGAGAGGATGCTTCAGCCAGGAAATGGAGGCCTGATGTACAACACTCTGTGCTAAAATGGAAAGCGGGGACCAGTGAAGGAAGCTGTGCCAGACCAGACAGGACTTTGTCAGGACGGAGCGCGGCGGTCACAGCAGTCCCATGGGCACGCTTTCTCCAGACGTTCACCTGGATGTCGGTCCACAGCACTGCTTTCCTCCAGCTTATGACTGTAGTTTCCTCCTGTCCTACAAGTGATTGAGAAAATCACAGCCTGCAAGGTGAAGTGAATTAACTAAGGTCCCCCACACCACCATTAGTGAAGACGGCCAGGAATCTGGTCTGTCCACTCTGCTGCTCTAGGACAAGCCGGCGTGCCTGCAGGTGGAAAGGGACAAGCAGGGGCAGAGGCTCGGGCTCGGGGCGTGGACTAAGGGAAGCTCCACACAGCCAGCAGCAAGGCATGCCACCCACCGCAGCCTCTGCCACACCTCTTACTGTCACCTAACCATGATCCAGACCCAGGAAACTTTAGCCGCCAGAGCTGCTCCTGCCTGCAACAGCTCAGTGTTCATCCTCAGCCACAACTCTTGCCTCCGGCTGCCCTTCCTCCAGTCCTCACCCTTCCTCTGGTGAGCACCTGTGGTCTACTGAGGTCGCTCGTCATCTTGTGTGTGGGAATACCGGCCCGTCGATTCTAGAAAGGGAGCCCTGTACTGACAACAGCGCACGGCTGTACCTCACATGTGGCCGAGAAGAAGCACTCCAAGGCCGAAACCCACGACAGTCTGTAGCTGACCGCTCCCTAGACCTTAGTTAAGACAATAGAGGGACAGATCTTTAAGGGAGAAGTATTCGAGGGTGGGCTGCAGCAGCGTTTAAGGGTGGAGAACCTAGCAACCAGCCCTAGCAACCCAGCTGCTTAGCACGGGACAGCCCCTTGCCCAGCTACACAATAAAAACCCCTAGACAAAGAGCTACGGGTCAACTCCCATTTCCAGCTCCCTCTTCTGACTAGCAGAAGCTTTAACCCGCACCTTTCTCTCCCCTTCTGTAAGTTTCCCAATAAAGCCTTCTCTTCACAACAATAAATACACACATACGTATGGAAGGAGAGCAGAAAAGATGTCCGTAAGGAAAGGGCCCCAAAGAACAGACCTTTAGGAAACAGATCAGAGGGTGACAGGCGCGAGGGCCTTGTCAGCAACACACGGTTGAATTCAGTCCCTTCTGCCATGCTGACCTAATAGTTGTTATGCTGAGCTGAACAGGGAATAGGGCGGTCTAGCTTCTCGGCGCCTCCAAGGCTCAGGGCCAAGAGGCTGCCACCCCAACATGCTAATTAAACACATACACACACAAAGGAAAGGGCATGTAAAAGAGAGCAGAGGGCAGGTCTCAGCACCATACCAGCAGCCTCAGCTCCCAGCCTCGCACCTGAACACCAGCTTGAAGGATGGGAATGGACCAGTGGGTCCCCATGTTACAGCAACCAAAGGAATTGCCCACAAGGAGACTTCAAAGACAGACAAGGGCAAGCTCCGCAGTCTTCTGTTGTGTCCAAAACGGACTCAGCAAGCAGAGGTGAAATTCCCGAATTCTCCCTCAAGTCTGCTCTCAGTGTGAGACAAATCTCACTTTTCCTGTGTTCCCTGCCCCACAGAGTGAAGGCCGCAGGCCATGGCTGAGACCTGTTGGCTACTGGAAGCTGGGGTTGCTCTGCAGGCTTGGTCTCCATGAGACACGTACAGCTCAGCTTCCTGACAACACAGTCCTGTGTCTGGTTACTTGCATGTTTGTGTGCAGGCCACATGATCTGACAGCACGCTTTCCTAGTCTTCCTCCAGCCCGATTAGCCCCTGGTATATCATCTGCCAAGGGCCACCATACCCCTCAGAGGCTAAGAAGGATCAAGGACTGTGGCCAAGAAGAAGCTCACCAGGAACGAGTCCTCCCCCTGTTTGACATCTGAGGACAGCTCAACTGCAGAACTGAACACTGACTTAGTCTCCTGTCATTCTTATATCCAGCTCCGGGCATTCTCAAGCGCATTTTAAGTTGTCAAATTATCACTAGTTATTAGATAACGCATGGCCAGTAGAGACAGTGTCTGCTGCAGAGAACATAGACAGCCAGAACTGATAGAGCCTTGTCAAGACCACTGTCACTTGATGCCAAATTCTGTTCTGGTCACCACCCAGCCCTATCCCTCCCTATCCCCTCCAAGAGAAGACATTGTTCAACACAGCTGGATAAACAGACATTATCTGATTGGTGACGACGATGGCCATCTTGACCTACAGTTACACAAAATCTAGGGTGAGAAACTCCTAACCTGAGCTTTGTTGAGCTTCCATCCCACCCACGCCCAGGATGTGAAAATCTGAGAACAGGACTTCCTCCTCTCCGTGTCCCACTCCCTTGGTCAAGTGTCAGAGTCATACTTTTCATTTGCAGAGTAACTCACACCAAGAAAGCTGAGTTTCTCCTAGCAGGATGCAAAATTAGCTCTCACCTTTACCTGTGTACAGTACTAGGATGTGCTGGCCTCGCCATGCTTACCTGCCTGCCCCCCTGGAGCACTGGGCCGGGTACCTTCTCAGACCATACATCACAAGTAAACTCTTCGGAGACTCGGCTGCCGATGCCACCCAGCCCTGGGTCATGGGCGTGGTGGAGCATGAACAGGAGCTTGATCAGGGACATTCCCCCCTCCGTCCCTTAGGGAGCACATCACTCGGAAATGTCTTCTGCGGATAAAGTGATAGCATTAAGCTGCCTTAGTGGGCTCAAGGACTGGAACCCACTCAGCCCACCACTCGTGAAAAAAATCCTTCAGGTGCGTGTGAGGGAATACAGTTTAAGCACTCGTACCCTTTGCAACCTTCTGAACACAAGGCAGCTTGATGTGAACACACCTGCCACACCCTCACTGGCGTGCTAAGCTGAGCACTTCCTGCTGCTGTGATCAGAGGGCAGCAGATACATGCAGAATGTGGGCGACAGAAACATCCAGACCCTGCCAGGGCAGGGGGAAATAGAAAACCACTGGAATGTGCTTTGGGTCAGCGAAGACGACCTTGAAAGCGCAGGCGACTGAACTCCACTAGCTCCTCGGGCTCTGGGAGAAAAACAGAAAGAAGGTAGGGGGTTCATGCTGGAGACTGGCTAAGCCTCTGATTCCCTCTGCCACAGGCACAAAAGGAAAAGGAACACTGAGATTGCGGAGGACAGCTGAGGAAAAGCACGATATGCGGAAATCTACCCTGCTCTGCCCTGCAAGCTAAGTGCGCGATCCAAGTCAGAAAGAAGAGAACAAAGGCCGCCCGTGAGCCCAGAGCGGGGCCGACAGAGAGGAGCCAGCAGCTGCCTTCGGCACCCTTTCGTATCTTCTGTGCTGAACAGCGAAGACTGGCACTTTGCTTGGCCCGTACTCAGGATCTTCCTTTTGCGGAAGGCGTATGTGGACAGCAGCCTTCAGAAGCCCACGGCAAACAAACCTGGGCATCTCTCAACCTCCTCCATCTCTAAACCCCTGAACACATGAGACAATTCGATGCTGACGACTTACGCTTCTTAGTAACCCCACAGTGGAAAGGTTGTGCCTACCTGGACCTCTAGATCTTCAACGTGGGTACAGTAGGCCTTGGAATTACCTGGGCTACTTTACTAAATCTGAAATTTTTAAGCCAGGCATGGTGGTACACGCCTGTAAACCCAACACTAAGGAGGCTGAGGCAGGAGGGCTGCCATGTGTTCAGGACCAGCCTGGGCTACACAGTGAGTTCAGAACCAGCCCAGAATAGTGAGACCTTGTCTCAAAAAAAAAAAAAAAAAAAAAAATTCTTGGGCCCCAGTACAATTATTCAATACCTAGATTTTAAAAGCAACTATAGACAAAACCTCTCCAAGATTAAAAACATCTCTGGAAGTGATAGCTGGAGTTGGGGGAAGGGATAGGGAGGAGGCGGGAGGGTAAAAAATGGGAAGGGATTGTAAAGTCGATATGATAGGTGTACGAAACACCCAAATTCATTGTAAATACTATGTATTGTATTTGTATATTAATAGTGGGGGGAAATAAAATAAATAAAAACATCTCTGGCCTCAACTAATCAAGCCCCCAAATTCCAAGGTGACCAGATGCCATTCCTTTTAAAGGGCCAGGACAAAGGCCTGGCACATGCACGCTGGTGTAACCAGATGGACCAGATTCGTTGCTGTTCTTTAACGTCAGTTTACCTACATTAAAGTCCTGCTGTGCTTCTGGGTTCTCAGATGTCTGCAAGACCAGGACATAATCTCCTTGATCAGGCTCAGTGAGGAATGTCATAATCACAGGTTTGGGACCATCTCCTAGGCTCAGCATTCCCACAGCCATGCTAGGCAGGGGAAGGGCCTGTGTCCACGCAAAGAGCCAGGGATGGAGCCTCCCGCTCCTCTGATGGGTCTTTCGGATCTCTTAGGAAGTGATCATTTGAAGCTTTCATGTGGCTGGACAGTCTAAGAAATGCTATGCACAAAAGTCCAGTCTTGCTGACAAGTTCCCTTCAGTAGCATCAGTGATCATTAAATCACGTTTTTAAGAACCGAGGGAAGGGAAGTATCTTGTGTCATGATTTGGACATGTTTTAAACAGATTAGATGAGATCGTTTCTCCTCCATAGCCATTGTCTTGACACTTCTCCAAAACCTTCCAACAGATTAATAAGGAATGATAACAGATCCTTCAGAGTGAACAACAGGGTTATTGTATGAACCCATCCCCACTGCACAGAAGCTCCTTGAGCCTGTACGTGCTACACTGAGTTCTTGGTAAGAATATGCAAAGTAGTTAGACTTCAGACATTAGCAAGTCAGAATGATCTCTGATCCATCTCACCATTGTAGCTCTGCAGTAGTGCACGAGTCAGTGAGCTGTTTTTATAGTGCTACAAAAAGTATGTATTCTGGGATTACAGCCCGCAGAGCCTCTATCACAACTACTCAGCTCTGCTGCTGCAGTGTGGAATTTTCCATAGACAGTATGTAATTGTGGCTGCAGGGGCAAAACTGTATTTTAATAAATTTCATTTACAAAAAAGAGTCCACCAGATCTGATAATTTGGCAATCCCTCTTTCACCAGAACATGACTTCCACTGATTGAACTGAAATGTAATCCATGAGTGGCAAATAAGGAAGGACAATAAAAGGCTGATATGGATTTAATAACAAATATTCCATATTGCTTGCTGAACATCAGAACACTGTCCAAAGAACCATCATTAAATAAAACCCGAAAACAAGGCAAATCTCACATACATAAGCACACTCACACAGAACCTATTTACTCTTAGGAGCATTAAATTATTCACTATTTTAACAAACAGATGTAAAATAACATTACAGTGAAGAGAAATGCGCACAAACTTTAGGGTCACCACTCAGATTGTCTACGAACACAAATCCTTAATTTGTACCTGTTCACACATCTACAGCCTCCTGACTGTGTAGAGACCACATGGCTCAAGGGGTTAACTGCTCATCTCCAGCTAACTCAAAACGCGAGATTTCACCAAAACCACGTAACCTTTTAAATTGCTTCAAGTACTGCTTACTAGAGGAAGCCTGCTCTTGACCAAACTCCCTAGAAAACAAATAATACACTTGCCTCCACCATCATGAACAACCCAGAGGAAGGAAACTGTGACATTTTCAAGAGTGTACCGGAGTCAACAGGGTCTGAAGAAATGGTATTATTCTGAAACTAAAGACAAGATACAAAGCCCCCAATGCATGTACCCCACCTAATGCAGGTGTGCTGCCTGGAGAAGCGTAAGAAAAACGGACAGCGGGAGCGGGGTATCTGTGGTCAAAGTGTTCTTCTGCCAACGGGTTTGCTCCCAGAAGGGATACTAACATAGCAGCTGCCTCCGTTATCCATGGCGGTGGGAGGAACAAGAGAGGCACGGTCCCAAGATTCCCACTGCCATTATTTTGCGTTAGCTTTAGTATCCATCCTCCACTAAACACCTTCTCAAGTTGCTGATACCTGATGTTGATGAAACTGTAATGACACCAGGAAAAGACCAAATAATCTTTAAGGTGAAGAAAAGCAATCATCCATGAACAATCAAAAATTGAATGAAATATTATAGGCACAGACTTGAAAGAACTTAAAACAGTTGGAAGAGGTAGATATACATTAATTTAAAAAACACAAAAGAGAAAAATTACCTAGAAACTGGCTGCATTATTTTTAGGTAGGTCTTGTACACTTAGTATTGAGACTGCAAGAGTCAGAATAAATAACAGGCATGTACTTTGCTGGCACATGTATAATCTGGACTAAAAGAAAACAAAAAGGTCAGTGTCCTTCAAACCATCACTAGTATGAACGTATATCTGCATCTGTGATTAACAATAAAGATGATTGAAGACGGCAAGACCAATAGGCAATATGGAGTCTAGAATTCTCCGAATTTTCTTAAATGTCACAATGACAAAAACATGCTTTTCCTACAGTCCCAATGAGGTTCTCAGCTAGAGTACAACTGACCAAGTATAAATTACTAGCATTCACAGAAACGTTGCTAAAAGGTAAGAGCAATCCTGTAGCTTTTTCCTTCTTAAACCGTGTCCAGTAGTTTGTGAAGATGCTTCCATGAACAGCACAGGACCACAAATCAGTGAAGGAAAAACTGCTTTCCTCGACTCTAACTTCTAAGGCTAACCTAGGAGAGGAAATTTCCAGAATAAGTAACTTAAATCTACACAAGTCATCTAACTACAGCTCCCTACAAGAAACGGAACGTAGCTAAGACACCCTAATTAGCTGACAAAGACCAGCTTTGTCAATAAGGACATCTTTGGCCCTTCTCCGCTAGCTTTGAGTTTTCCATCAAGCACAGACTATTCAGGGTCCTTATTTATTATCTAGTTGTAGCAAGTAAGCCTTCCTAGCAGCTGAGCTGGAGAACACAGGTCAGGTCACATTTATTAACACTGTCCTCAACTTTCCTTCAAGACAGCCTGCCACAATTCCTGTCCCCAGGCCTTCCCTAAGACAGAGGTCATAATGCTGGTTTATTTCACAAAGATGTGATAAGCAACTAACAATCATTTAAAAAAGCATAACGCACTCTGAAAATACAAAAGTGCTGTTTTGGCATCTACACAACAGCTAAAAAACATTCACTGCTTGTGCTACCTGGCAACTCTGCACTTCCGCCTCTCCCTGACTGGGCCCTCTTCGTGTAAAGCCTTGAGGTTTCTACAGTGCCTCCACACTTAGGAAGAAATTCCTGCTTGGATTCGACCCCTCATCCCTGTGGGTAAAGAAGGGGTGTGCGGGGGGTCAGGCACACACATCCAAAGTGAAGGCAAATGTGACCAAGGAGTCTTGCATCTGAGCACTTGAACTCTGCCTTCCAGAATCGTCGCGTAAGGCCAGCGAAATCCTAAGCTGCTTGATTTTGGCAGCAGGTGGCTGTTGTAGCTGTTGATGGTCTGAGGTTCACTTGACCCACGCATTCAGGGGACCTGGGAAAGGGGAAAGTCAGAGCTGGAATCGTCCCCCTCGCCTGCACTTAAAAGATCACAAGTGACACAAATGAGAAAAAAACTGAGCCGGGCCTAGCACACCTGTGCAGAGGGCGCGTGCGGTGCACGATCACCCGCACAGAAAACCTCGACCCAGCACGACGCGGGTGCTTCCAAGGAAGCAGCAGAGGATGGGGAGCAGGATTTCCCCCCAGGGATCTGGGAGCTATAAACGAATTTCCAGATCCCAGAGGCTGCCCCTTGCGACACGCGTGCGTACTTTTCTGCCCAGTTTCCCCTGGACGCCTCAGAACCGCAGCTAGCCGCGGCTCAGAGAAAGGCGAGCACAGGAAACAGCCTCTCCGACAGGACTGCCAAGGGCCTCCTGGCCTGCGGCGGACCGGCCAGAGCAAGCACCGGTGGGACCAGGAGACTTAGGACTGCGGCTCATTTGACCCCCGGCTCGACCTTCTTCCCGTTCCCACAGGCCAGTGCGGCCCACCCTAGTCTGCTGCTCGCTCCCCTCTCTCTCCTTCAAGGTCCTCAAAACGCCTGCTGTCCCAAGCTCAAGGAAATCGCCACTCAAGCAGGTGTCCCAAAAGTCTGAGAGGAAGGAGGCACAATATAGCCCCCTAAAGTAACTCCCGCCGCCCCTGCCTTCCAGACCCCCGACACCAACGCGTCCCGGTCACTCTCAGGCGGCCCCTCCCGCCCCGCGCCCCTTCCACAGGGCCGCTCCTCGGCGGGCGCCGGCCCTAGCACAGGTGCAGCTTCTGGTGCTGGGCCAGGTGCGTCTTGTAGCGGAAGCCCTTGCCGCAGCCGGCGCACTTGTGCGGCTTGTTGCCCGTGTGGATGCGGCGATGGCGGATCAGGTGCGAGCTCTGGATGAAGCTCTTGCCGCACTCGAGGCACGTGTAGGGCTTCTCGCCCGTGTGCGTGCGCTGGTGCTGCGTGAGCGTGGAGAAGTCGCCGAAGCGCTTCTCGCACTGGCCGCAGCGGAAGGGCTTCTCGCCCGTGTGCACGCGCAGGTGGTTCACCAGGTGCGAGTTGCGCCCGAAGCCCTTGCCGCACTCGCGGCACACGTAGGGCCGCTCGCCCGAGTGCGTGCGCTTGTGCGTGAAGAGGTGCGAGCTGACGCTGAAGGCCTCGCCGCACTCGGAGCACATGTAGGGCTTCTCGCCCGTGTGCACGCGCTGGTGCTTCACCAGGTCGGAGCGCCAGCTGAAGCGCTTGCCGCAGTCGCCGCAGCCGTGCGGCTTCTCGCCCGTGTGCGTGCGCTGGTGGTTGGCCAGGTGCGAGCGGCGCCCGAAGCCCTTGCCGCACTCGCCGCAGGCGAAGGGCCGCAGCGCCGCCGCGCCCGCGCCACTGGCCGCGGCGTGCGCGCGCCGGTGGCTGAGCAGGTGCGAGCTGAGGCGGAAGGCCTCGCCGCACTCGGGGCACGGGTAGGGCTTCTCGCCCGTGTGCAGGCGCCGGTGCTTGAGCAGGTCGGCGCGCCAGCTGAAGCTCTTGCCGCAGTCGGCGCACAGGTTGGGCCGCTCGCCCGTGTGCAGGCGCAGGTGGTTGGTCAGGTAGGTGTTGCGGCTGAAGCCCTTGCCGCACTCCCCGCAGCGGAACGGCTTCTCCCGCGGGGCCCGGGCCAGCGGGGGCCCCGCCCCGAAGCCTCCCGCCACGCCCACTGCCATCACCCCCACCACCGCTTCGCACCGGCCGGCCAGGCCGAAGGGCTCCAGGCTGGCGACAGCCGCGGCCTCGGCCAGGCGGTGAATGCGCTGGTGCTGCCGGAAGGCGGCGCCCGGGCCGAAGCTTTCGCCGCAGTCCGGGCAGATGGTGGGAGCGTCCACGATGCTGGCCACCAGGCTGTCGAGCTCCCCGAGGTCCACGGCCACGGGGTGGGGGAGCCGGTGGAAGCGGCGGCGGGCTGGCTTGTCGCCCCGGTGCCGGTGCCCCAGGTGGCGCCTCCAGGGAAGTACGGGAGCGGGCGGCTGCCCCTCCGCCTCTTCCAGCCGGTTCTCGCCGCCGCCGGCACTCTGCCCCTCTTCTTCCCGGAGGCTCCGGGCCAGGCTGTCGGACTCTGACAGCCCCGGGAACACGGCCATGTCTGCCCCGCCAGGCCGGAGGTCCTCTTCCGCACTCAGCAGCCCCTCTGCAACAGAAGAGGCTGCCGTGAGGCCGCTAGACCTGCCGCTCGGAAGGTCAACCTACGAAAACCCAGCCTCCGCCTTCAGAGTGGGGGCCACGGAGCGACGTGCCCCCCCGCCCCGGCTCCGAGGTCCCTTCGACGGCCCCAGGAAAACCACAGGAAAGTGGCACTCCAGTGTTAGCCTGGTCACCCCACTGTACCATAAGCTAGGCCTAACAGAGCCACTGAAGACCAGAGGTGGCAAGTCTGTGCCAACTGGAACTTGGTGAAACCTGGATCTCCCGAGAACAGGCTTGCTCAACGTGCCTCTGTGTGGGTAGGTGGGTGTGGTGGAGGGACTGAGCCCAGGTCGTGGGTCGATGGGGTGGGTGTGGTTGGAGGAACGGAGCCCAGGCCCTTCTCACTGAGCTCCAATCCCAGGCCTGTTACTTTTATGTGAGACAGCATTTTGCTAAGTTGCCCGGACTGGTCTCAAACTTTGAATCCTCCTGCCTCAACATCCCAGAGTGGTAGGACTAAAGGTATACACCAGCGTGCCCAGATGTTACCATCACCCTTAAAGGCCTCAAAAGACAAACTGGCATGACCAACCACACATACACATAAAAAGAAGACGGCTGGCCTACTTCGGAAGCCTTGGACTTATTTTTTAAATTTATTTGGTCAATCTAAATCAGCTCAAGGCAGAGCTCGCCTTAAGGACCTGACTATGAATGACGAGAGGGACTGATGACAAAAAAGAGAACAAGGAACCGAGATCTGGTGTCCCTTGTTAGAGGCTGGTCTGGCTGGTCTGGGACACATACTTGTTGGACTCTGATGGCTTTATCCCTAAGCCCGGGGCAATCCAAAGTCACTGAGATGTGGAAGCAAACATGCGTGTATGCACTGTCGGGGAGAGCAGCAGGAGTCTGCGACTGTGTCACAGAAAGGAGTATAACCTCACAGACAGAGTCAAAAAGGATTTCAGCTCATTTCTGTGCCTAGGCAGGCACTCATTAAGATCAGGCAACAAAATGTGCGAAGACTGAAATGAAGACTTGCATAAAGACCTCTCATCCATGCCTCCAGGTCAGCATTAATAGTAAGAGACTTAGCAGAGGACTTGGGCCCTTTGCAAATTAGCCGATGAACGGAGGCAGGCCACTTAGTCCAGAACTGACTTATTTTCAGAAGGAGATAGGTGATTACTGTAACTACATACTTTATCCGCACTGTGTTGAGCAGCTGTTTCAATCCGGTAACTCATTTAACTCTCCCAACAACCTTATGAGGTGGGATCCGGCGTTACCTGTGCACCTCTGTTGCGGTACTGCCACAGGCAGAAACATGCAGTGGTGTTCTACTGCAAAGTGCTGTACCTTTGAGTGAGCCACACTTACCAGCACAGCCCACCTTAGGCCCCAGGTGATGAAGAGGATGGCCAACACTGACATACAGAATCCTGCTTAGTGGCCTTCCCCAAAAAGAATGCTGCGCCTGGTTAAATTCTAGAGCAGCTCGACGTTAATGTGAGTGTGAGAAATACCAGCCTTCTCACCTGTGCATACATCAGGCACCAGCTCCGTCTCCCTCGAGTGCCCTCTCTGAGCTTCATTCCGTGGGCTGGGGCCCGTCTCCTGCCCACGGCGGCCTTTCTCTTCCGCGGCCTGTGGATTTGAGCCCGTTCCTCTTTCTTCGGAGCCCCCTTCCCGGTCCTCAGTGTTGTCAAAATCAGAGCCCATCCCTGTCTTCTGAGTCTCGTTCACACACACCGTGGTTACCTTCTTGTTCCATCCGGGAAGGAAGGGCAAGGGAGGTGGCCACGGATCCCTGTTCCAGACAAAACACACAGTATTGAAGGTGAGTCATATCGGCCTGGACCCATGCCACCATTCCTGGCCTTTACAGCCCATCCAATAAAATGTCTAGACTTCTGAGCCCCAGGTGGTAAATCTCTACTTTCCATCCCATGTAAATTTAAGGTGAACAACTAGACGCCAAGGAGGACGCATGCTGGCAGGTGGAGCAAGGTGGCAACCTCATTCGGAGGCCGCATGCCATAGCTTACCAGGTCCAAACCTGACCTGCTTCTACGAAATGCGTGTCTTTTAGTGTGCGCATACAGTTTAACAGGGAGGTAAGCATAATCACTTTTACAGCTGAGAAAAAATAATATAGCCCATAAAGAAGACCTCATTAGCCTAAGGTTCTATGACTTGTAAGCCGTAGGGTGGGGGAGCGTAGAAGGGCTGAAGGTATTCTCTATATTAGAAAGCATCTCTATAGTCCGAATTACATTTTTTGCAAAATGAGAATTGTCGATGAGCTTTCATATAAGCATGTACCAGGGACAATCAGTTACCCTTCTACAGAAAAAACCAACATGTGAGTTACAGAGAGAAAAATACAACATCAGGCTCCAAAGCCTTTTGCAGATGTCAGGTTACATCTCAAGTTCATAGAGCCCCTGCAGAGACTGAGCAATTGACCCAAAAATAATTTATTTCTGTCATCCATCTCCCCTACAGCTGAGTTCACAGCAACTGAACTTTTCCTAGTTCTAGGATCACAAACTATGATTTTAAAGACTGCTGATGGGTTCACACCGTCACCAACAGGGTGAAGGAATGGGGTGGGAGGAAGGAAGGAAGGAAGGAAGGAAGGAAGGAAGGAAGGAAGTTAGTTCAGCATGATGACTGTTTCTTGGTTGGAAGCTTTCCTTCTTTCAGGCAGCCCTGGCTCACAGAACCTTCGGGATGTACAGTGGGAGTTGAAGGCATTGGAAATTCCCCCAGCTGTGTCAGCCTCTCTATAGAGAATTCAAGACGAGTCAGTTAACCTCTCCTTGTTTCAGAGCCTTCATTTCTCACTGGGAGGGTGTCAGAAAGAAACTACCTGAAGAGCACTTGGAAAATACTACTGTGAATAACGGATGCTTTGAGGTTTACAAATATGAAATACATGCATTCTTCCTTTTAAGTTCTGTACACCTCAATGACACACTGGCTCCTCTAATTTTGGCAGACACATCATTTTCATAACAGATTCCTTCTCAGATTCTACATGATAATGTAACCCCTGGATTAGAGTTTCCAAAGTCCTTCCCCTGAATGTCTGGGGAAGCAGCTATGTTTAAGGCTGCTCAATCAATATATCCTGAAAGGCAGCTGAGTTCCTTTAGAAGGTACGCCATTAAAAAAGCCATGTTCCCAAAACTCAGACTTCTTCTGTTAGACTGTAGAAAAACCTCGTTAAAGCCATGGACTTTTTCAGATGGCATCCTACAAGAAATTATGGTCTCAGACCATTTCTGCCCACCACTGTTTTCTCTTCTGGAGGTCTGACTCGATAGACAAGTACATCCCTTGAGTCTGTGTACATAAATGCACCTGAAGGCAGGGAGTGGACAGGCAAGAGTAGGTTTTAAATATGGTCTACTGGTTTGCTAATAGTAGATGGCAGTGAAAAGGGTCGGAGGGTAGTTGCAAAAGAAGTAATCAATGTTTCTGCCAACCTGAGTCCAGCAAAAATTTGACACCAGTGAAGGAACAAAATCAAATCAGCATGTCATCAGAAATTGCATAATGCTAAAACGGCAAGGCTGGGCACCAGCATGGCACAGGGGTGTCTACAGCTTTCTACCCTGAAGGAGCGGTGGGGTTAGAAGTGCAGGGTGGGAAGCAAGCAGCAGGCTTCACCTCTGACCCCTAAGGACAGCTTCTTCACCTCTGACCCCTAAGGACAGCTTCTTCCAGCGCACCTCGGTAATTCATGGCCACTATGAACAAAAGGACTTTCTGATTGTGACTTCTTAAGAACCACGAGGGAAGCTCTAAGCCTAAGTCCCTCACTTAGGGTGTGTACATGAACCTATGGGACTGGCAGGTTCTAGGTTCCAAAGGGATGACCTCCGAACTTCATTTGCACCCACGAAGGAGGGGAAGCTGCACTCAGAAAAGAGCTAGAATCGTCTACCACCCAAAGAGATGGCATCCACAGCACAAATTTGTTTAAAAATGCATTACATCAGTAAAAACCTGGGAATCTATACACCCATAAATACAGATTCAGTTCCACTGATACCATCAGATCTGGGGTTGTAGGCAGCTGTCAAGTAACGAGAAGACAGAAGACAGGAAGAGAGGTTATGATACGTTTCTAAATGAAAACACGGCTGCTTCAAAACTTTTTAAGATGCACGCTAGCGTACTTGCATATACATTCATACATGGGTTCACAAATGAAGGCAACTAGATTATTAAGATGTTAGCAATCTTTTGGTCACTTCTGGGCATTTTACAGCTGTTAATGTATTTAATCTTAGCCAGAACCCAAGGACAGAGGATATTTCCAACTCCACAGGCCAGAAAGCAGGTCCCAGGTGATTAGGCCAAGATCATACAAAGGGAAAACTGCAGAGTAGGGTTCATATCCCAGCAGTCCAGACCCAGAGGCAGCTTTTGTAGGTAGCTTCTGGTAGTTTGGGAAGTGTTATTCTTCTTGTGTGCATTTGTATTTTCTACAATAAATGTGTATTTTTACCAGGGGAAGGGCCAGCCTTGCTTTGAACACAAATCAGTGAAAGAAAACCCTGTAATTATTCCAGAAGAAATGAAACCAAGAGGGGAAGCTCTTGACTAGGGCCATCTCAAGACTTAACATTCAAACCTGTTACCCAGACAGGATGGGGTGACGAAAACATGAGCAGATAGGCACAGTCTGTTCCAACTCCTGTCCCACTAATTTTCAAAATAAAAACCCACAACGTGTCTTCTTAGGCAAGGCCAGTCTTGGATAACGAGTAGGCAGGCCAAAGTGTGATAGCTTGGTGATCAGATTAACCTGGGTTCAAACGCTGTATCTCTGCCAGCTACTTGACCTTGTGCAAGATACGTGGCCTTGCTGAATTGCAGATTCTGTGTCCACAAAAACACAGGTGCCCTGCCTACCTTGGAGGGCTGTTGTAAGGACTGTGTAAGGTTATGCTATTGCTGCTGGCACGTTAGAGGCACAATAAAGGGGTAGCAGTCACTGTGTTAGGGAATGTCAGCCAACTTCTTGATTTTTAAACTGGGGGCAGGGCCATGTATTCATGATGATATTCACTGACTGTCCTTAGGCAAGCACAGCTTCCTTCCACCTTACTGCTCTATGAATAAACAGTCCCCCTGTGAGGACAAGAGCCAGGAAGGCATTAGATGCCTGGGGAGCCGGATAGAGGGGGGACAGGCTGGCAACCGACCAGTACATGAAATATAGGCTGTCAGCCGGATGGGGAGGAGGTATGTCACTCAAGAAACTCTGACCTACACCCTCTATAAGGAAGCTCGCTCTCCTCTGGACAGAAGAAGTTTAGGAGGAAAAAACAGGATGGTGGGAGCTTTCGGGCTGTGAAAAGTCGCTCCACATCAGTTGTAATCGCTGGTGGAGATGAAGGAGCAGTTAGTGATAGAGAAGGAGCCCTGGTCCAAGGCCAGCACAGCTTCGTGACTTTGCATATACATTTGCCTCTTCTAGGCTTCTACTCAACAAGGAGGTTGGGTTTGAGTGGGCCTGAGTCCTTCTGCAGCCGTCTGATGCTTACACAGGTAAATTCAGCTGAGAGACACTAAGGTCAGTTTCAGTAGACAATCTCAGTGCCAGTGCGTCAGCTCACACATGCAAAAACATTTTCCTCACCACCACCACCCGCCTCACACACCCTTCCTCTTGGATGTAGATGATGTCTGGGGGGAAGCGGGCAGCCTTTCCACGATGGCTCAGATCCTACCGTCTAGAAATTACACTTCTAAGTCCCTTTATCCTAACCCAAAGCCCCACTCAAAAAAGAATGTTTATTACCCCATAAGGTCACTAGGAAAATGCTCAAGTACTTTCTAGACAAACGAAAAGGAAAGACTAACCAGTTCACTGAAGACATTGCTGCAGAGTGGAGATAAATGTGGCAAAGTAGCTTTTAAAAGGAAAAGAGAAGACAGAGAGGGAAGTGGGACAAGGGGAATTCAATTGGCTTGTAACCCAAGTTCAAGGTCACTGGTATATTCTCTCAACGGTCCCTTACAGAGTTACCTACACCACTTTATGGATATAACCTAACTTCCTGTGAATGGGCTGGGGCAGACAATTACATACCTTTCCCCACCTTCCTGGGTTTTTCACAGAGAAATCAAGGCCAGAAGTAGTACCAAGTGTTCCAGTCTCTAAAAGACGAACCGCTGGTGGCGCTCTCTGCCTTCCTGGGACAGGTGGCATTTTGCCCACGACCCCATCTGTGCTGCCACCTCCCTGCCAGGATGGGCCAGGTGGGGACCGGAGAGCCTCTGTGGGAGCCGCAATGAACAGACGGATACAACGCGCTGCAACTTAGCAGGCCCCTCTCCATTGACTGTGAACGGTAAGGTAAGCGGGGGTGACCCATTTGACACTGAGCAGGTGGCATGTCTCTGGTTAAAATCTAAACTCGGACTGCATCCTTTGGCTCCCTATGGCAGCTGGCAGATGCCTCTGACTGGGCAAGAGGAAGGTCAGCCTGAAGAGAAAAGAAGAAGTGCCAACTACTCTGGGAGCACCGGGCAGCCTTACGCAGGTGGCCGGCCTGGCAGGGAAGGGCGCAGCCAGCCTGACAGCAGACCTCATCCCCAGTGACCCGGGCAAGCCCCCCGCTGGGCGGGCAGGGAATCACAGTCAGTGGCCACAGCCAGGCCGACAAAGCTGTCCGTAGGGAAGGAAGCAGCCCCAGGCGGGCTCCGGCTCAGCCTCCTCCAGGCTGCAGCTCCTTTCCGGTCTCCCCCTTATCCCACAGGTCCCGGATTTACCTCCTCTGGGGACTGCAGGCTTGGCCATCAGCTGTCGGAAGCTTCCTCCCACCACTTCCTACGGTCCCTGCCCGCCGCGCTCTCCCAAGGGAGAGCTTCCATACCAGAGTCCAAGCAGGGCTACCTGATGGGGTAGAAGGCTGGAAAAACAATTTAAGCCCGCCGTTCAAAAGGCTGAACTCATGACTAACTAGGGTCTGAACCAGAGATTCCAGGGGGTTAATCATTTGTCCAACCAAGTAAACGGTCAACTAGCCTCTGGGGATGTGGCCATCAGCACCTGCTTACGGGTAAGCTTATGGTTACGGAGAACCCAAAGGGCGAGGAAAGCTGTCTCTGTATTTGCAGGAGACGCCTCTGCTGAGCAAGGGGCAAGGACCTTAGACACAATGCATTCACACCCAGGGGGGCCGCTGATGTTCCCTGCCCTCGGCTGGCTTTCCCAGTCTCAAATACAGCTGGCTCGACCCGAGATGCCAGGCTCCCCAGTGGACTGCCACACGGGGCACGCCAGAAGATCACTGCAGACAAGTGCTGACCACGCTCCAGATAGGAAAAGCTAAAATAATAGGGTCTGTGCCTGTGGTTACTGCTTTTTTACCTGGAGAGCGAAGCCCAAGTTGAAGTATGAGGAAGGAACTTACCTCGCATGTGCGAGGCCCTGCAGTCAATCCCCAACCCCACAAAACAGAGCGAGCAATGTACAAGCCAGGGGTCAGCGTGAGCAATGATCTGAGGTTCCGTCTAATCTCCATGGTCAAGAATACCAGTCCCCTTGGCATCTGGCATTTCCCGTCCATTTGACTGGGCTAGCGCCCTCAGTTTGTTTTGAGAGCCCCAGCTTGTCACAACTGCCAGGCTTCCACCACCAGAACCACACAACTCCTCTGTACAAAATCAGAGTTAATAATCAGGCCCAGTGGAGCAGGCCGGTAATCCCTTGGAGGATCACAAGTCTGAGCCCACTACCCTGAGCAACTTGGCAACTTAACGACAGACCCTGTCTCAAAATCAAAAATGAAAAAAAAAAAAAAAAATATATATATATATATATATATATATATATATATATAGGCTGAGGATGTAACTTAATACAAAGGTCCTGGCCTCAATCCCTAGTGCTACCAAAAATAAAATAATATAATACAGCAACAGATCCTAAGTGCACTGAAGGTTACATTATTTGCCCTCAGATGAGAAATCGCAAAGGCTAAAAGTCATGCAGGCATTGGCTCGTCCGTATTTTATATATTACTAAATTACAATGATACAGGAATCCTTTTAGTGATGATTTTGTCAGGTTCCTGTGCTGGGCATCATACCATCACCAGTACCTTTATACATTTGGTTTTTAGGGTTCTGTTTCCTTATCTAGCAACAGAAACCCAGGGCACTCCTTAGACTTACCTTTACATATCTTCCCAGAAGCTGGTTCAAATGCTCAGTATCTATAATTTCTGGATTCATAGACCTTGAAATCTTCCAATTCAAATATTTTGGGGGGGTAGGGTCTCACTCGGTAATTAAGGCAGGCCTAGAACTCATGGCAATCCTCCTGCCTCAGCCTCCCAAGTGCTGGGATTACCAGGTATGCCACCACAACCACCTACTATATGATGCTGAGGGATTGAACCTGGGGCCTTGCCCTTCTTAGGTATACACTCTAAAATCACTGTGCTACACCTCCAATCCCCAATTCAAACTCTTTTTATGAAGAAGAAACTAAAGTAGAGAGAGGGAAATTGCCCACACAGGTTGCTAGCAGAGCTGTGACCAGAATCCTGGTTTTCTGATAACCTGTTCAATAATCTTTGCATCTCTTGAATGGAAAATGCCACTTCAAAACCAGATAGCTGGACAAATCCGGGGCACACACTTGACCTTTCTCCCCTCCCACCATCGCCCCACATACACTGTATTGGGGATTTCCAGAGAAGCCAAGCCAATGGGATGTGCATGTATCTAGAAAGAGATTTATTGTAAGGAATTGGCTTCTATCGTTATGAGGGCTGGGAAATCCAAATCTACAGAACTGGTGGACAGCCGAGGGAGCCGGGAGAGCTCGTGCTCCGGTTCCAGTGCAAAGGCCAGCAGGGCGAAGACCCCGGAGAGCAAAATCAAGCTTTTGGCTGAAGGCCATTTGCTGGAAAATGCCTCCTTACTCAACAAGATCAGTCTTCCGATTCTATTCAGGCTTTCAGCTGACTGGATGAGGCCAAGCCACGTGATGAAGGGAAGTGTGTTTTGCTCACTGATTTAAATTTTAACCTCCTCCAAGAACACCGTCATAGAAACACCCAGAATAATGTCTGACCACCTATCTTGGCACCCTGTGATCAAGCCACGCTGACTTATAAAATTAACCGTCACATTATACATACCCCAGCTAAAAAGCCAAGTCTGCAATAATCCCATCATTCACCAAATATTACCTACCAAAAAAACCATTTATTATTCCACCAAAGAAAATTACAATATTCAAATAGTTGAATCTCAGGGTCTATGTGCCAAAGAGAGCAGCAGGGAAGAACCGAGATTAATCTTAAAGATCTATGGAGACACATGTATGTGTACACAGCGGAAAGAGGTGCAACTTGACAATCTATTTCACTAAAGAGAAAACAGCCTTCGGACACACAGGCGGCTCATGCGAGTCGGGGATCTGTGAGGACAGCAGCCTTGCTCTGGGAGTAACGCGGGAATCCTGTGTTAGGGCCGCCAGGCAGGGCCAGGTGACCGCAGAAAGTCTTCCAAGCCAGATGATTCTGTGATCCTGTTTCCACTGGAATGAACAGTTCTCAAGAGAAGGCTCTGCTTAGTGAATAAGGAAAGAGGGGCCGCAGAGCTTGAGACACGCGTTCCGCCACCCATGTTCCCACCGCAGATCCAACAGGAAACACTGCTCTTCCACGTCACTGCCCAAACTAACTCTTCGCCGTTACTGATGAGGAACGACTAGCGCGTTCCAGCTGGGGGCATGTCAGCGGCGGCTAAACGACGCCCTGCGTGTCATCTGCCACCGCATCGCCCAGTAAAGAGAGGGCAGAGGAGAGAATGTGAAGCGGTCACATGGAAGATGCCTGATTTTCCTGTCTAACCAAGTTTCCTACATGACAGGCTGTTTTCAAGCTACCACAGAACATCTGCGTACAATTGAAAATGCCTTTCCTAAAACTGCATACTTGTTCTGCTCTTACTTCCTTAAAAATAACAATTATTTTTTAAAACCCATATCATAGGAAACTACGTAAGACACATGATCTAGTCTCTTCAACAACATAAAGATGACAAAAATGGCAAAGAAGAACCAACAGGGAGAGCCGTGGGTCAAAAGGCCAAAACCTAATCGATATTTAACCAACAAGCAGGCACAACTTACATGAGTTCCAACACAAGTTAACAGTCCGTGAAAACACACTATTCAGTCAAATGAGGATCCGTGAATGCTGGTTTGTTGATATTAAGGAAATGTAGGGTTTTGGTGTTTTTCTTTTCCTTTGAGACAGGGTCTTGCTCTTTAGCCCAGGCTGGCCTTGGACTCACAGCAATCCTCCTGCATCTGCCTCCCGACTGCTGGGGAATCGAACTCAGGTACTCAGCACTATGATTTAGAGCTTGCTAGGCAAGCACTTTAACTGCTGAGCCATTCGTCCAGCCCCAGGAATTGTTCGTTTTTTAAAGCGCTTATATTGAGATTAAGTTTACAAAGTATTCTTAGAAATTGTAGGTTTGGAATTTGCTTCGACATAATCCCAAGGCAAAATGGAGCGGAGGGAGGCACAGAACGGCCATACGTTGACCTCTGTTGACGCTGGGTCGTCAATATTATAATATTCCACCCACTTTGTATTGCAGAAAATTCATTGCTAAAAAGTTTTAAAATGGAAAACAATTTTTTTCTAAAGCTGAAGGTCAGCTATAATTCACTTAAATTCTGAGCAGAACATGTCAGTGATTTCCACAAAAACAACCTGCTGTTTAAAATCATGCCAAACCAAGAGGGATTACTATGCTTAATACCAAACAAAGTTCATGGGAACTGGGAATAAGAGGAACCGTGAAATAGAGATTAAAGAAAAGGAAAGTTTGATGCTTTGGGGGCTTTTTGTTATTTTTGGTCTTTTTTTTTTTTTTTCCCTTCTTATGAAATACTGGAGAGCTGTTATGTCCAAAACAGAATCTTGCTTCCACTTTATTCTGCTTTTATATTTTTAAAGAACATGACGAGGATGCTATCAGCAAATGCTTATTTCCACCATTACGTCTACAATTCTACACTCTAAACCAAGAGGCAAGCAATGGGGTTAGCAGCCCAAGTTGCCACAACTCTGTAAAAGGGCTGCTTTAACCCCAGGGAGTCAAATGAAGAAACGAAGCAAGCACCCAGCAGATCAAGTACATTGGTCTACTGGACAACTGCAGAATGATCTTCTCAGAAGAGAAATGTAAGGGCATCACAGATGAAAAGGATAGTAATGTAACAGTGATCTGTGAAAATGGACTGTACCAAGAACAGTTACTCTGCTAGCTAAACCTGAGATCTTGGGGGTTTGGGTGGTCCTGACTGCACTTTATCACGGCGTTACATCCCCAGTCCTTTTTAATTTTGAGAAAGGGTCTCACCAACTTGCCTATGCTGGGCTCAAACTTGTAATCCTCCTGCCTTAGCCTCTCTAACTGCTGGGACTGCACCACCATGCCAGGCCACCTGAGAACATGTCAGTGACATGTAGACAGTACCCTGCGTAGAGAAACTTGAAGGATGCCATCCAAATGTACTCACAGCACATGACAAAGATAGCAACTAGGAACTATGTTCCTATTTTATTTTAGAAACCCAGAGTTCATGGTTATTTCCTGTTTCGGTCAATGGTGCACAGAACTAGTCATGGCTGGCCTCCAGGAAGTGAGGCATTTGTCTGAAGAAGAAGAAGGAGGAAGGCTGTAAGTGACTTGGGCTCATTCATAACCTAAAGAGCATCGTTACTAAGTCATTCTTCAGGTGTGGTCTGTTTGCTCCTCCCATCTCCAGTTCCTAGCGTGTCCCAAAGACAGAAACAGTAGTACACAATGTCGATGTGTAAACCCCGTGTTCCTGATCACGGGTTCTCAGGCTGGGTCAGAGTGTTCAAGGCCCAAGAATACCCTGAACCTTATATAAACATCTGCGAATGCTTTCTTCTGATGAGAAGGCCCACAGCTTTTCACTGGATTCTGATGGGATCCATGGAACCAAAACAAAACAAATAAAAATAATGTTATAAACTACTATACCACAGGATTCATGATACATGTATTATCATTAAAATATTTCAGAAATGATCTTGAGTGGTTCGGGGGGTGGGGTATATTTTACCACTACATGACACCGGATATTTTTCTAGGCGGGTGAAGGGAAAATAATGGCCACAAACCCCAAAGCAGACAATAACACACACACACACACACACACACACACACACACACACACACTCACACACGCTCACACAGTCCCTCAGGAAATTTCAAATGGGATAGAGCATGAGAGACTTGGCAAATCCAACTACCGCCACACCAGGTAACAGCAGATGTGACCCGAAATCATTGGTATCTCAGTTTTTATTGGTCACCCCTTAACACTGAACCCAACATGCCAATGGTGCTTGGCTAAGTCGCCCTGGGGATGTAGACTTCCCAACATGATTAAATCACCTGTTTTTCACTACCTAATCCTTTGCGGGCTGAGGCAGGGCCTCTGAGAGAAGGAGGTAAACTGCTCTTCGAGTGTCTAATGCACTGCTTCTCTGAAACATATCTCATTCGTAAGTTTGAACCTGGATTTCTGGTTCCCATCATCTGCTTACTCGGGCAACGAGTCAAATCCCATTAATCGAGCCACAACCTACTCAGCACACAAAGGCTTCTGTTTGTTAGTTAATCCTCTTCTCAAAGGAAAAAGAAAGAAAATCTGGCCAAAGTCACCAACTCACTCCTAACAATCTTTCAAAATGTTATTAGCAAAGTCACCTTGCCAGCAAATAGATCATGGAAATACCTGAAGAGAGAGGCCTCCGGGAGCCACACAAACCTCCGCAAGATGAAGAAACCCAGCTTACGGCTAACAGTACGCGAAGGGCGTCCACCGTGGGGTGGAGGGCCCGGCGCGTCCAACAGGACCCATGACAGCAAATGCTGCTTCTTGACCTCACTCGCTTTGCAGACGACGTTCTGACCTGGTAGCTTTGCATCCCTTCCCCCGCAGACAATAAGACCAAGTCCCATCACTTTCTACCGAAATTTTAAGGGGGCCTCATTTTCCTGATTTAAAAAAAAAAAAGACAAAAGAAGACGAGTCTGCTTGAACTGCCAAGGGCAGCAAGTCGCTGAAGACCAGGGACTAGAGCCCGGTGCCCGCCTCCTCGTGCGCACCACCCTGTGTCAGCGTCCCTCCCAGCGCACCGGGTCATCATTATGGACTGGGCGCGCTGACTTTAGTGACAGGATTTTGCTGTCCTCCTTTTCCCTACATTTTTGTTTTCTTCCAGACCCCTGCTAATTCTTTTTCTATTATGATTTTTAACTGCTTTTCCTCTTTAAAAAAAAAAAAAACAGGAAATAGTCTTCAAACGTCTTATCTGAAATTCTGAAATGGTCTCTGATTTAACTGTTTTTTTCTTGGACTATCTCATGCTTTCACTTGAGAAACACAGAACATTTTAGTGGCCAGAAGAAAAAAAAAACAGTTGTTTGGATTTTACTAACTTAATGAAGTGTCATGGTAAACACTGGATAACTCCAAGTTCTTTGTAGTATTTGAAAGAAAAACAAAGAGAGAGAGAGAGAGAAGGGAGGCGTCTGAGTTACAGGGACAGTACTGACCAGGCCATTTTAAAGGGATCTGGTTTCTGTTTGCTTGTGGTGTTGGGTCTAAACCCAGGGTCTCACACACAATAGGCAAGTCCCTAGCACTGTGCTACCCCTCCAACCCTTCAAAGAAACGCTGCAGACATTCTCCCACTCAGATGCTGACAAGGAGCGATTCTTCATCCTTCAAGATCACGTTTTAAAGGCCTAAGGCCACTAATCATCAAGCCATTTCCTCAGCCATACCCAGAAATGTGTCTTTAGAGGGAAGGGCAGGAAGTGAGCGGCTAACAACTGTTAGAAAGCTACTGGGAAAAGGAAGATAAGTCACCAGTGAGCCCGGGTAAAAGCTGGCACCCCAGGGCTGGAGGAACAGCACAGCAGTCAGAACGCTTCCTAGCAAGCACAAGGCCCTGCGTTCAATTCCCCGGCACCACGTGAAGTGTGGTGGTGGACGCCTGCAATCCCAGCACTGGGGAGGCTGAGACAGGAGGATTGCTGTTAATTTGAGGCCAGCCTGGGCTCCACGGTGAGTTCAAGACCAGCCTGGATACAGAGCAAAACCCTGTCTCAAAAAAAAGCCAACATCATCAAAACAAACACACACACACACGCGCGCACACGCACACACACACACACATCCCAGGCTCACGTCAATACCAGCTTTATTTTTCCCTCAGCAGTTTCCTCTCCTTTGATCTCACCGTCAACAGTGCACAGCGCTCGGCACAGCTGAGGTGTGTAACCGGCCGTGGGACCCTAGCCCTCCCCGCGATGCTGTCCCTGGCTGGCCCCAGCACAGCGTGCTGGCCCTGCCTACGTGGCTCTCCGCCCTTCCCCTCGGGGACTCCCGGCAGGCCCGTGCCAAGAGCCTTTTGCACATGCTCTACCCACTCTTGTCTCCTTGATTTCTCTTTCCCTCTAGCTGTAAATATTACGACCTCTGCCTGCAGAGAAGCCTCACACACTGGGACCCCCAGCCCCAGCTCCCAACTCCAAATCCACCTGCCTAAACGTGCTCCAGGATATAGTGAGAAGCCTGCGTGCCCCGCCCCTCCAGGTGAAATCCAGCGTGTCCTCTGCAGCAAGGGCAGGCAGCAGCCGAAACAAGGAGTAACGGGCACGCGAAGAGGCCAGCAGGCTGGGGCTCGTACAGCGGTCAGCCACGTTCGCAGCGTATTTCATGTCCTCGAGTGTCAGTGACTGCGCCCATACAGTATGGGACAACAGCAAGGTGTGGTGGGGAAGGACGATAATCCCAGCACTCTGAGAAACTCAGGTAGTAGGGCCGCAAGTTCAAGTCCAGCCTGGCCAGTGATCTGAAATTTAAAAATTAAAAAAAAGGGCTGGGAGGGAGGAGGGTGGCTGGAGGAATGGCACAGTGGTTGGAGCACTTGCCTAGCAAGCCAAGGCGCTGAGTTGGATTCCCCTGCACCACATAAGCCAGGCATGGTGGCACATACCCATAATCCTAACACTCGGCAGGCTGAGGCAGGAGGACTGCTGTGAGCTCCAGGCCAGCCTGGGCGGCACAGTGAGTTCAGGACCAGCCTGGACGACAGAGCAAGATGCTGTCTCCAAAAAAAGGGGGGCGGGTATGCTGGAGCTCTAGGGCTCTAGTTCAGCTCAAAGGCTCTGGGCTCAATCCGTAGTGCTAGAAAAAAAGAAATATTAAGTAAAAGCAAGCCATTCTTCAGGCTGTTGTAAAGACTAAGTGAGCTTTTGTTTGCAATGTGTATATAACAGCCGTACCAAAACACAGGTGCTAGCTCTCTCCCCCCCGTCTCCGCCACACACCTGCTCCTCCCGACAGTGTCCATTTCTGTTCACGCCTTTTCTGCTCCTGAGCTCAAAGCCCTGGCGTCACCTCTGGCCTACGCCTCACACCTTTCAATCAACTCAGCTGCCACGGCCTCCACGTCTTCTTTCTGTGGTCATCGCTGCTGTGGGTGCCACTGTGGCCTCCACGGACACTCCCGCCAGTCACAGGCACCTCTGCGTGGTCGAGGGATCCACTTTCAAACAGCTACCACCCCATTTACTGTCCAGCACAGAAACTCCAAAAAAATCACTCTGCCAAAGGATCACAGCCTGCCAGCTGCTCAATAACACAGCCACGGCTTTCTCACCTCCCTCAAAGGGCTGCTATGACTCCACAGAAGGCACTGCGTTTTCTCCTCTTGCCACATAGTCCCATCTCAAGAAACACGTGTGTCTCTCCCTTCCTGGAAGGAAGAAATACCTGCAGAGGTCAAAGTTCAGATGTGGAGCCAGCCCACCAATGGGAATCTAGGCTCCAATTTTCAACCTTGAACAGTCTCCAACTTTTGAGCCTCATTGTTTCCATTTATAAAATGGGGAGATCAGCAGAACCTACCTCAGGGGTTGCTAAGTGTTCAGACAAAATGATTTTAATGATTCGTTAAGGTACTTTCTTCTATTACGTCTAACAATAGTTTTTTAAATTAACCATACTTCTGATAACTCATATCTTACTGGCGCTCCCTCCCCTCCTACCATCTCCCAACTGTTCCTGTGTAAACAAGTCGTGATGCAGTCACTCTGGGGACTCCCCACACCCGCTAGACTCTGAAATATCTCTTGAAATAGATAAAATTATGTCTTTCACTCAGTCTCAGAAGGAAGAACAAAAAAAGACTAGGAAATCCACAGGGAGTGTGGCGGCACAGGGCAGCCGAAACAGAAGGAGCACGCTGGGACGCTGAGGTAGGCGGACAGAAAGTTCAAGTTGCCTGGGCAACTTAGTGAGATCCTGTCTCAAAATCAGAAGTAAAAAGTGGGCTGGGGCCGTAGCTTAGTGTGAAGGCCCTGGGTTCAATCCCCAGTACCAGGAAGGAAAAAAACATATCTAGGAAATCGAGCAACCGGCCGAGATCACATCGGGTAAGGAAGCATCCTGAGAACAACCTAGCCGTCCTTGCTGGACTCAGTAACTTCTGGGCACCGGGAGTCAAGCTTAGCAAATTATTAAAGAGGTAGCTATGTATGACAGAAAGTGGCAAGCAGCTTTAAAATTTAGACAAAATGCTCTCAAAAAAGAATCCATGTCCCTTGGTCAAATGTCAGCACCTCATGTCTATATCAAATGGCCTAGTGTCAGTCCTTCCTCCAGCTCCAAGCTTTTTGGGGGGACGGCAGGGGGCTGTTGGGGACTAAGCCCAGGGCCTTTACACTGAGCCACATACATACATACCACTCATTCTTTGATTTCTGATTCTGAGGCAGGGTCTCCCTAAGCCACTAGGTTGTCCCTGCTGGCTCAAACTGCCTCCTGCCTCGGTCTCCCAGGGTGTGCCACCGTCCCTCCTCAACCCCAGTGTGGCTCCTTGCTTCAGCTGTGCCAAGATCACAAGTGGCTTAGAGCTGCCTGTGCTCCGGATGGAAAATGCTCCTACCCCCTGCTTACTCTAACAGCTCAAGTGCTTCTCCCCACCCGAGGAAAGACAGGACGAGCAATAACAGAAACTAAAAGACAAGTGACAAGGGATTAATACTTAACCGTTTCGTCGTAACCATGGACTAAAGATGGTGAGGGTGGCAAGGGAAGGGAGCACAAAGAGGAGAAATCTGCATTTAACGTGGAGAGTGTCTGTTCAGGCTCTAGTTTATTTTCTGAAGTTTTCAAGGGTGTTTTTGTTTTGTTTTTCTTACTACAACCAGAAAACACTGATCTCTTGACTTGTCATTTCACCTAGACACATCAGCCTAGAATACCCTTTCCTAAGGGCCAGTAATTAAGCTGTGAAGCAAATGCAGGCCCATAAGGAGTTCATAAAGATGGTGTGGCATATAGGATGTGGTGGCCAGAAATACCTAGCAAACCCCTAATTCAATCAATCAACACAAGTACCTATCAAGGAGTGGGAAAAGAGAAATAAAGGAGTTTCTATGGTAACTGCCCCCAGGCTAGCTCGGATCGTGGCTACAGTCTGGTTAAATTCAATTGACATTTACTTTATTTAAAAAAAAAAACAGCAATGAATCTTTCTTCAAGACTATTTCCACATCAGCTTCCCACATCTGGGATAAATGGGTTTTATATTAAAACAGACCTGGCCCACATACACCTCCTATGGAAGAAAGTTCGTATATAAATATATCAAGAGAATGAAAAGACAAAGCAGACTGAGGGGAAATATTTGCAAAGAACATATCTGATAAAGGACTGTCGTTCAAAATATATAAAAACTCCTAAAATTCAACAATAACCTGACTAGAGAACGGGCAAAAAGTTTTGGCCAGACATACTACCAGAGACCTACAGTTAGCAAATTAAGTATACCAAAAGACGTTCAACACCATACTGCACCACAGAACTCCAAGTTAACTGTAAGACATCACAATCTACCTATGAGAATGGCCCCAACCTAGGACACCGGCAACACCAACTGCTGATGAAAACGCAACGCTACCGGGGCTTTCACTGACGGCCGGAGTGAAGGCACAACAGCACAGCCACTCTGGAAGACGGCCAGCTGCCAAGCCAAGCGCGGCCTTCACCACGGCACGGCGACTACGCTTCCCTGTGTCTACCCACATAACTACATGTATGCGAACCCCTGAGCGCAAACCTTTAGCAACGCTATTCGTAACTGCGCACACTTGAAAGCAACCAAACTCCCTTCAACAGGTGAGTGGATAAGTAAACCGTGGGGCAGCCAGGCAACCGAATGTTGTCCCATGTGAAAATGAGCTATGAAACCATAAGGAAATAGGAAGGAAACGTGTGTGTGTGTGTGTGTGTGTGTGTAAACATATATGTGCAGCTATATACATATATACATACGTGTGTGTGTATATATATGTATCTCCAATTGAAGAATATCAATATGAAAAGGTTACATACTGTATGACATGCCAGAAAAGTACAAAACTATGGAGAGAGTTTTTAAGAAGCTGTGGGTGCCAGGGGTTAGGGAGGGCACAGGATAAGCAGCGCGCAGAGCATCTCTAGAGTGGTCCAGCTACTCTATGCAATGCTCTAATGGCAGACATATGTCACTGTACATTTGTCAAAACCCACAGAATGCTTGGGTTCTGTATACCACCATGTATACACTAACAAAGCCTGATTAGGAGCTTCAGGTACTTTATACACCAATATAGATTCACCAGGTGTATGAAAGATACTATTCTGAGACAAGATGGTGACAGGCTTTGTGAGGGGAGGGGAGAATTATGCAAACTCTCTGTACTTTCTATTCAATTTTTCTGTGAGCCTAAACCTACTCTTTTAAAAAACCTATTTTTAAAAATGTATATTGTGTATATATATTTGTTTCACTAGCTTACATATTTTCCAAATGTATGCCTTTTCCTACATCTCACTGTAAAAACTGGCAATGTCATCACATTAGAAATCAATCAAAATGAAATATTTTAAGGTAAAACACACTAGGCAGGCACTCTGGCACACACCTATAATCTCAGCTATGCCAAGACTGAAGTAGGGGGATCATAAGTTCAAGGCCAGCCTGGGCAACTTAGCAAGACCCTGTTTCAAAATTAAAAATAAATTTTTTTTAAAAAGCTGAGGATATGAGTCAGTGGTAGAGCCCGGCTAGGTCTGATTCCTACTACAGCAGTAAGTAAAGAAATAAATAAATGTGGGGAAAGGGTGCACTAAGGATTAAGGATGCAGCTCCACTACACACAAGGCCCTGGAATCAATCCATAGTATCTATTTTTTTCAACAAATACTTGCTGAACACTTATCATACTTACCACACATACCCATTATTCTAGGTTCTAATGTTGTAGAGATTACCTTCTAACAGAATTTTTTTAAGCCTATCTTTCAAAACCACCTACTACCAGAAATCATTGTTAAGGTCACCTAGGATTACAATAAATTGGGGAGATGAGAAAGAGAATGTGATTCTTTGAAATTCACAAAGGTTCCAAAGTATGGGAGGAAAAGAAAAAACAGTCAACAAGAGAAAAGTCTTCTTTCTATATATAACGCCCTGCGTAAACTTCATCAATTCAAAGAGAGATGTCCGACCACATGAATATGCATAAACTAAGACACTGAGACCAAAGCAATGTATTTCTTAGTAACTAAAACCGAGAGTGATTCCTTTTGTAATTTATGGTAAAATCTAAGAAGTTCTTAAAAGACCATAAATATATCTAAAATGCTGGCCCATTTCTCTTACGACACCTAGCAAATAGAGCTACATGCACAGGACTCAGACTTGAGCCTGCACAGAAAGAGGACAACCAGTCCTCGTGGTGCAAGCCTATAGCACCAGCACTTTGGGAGGCTTAGGCAGGAGGGCCGCAAGTCTAAGCCTAAATTGGGCTACTTGGCAATTTAATGCGACCCTGTCTCAAAATAAAAGTAAAATACAGTCTGGACATGTAGCTTAGTATGAAGGCTCTGGGTTCAATCCTCAATACAAAAAATAAAAATAAAAAAGAAGGGAATATCTACAGTATCGCATGTAGCCCTCCAGCGCACCTCCTGGAAACAGTGCTACTAAGCCTGTGGATGCCCAGGACATGCCCTGCCACGCCAACACTGCAATCCCACGACCTGTCCTAGTCTCCCTTAAAATGATGAATGGAGATGTAACTCAATGGAAGAGCACTTGCCTAATATCTGCCAGGCCCTGAGTTCAAGCCCTGGAGAGAGAGACAGAAAACAGAGAGATGTGTCAAGTGCTTATAAACAACTCCTGGCATACTGTGTTTATAGCAAGGTTTTCAAAACTCTCCTAGCGCTGGGGCACAGGAGAGAAAGGCGTAATCGGCCTCAGGAGATAAGCTCAATCTTGTGACAGGGGACAGCTTCTTCCAGCCAAAGAAAAGGGAGACGCTGCTGGTATTTTTTACCATCCTCCACCCACACTGATTCAATAAAGCCCACTCTCTACCCCACACTACACTAGCCTTAGCACTCTGGTCGGTGACACCAGAGGGGACAATGGAACCATCTTCCTGCCTCACCTCACCCTTTCTTTTTATATGTTCCTCCCTATCTGCTGTCAAGGAACCCCGCTGATTTCCTCAGATACACAGAAAAAAAAAATGTTCTAGATTTAAGAAAAGGTAGGCATGACAGCACAATGCTGAAGCGACAGCCTCATCCATGCCACCTAGAGTCGGTAGGCGCCATCACTGTTCCATGGTGGCAGCAGTCAAACTCACGAAAAACTTCAGCACTACACAGATTTGCTCTGTCACGCTCCCAAACAGTGCTTTTCTCTTTCAACAGAGACACAAGAAAGGTGAAAATTAACTCAGAAAACCAACCCTACCGATCCCTACTCTACAACAGAAAGTAATGTTTCCTGCCTGCATTTCCACGTCTCACTCATGACAAGCTCATCACTGGCACGAAGGCCACCACACAGCACGTGTTTTGGACACATAAGCCCATCCTCGTTCACAGGGCTCACCGCAGCCCTTCATTAGGATGGTAAAGCCGGGGGTATCGGGCAATGCAACAGATCGGAGGAGGGAAGAAAGCTGGCGTGGTATGCTGCTGAAGGCACGCTACCCAGAACAGGTGGCACTGCCTGCCAAGAGGAACGGAAGAACAGAGGTGAGCTGGGGGACAAAAGAAACACCCCAGACACACAGCTCTGTGCCCAGGGGTCTTACTAGCGATCCTGACGGCCATGGGAGTTTGAGAGCCTAAGAAAGGCTTCCCAGAATGACAGCCACTAGGATAATTTTAGAACCCCAACAAAAAATGAACAGTGGATGACTTCAGAAAAAGACAGAATAAAGAGATCAGTTTGCTCCCATGGAAAGAAAGTTCTGAACAGTCTTGGCTGTTGAAAGACCTAAATTCCAATCTTCAGTTCGGAGTGTGGGACTGCAGGCAAGTCTCTTATCTTCTCTCAGCGCCCTGGTCTCCTCATTTGTCAGATGGAGGCGATAGTGTAGGTCACTGGATGAAATAAAGCAGCACACGTGAATTATCTAGCTTAACAGCTAATGTGTAGGTGTTCAACAAACTGTGACTGTTGGAATCACATGAAGAGGACAAGAAAAAAACTGCCCAGGTAGGACTACAATTGCAACATCCTCAAAAAGGAAGTCTGAGGGTCTGATCAGCCTTCCCTCCTGTACGTTACAGTTTAACCTTGGTAGACGCTTGGGCTGTAAAAATGGGAGACCCGGAAGACGCTTGTCTTAGCTGCAGATAGCAGGACAGTCTGTAGCGCTGCTTTCTAATAAGCACGTTAACACCTAAAACGAAAGGCACCTTCGCCAGGATAGAAGAGTGAAAAGTATTTTTATTCACTTGGATTAATCCACTCCATAAGCTGCCTACAGAATTTGAAATGCGGGCTGGCAAAAAAAAAAAATGTCTGCGGAGCATCCGTGCAGCAGACGTTGACAGGTCCCCTAGGCGTCTGCGCAGGACGCCTTATATTCACAGCTGCCACGAGCGGACCCAGTCAAGGGGGAAGGAAGGCGCTTTCTCTTTTTCTACAGAAGAGGAAGACGGACGCATTTGCTCACTCAAGCTTTCATTCATTCACTCATGTGTTTCAAACCAAACACCTTCTGTGTACGTACTAGGTATAAAGTACCAGCCAAAGAGTCATTAGTCTCTAGGGCTCGGTAGTTTAAAGGGGAAAGGTTAAATAGCACAAGCAGATCAAAACAGGCATCACTGAAATAACACAAAGCAATCACGAGGATAATATTAATTCTGACTAGAAAGTCCAAGAAGATTCCTATAAGGAAGCTAACCATCGGGGTTAGGATTTGAGTAGAATCATCAGTGCGGGACGTAGTTCAACCTGAGTTACAGGCTGGAGAATGTCTGGTACACCTGGGAATGGGGAGCTATCTGCTACACGTATGGGTAGGTAAGGTAAGGTAGCCCCGGGTCGGAGGGAGGACAGGCAGGCAGGCACTGGAACTGTGAAGGGCTCTGAATGCCAAAGTAAGGAGTTATCTTCGTTGATTACATTATACTATGTGATACTTCGAAACCTGTAAACAGACAAAGGGAAAAGAAAAAAGAAGCAGGCTCATGCTTGGTACAAGGAAAACCCCAAATGCACTGGCACAGGGCCAAGCTCCAGAAGTCCTCCCCCTTTTGTCTCCTACGGGGAACTGAATCCAGGACCTCGAAGTTACATTCCCAGCCTCTTTTATCTTTTTGTTTTGCGAGAAGGTCTCCCTAAGTCGCCAGGCTGGGCTCAAACTTTCACTCCCCAGTGCTGGGATCCCAGGCACGTGCCCCATGCCCGGCACGGCAGCCTCTTCAGGGCAACGCGGCTTTCTGCCTCCTTTCTCCATGAACAGACAGGCTCTGTTCTTGCCTTAATTTGTCATCTTTGTCACTAATCTCGACCCCTTCTCTTCTCCTTCAGTGAATACTAGAAATCAGGCAAACAGAGTCTGCGGGCGCTGGAGGAACGGCACAGCGGTTACAGTGCTTGCCTAGCAAGTGCAAGGCCCTGAGTCCGATTCCCCAGCACCATGTAAAGCCAGGTGCGGTGGCGTGCACCTGTGATCCCAGCACTTGGGAGGCTGAGGCGGGAGAATGAGCCCAGGGCCAGCCTGGGCTCCACAGTGGGGTTTAGGACCAGTCGGGGCTAAAAAGCGAGACCCTATCTCAAAAAAAAAAAAAAAACAGATTCTGAGGACACGCACAGATCATTTGGGGGTAGGGAGAGGACGTGTGACACAAACCTACACGCCTTGGTCATTCAGCCTTCCTGAGGTCACCTTCACCACTTCCGCCCAGCTGCATCCGCTGGGTTTTCTGGTCTGTGCTCACTTGGCCCTTCATCCTAGCGGTTTCTGAAATCCATCCAGGGTTCCTTTGTGTCATGCCTTCCCACTCGAGGTCTTGTTCCCATTCAGGTTCCAGGTAGACACCAAGTTTCCTCAAAGGGGCCCACCCCAGCACACAGGGGGATGCTTCAATGAAGCCCATCTTCCAAGCGCGCGCACCCACTCCCTCCTCACCATCTCCCCCTCCACCCGGCCACTCCCTTCACACCTTGGAGATCGGTCTTATCTCTCCCGCATGTACACAGGGCTAGGGGCTCTCTGTGCCCTACAGCGTCCCTCTTACCAGCAGCCTTGAGATCCTAGTCCCAATCACAGAGGGCACTTTTAAAAGGTTCCTTTGGCTTTTAAAATGCATTCCACAGTAGGTGACAAAGGACATGTCGCTTAGGTGACAAAGGACATGTCGCCGTAAGCTAAGGAGGAGAGGGACACGCGTGGGAGGGCAGCAAGGCGAGGCGGAGGCTTATCTTTAGGCAGGTGAGTTGCTACAACGGTCACACCTGGGCTGTGCTCAAAGTCATACGCTCACCCATCAGGCTCTTCAAAGACCAGCAGCCGCTCACCATTCTCCCACGCACTGGCCACACTAAGTCTGGTGGGAGGACGATTGCGCAGGCAGCCGCAGGAGGTGCAGAGGGTTCCAGCCACCCCGCAAGATAAGGACAAGCAAGCCCGCGGGGCAGGGACGCAGCGCCACTGAATGGAAGCCGGCCTCGAGGCTCGGCAGAGGGGCCGTGACTCACCAGGGGCGGGGGCAGCTCGGGAAGCCCGGAGGACGCAGGCAGGGTGCGATGCCCGCGGCCCGGCGCGGCGCGCTGGCCAGAAGGTGCCCTCAGTGCCCCTGCCGCTGCTTCCCCTCGGCCGCTCAGGGGGCGTCTCTCTGTCCCTCTCAAAACGCGCCGTGCCCAGTGCCCGCCTCCACCAATCCCGAGCCCGGGCGTACGGCCCCGGTGCAAGCCCCAGCACGGCGCCACCCGCCCGCCGGCCCGCGGGGGCAGCCCCTGCCCGGTGCCCCTGTCCAGAGTTACCCCACGACGCCCCCGGGGTGTGAAGCTGCCGCCCGGCCCCCCTCCCTCGCGTCTTCATTGTGCCATCTGCCCACGCGTCTCAGCCCCAAACGCTCATCGGAGACGGGCACAAAGGAGGGGCCGGGACAAGGAAGGAGCGCCTCTCACGAAGACCCGGGGGGCCGCTCGCAGCGCCCACGCCCACCTCCGCGCCCGGGGCCCGGGCGCGGGCAGACGGGCGGCGGGGCGCCGCGGGGTCCGCGCCGCACACAAAGCCCTGCCGGCCCCCCGGCTCCTCCGAGGTCTCTGATGCCCCCTTCGGTGGTCGGCGGGACGGCCCGGGTCCCCCCGCCGCGCTGTCCCCGCGGGCGCCCGAGCCCCGTCCCAGCCCCTGCCGCAGACCCGCGGCGGCGCGGCGCGGGCTCGGGCGCGGGGCACCGCGTGCGCGGGGACAGCGGAGCCGGTGCGGACGCGGCGCGAGGCTCCCGGGCGCGCCGCCGCCCCCGCGGCCGGCCCCCGGTCCCGAGCCGGTCCTCGGCGGCGGGGGCCACGCCGCGCTCCTACCTGCTGCGCGCCGCGTCGGCCGGCGCCGCGGGCGGGCGGGCGGGCGGGCACGCCGGCTGGCCGACTGGCGCACGGCCCGGCGACTCCTCGCTGGGCTTCCCGGAGGGCTGGACGAAGGACGTTTCCTGGGAGGAGCGCGGGAACGCTCCCAGCATGCCTCGATCTGTAGTTCGCGGGGACTTCCTGCCACCCGCAGGGGCCGCCGCCGGCGCGCGGGCCACGCGGGCCCGCCCGGCCGCTGCCCGCCGCCGCGTGGCGCCCGGCCCTCGTCGCTGTCGCGGCGCGCCCAGCGCTCCGGGTTGCCTTTCTAATAGATTTTTCAGGCCGTCGGGATCCGGGTTGGCTGCGGAAGGGCGTTAGAGGACCGGGCCGCCCCCAAGAGCTGAAGTCCCCTGCCATCTGGGGACGTCACCCTCCAAGCCCTGCTACAGAGCCGCCTGCACGCGGAGGCCGCCCAGGCGCCCGTCCTCGGCCATGGACGCGGCCCGGGCACCTTCTCAAGAGAGAAAACACGCGCACTGACCGTGACACGTGTGCGACGCCCTGCGCAGGACTTCGCCACCCTGCCCTGGCTCCCGCAGCTCCAGGATTCGGCTTCCGCGGCCCTTGTCAGGCGGCCGCGAAGGCCTCTGCACCGTGGGCGCGTCCGTGCGGGAGTGCAGGAGCGGGGCCGGCACACGCGGGAAGAGGAAGGAACTCCACGAGCAGCCGGACGACAGCGCAACATCCTCCCCAAGTGCCCCGGTTTCTGGGACTCGAAACCCTTGCGGGAAAATCGAGGAAAAGCTGTGCCGTCTCACGGAAACCGCCGGAAGAGGATGGCGTCCAGGACGCTATGGAACGTGTTCGAAGAACAATCCGAAAGCCACAGTGGCCTGTCATTTCCACGGGGCGCGTCACATTTAGGATCCGCCTGCACTCGAAACACTGGGGTGAAGGGTTTAGCCAACACTGTGCCTACGGAGGAAGGGAGGTCGGCTTGTGGACCTGGTAGTTAGGGTAGAGCTTTTCTGAGTGGGTAACAGCTCAACACCGCGGAGGGCTAGTATCACGTAATCCATGTTGGTTTATGTGAGCGGCTCCCTGGAGAGTATTAGAAATACAGGAATGGGAATTTAAAGTTTGCTGGAGATCAGAGTACGCTTCTGTACATATAAAAGAACACGTTAAACACGTCTATGTATTTGTCGAACTGATCCCACTAAAGGTTCATTAAACTCATTTAAAAAGAAAAGCAAATGGTATTCACCAGATGTAGAGGCCCGCACCTTTAACCCCCGTATTGCAACAGGCTGAGGCACAAGGTTTAAGAGTTCAGGCCAGCCTCGTCCGCCCAGCAAGCACAGAAGGAGTGAGTTATTCACTAAGAGAACGCTGCAGCAAGCGATGGGGAGAGAGCAAGCGAAAGAAAGAGAAGTGTGCTCACTAGGAGAATGCAGTGGGCCACGCCTGGAGGCACAGGCCGGTAATCCCAGGTCTCTGGAAGGCTGAGGCAGGAGGATCGCAAGTTCAAGCCCACTTTAGGAATTTAGCAAATTAATGAGATCCCATCTCAAAAATAAATCACTGAAAAATGGCTTGTGGAATGTTGCTCAGTATAAAGATTCTGAGATGGATGTCAGTACCACCACCAACCAAAAAGTAAAAATAAAGACTATTATACTAAATCTCTTTTCCTGAGATGAGGGATAAGACAGACACTTTGAGTTTAAGAAGCATAGAATTGATGATGAGAAAAGTGCAGGTGGGATTGTCTACCTCCCAAAAGTTTCTATCAGAGTTGACTGTCCATCAAAATTAGTTACACCACGACCCTACAGCTACTGCTCCTTCATGGTTTACAGCCTGCTAACATTCCGGTGAAATTCCCACTTTCCCAAGAAATTCATGATCATCTGTCAAATCAAACAGCCTCTGAGTGTGTCATCAGAAAGGATGAGGGCTCGCCTCTCGCACAGGGCGCCCGCTCGCCCGCCTGAGGCTGTGTCCTACCTTGCCTCTAACACCAAGCCCCGTCCCCCTTTCCCTTCTATGTTTCTAACTTCTGCTCAGGATACTTTTAAATTTGTTCTTATTATCCCCACCCCGCTCCTGTCCCTTCTCTTTTGTTTCCAATCTCGTGTTATTATTTCAACAGATTTATTTAACACCTACTCAGCAGGCACCACTACGCCTACACAGACACACCGAATCCAGCAGTAGGATATCACTGAGTAAGTATGGGCTATGTCTTACCCTCCGAGACCCCGCAGCCCAAGTAAAAAGACAATCAATCCCGTGCCCTATTCCAATGCTACAAGGCGGACTTGTACAGGGGTCTGCATTGCCCTAAGCCCCTTTGTTCCCTGAGGGACAGGAGTGAGCCCAGGAGTGGCAGAGTGGGAACCGGAGGGAGGAGATGAGACAGTAAAGAGGCTATGAAGGGATGGTGGCGGGAAGGGGGTGAGGTCAAAGCAAGGTTTTGGGGTTGTGAGGGTGTTAGATGAGAGACCCTTGGGGATGTTGAGATGCTGAAGGAAAGTCCTAGGAGAACGGCAGACGGTCAAGACAGGACAGAGAAAGAAGAAGGATTAGCACTCAACACGTACTTGTTGGATTCACAAATTCTTGTGCCATAGCTTTGTTGGCGATGCTGAGATTGAAATGAATAAAAGCACATTCCCAGCCAAGAAGGCAGAGCCTGGGACCAGACAGAAATGACATGTCTTTCTCCCTTGACATGCAGGGTACCCTCCCTGCCCTCGTGTCCTGGGGGAAGGTAATAAATGGTGAATGGAAGGAAAGAGTCAGGCCTCCCCAGGGTCAGAAGACGCAGCCTTTTCTAACTTAATGGGCTAAAAAGTACACGGCAACCTTGGAGAACTTAACACTTCTAAGCAACAAGTCCTTATTTTAAAATTAAACAATGTTTTACTCTTGCCTTTTAAAAGTTTTTTCTTCACAACTTTGAGGTACAGTAGATAACCACTCCCATCTTCACCTTTCAAAAAGGGGGTTGAGGGTAGACAGACTTGTCAGTAATTTTTTTCAGCAAAATAGCTTTAGGTTTATTTTGCATTTGTTATCATTATTTTAGGCACACAGAAAGTAGAACTTCTTGGTGGGTATCGTTACAAGCGGAAAGCATTATGGAAATTCTCTGAAGTACAGGGCCCACCACTTGTCTAGGCGAGCAGCACTGGAGATGTGTTTGACACTCGAGCCACTGGGGATTGAAGTGCTTGTCAGCCACCATAGCTTCAAATTCATACACATTAAACATGATAAAGCCATACTCCTTTGAGATGCGGATGTTCTGGAGACCAGAGAACTTGAACTTGGCCCTGCATAGGACTTCAGTCATATGTCCCTTGTTATACAACTTTATTGGCCAAGACACAATATCTTGGCCAATGTGAACCCTGGCCACTGTGCCCCGAGGCTTTCCAAAGGCAGTCCCTGTACCTGTCTGGAGAGCGGGCTGGAACAGCCAGGGCACACACCTTTGCTTTATGGGGCAGTCTCAGAGGGCTGTGGGGCCGCCCAGACCTACCAGTACTGAAGGGCCTGCTGCTTACGGCGATTGCATCCCTGAGCAAAGCAGCTCGGTAGCGGGCATTTTGGAAGATCTCAGGTATAAATGAGACACCTGTTATTTTCTTGACAACGCAAGCATTCATCAACTCTTTTTTGGATAAAAGCACCTTTGAGAAATAACCCCTTTTCCACCCTTTCCACATTAGTGGTTTAGGGAAGGGCAGCACTCTTCCACCTCCACGATAGTCGTGGACATGTGACCACGACTGGCCAGTGAGCCAGTTCCAAGGTTATCTCAAGGACAAGAGGCTAAAGGAAGCAGAACTGAGAGAAAGAGAGTATGTCTGTGTACGTGTATGTTTGGGTACATATGTGACAAAGCAAATATAGGCACAAGCAAATCTTTATGACAATGTTTGGCCGTGCTGAAGCCAAGATACCGCTAGATTTTCCCCTACATTTTCATTAGTGTGAATTTGTTATAGATTAATGGTTTTTGTTTGGGCAGATGTATACATGCATATAATATACTTTAATCATTCTCCCCTATAGCTCCTCTCACCCCATCCTTTCCCCGAGTTTCACATCTCCCTAGACTTTTTTGTTTAGGTGAACCAAAACATTTCCTTTGGGACTTAAGCCTTTTTGAGTTAAGTTCTCTCTTGCAGTTTCTAAAGGGGTTCTGAACAGCTGTACACGAGGTGCTGCAGCTTCACAAGTAGCTCAGTTGATGGAGGGTGAGGAGAGAAGAATTCTCCTGTACCAGGCTAGGGGAATTGAAGTTGCTTGTGATATGTTAGCCAAGAAAGGGAATTAAAAGCCTCAGGCCTCGGTGTTTCAGGGGCGGAGATTGAGATGTCTTGACTGACAAGTTGCAGGATTTTAGAATGGTTAGCCCACTTTCAATGTTATAAATGGCCTGAAGAAAGAGACATGACGATGTGAAAAAGTGGCCAGTGTAAAAGCAGAGAATAAAAAATCACAGATGCCTACACGGGCCCTCCCCTTCCCTGCCAGCAAACCTTGACAATAACAGAGTCAAATACACTGAGCCGTGCCAGGTTAGAAAACTGAAATTCTGTCCCTGGCACAGCAACAGAAAAGATAAGAAGGATAAAAGATCAGTCATGGAAATCCTGTCTCCAAGGTCTCCACCAGACTCCTGCTGTGCCATCTCTGTCTGAGGGGGAGGACCAATCTCATTTTAAGTAGGGTGACCATGTAGTGTATCATGCCAAGTAGGACAATTGTGTGTGTGAATAGGGGTGCTACTAATAGTGACACCTCGATGGCAGCTCGAATTCAGGTCACCTTAGACAAAAGAGCTGCCCGCTAGGACACAGCCCTGCACCCAGAAACAGCTCATTAGTCCCTGTCCCCGCCTCCCCATAATTGTTTTGAATTGCGCCTGGAAGAGGCAATGCAGCTGCCACTAAACCAAGAGGGGGAGTGAACAAGACAGAGCCCTACCTGAACGACGGGAACCTCACGGCGGGATCTACTCCGTGACATTAAAACTGAAGGTGCTTAAGCCCTGTTTCCCTTCATGCCAGCTAATTCTTGCTATTTGTAATTAGCAGAACTTAATGCTTCCTGTGGGACAGCCCCCTTGCTCATCCCTTACCCTGCACTTTGCGTCCATGTGACGTTCCCTTGTCTTCCCCTTCATCATGTCTCCATGCGGGGAGTGACTGAGTTTGTAGTTTAACGCAGCCGTCAGAGAATGAAAGTCACTTAAGGGCCGTGGTGTTGGAGCTGAACCCCGCAAAAAACAAGACACGTGAGAGGAAACAGACACGAAGAAACGCACCCTCCCTTTCAGTGGGGGTGAGGACACTTACATGTCCGTAGAGCAGTTACGCATATTAAATAGGGATGCAAAAAAAAAAAAAGTGCAGAGAAAGGGAAGCCAAAGACAGACACCACATGTGACTACTGCGCCTTGGTAGCTTGGGATCCACTGCCATCTCTTTCTCCTAACAGTGGCCTGATTTTCCCGCTGAGAAATAACGCCTCGTTCAAATTGAGTCTTGTCTAGAAGGTTCCCGCTTCCCCTACCTGTGCCGCTTTGCTCTGTAGCTCCAGACGGGGACCTCTTACTCAGACCTGGCCAGGCAGTGTGTCTCCTACACTGCAGACCAGGAATGGATCAGGGATGGGGATATAATCCGCAGAGTGAGGTCGAGGAAGCTGTCTTTTCTCTGTTGGAAAAACTAATTTTTAAAAAAAGAAAAGCTAGGTGGGGTACACAGGTCTGTAACCCAGCTCCATCAGAGGGGACGCAGGAGAGCTGCAGTTCCAGGCCAGCCTGGGCAGTTCAGCAAAGTCCTGTCTCAGAAAAATTAATACGTAAAATAAAATAAGTCTGCAAGAGAAAAGAAGACCTGAGAGAGGGAGAGGTTAAAAGAGAGAAAGAGAGAGGGTACACCTTTAATCTGAGCTCTCCCATTCAGCCATTTCTCATCTACCTTTGCACTTTCCAGCCCTGTGAACCATTAAACTCCCCTTCCCTGCCAATTTGTTTATTCATCTAATTTGAATTGGATTTCTGCCTATTTCAACAAAAGCAGTTCTGACTAAGCTCAGAAAACTGGAATGTTCTTCAGTGTTGGGGTGAGAGGGAGAGAGGGGGGGAGAGAGAGAGAAAGTGTGTGTGTGTTTAGTGGAGGATTCCTTAGGAAAGACAGTAGAGAACTGTACGGACGAAGAGGCAGCTTTACGTGACAGGCTGTCAACTGAGCAGACACGCTGTTTTCCAGCGCCAGGTCTCTGAGTCCATAATGGAGAATGGAGAGTTACAGCTGCGTGTTGTAAACTGGCCAGTCGGTCACCTTCTAGGATTTAAATGGTGAAAAACACTTTAATCAGTCAGTGCCTAGCTATGAGGTGAGATCAGCCGTGTTTCCATCTTTGTATTGGTTCGGGCAATTTAAACTATTTTTTTCAGCTCTTGAAGTTATTGTGTGCCTGGTTGATTTGTTAGTAGGTAAGATATAGATTTTTATCTTAAGCTCTGTTCCGTTTTCTTTATGGGCAGCACTCAGCATCCTCTCCTCACGTCCTACAACGTGACTCCCACCCACCTTGGGCCTGTTCTCCTCTTCTTCCCAGAGGCAGCACTCCAGCCGCAGGCGGCTCCTTCTCATCCTAAATCTAATCTCCAGGCCAGAGGGCGTGCAGTGCAAAGGCAGGACCCTTACCTAGCCTGTTGGGGCCCGGGGTTCAACCCTGGTTTGGGTGGCGGTAGTGGGGGATATGAAAACCTTACTGTCGCCTCCCACCACTCTTATGCTCTGTTAACTGCTTATTTCCATCACTGTTGACGTGGTCCGTAGACCTTTCTTAACTGCTTTTCGTTTCTTTCCTCTAACTAGCAGGACGTCTTAGTCATAGCTTCTTCCCTCGAGCTTAACATTGCGCTCAGCTTTTATGGTACAAGTCCATAAACTATTTGTTGAATACCAACTGAGAAACCCGTTTTGCAGGCAGCTGTGAGAATTACCCGCTGGTGCTCCTCTGGGGCCACTTCTCTCGAATACGCTTTCACAAGGTAAACTTTTTCCTAAAATGTAATGTACAAAAAATGAGTGCTTCGTTAGTGTTTACAGATTTGGAAGAAAATATTGTGCCCCAGAGGAGAATTTGGGGATGATATAGGTCGAGGTATAGGTTCCACTCCAATCCATAAAGACCAGCAAATGTCAATTGATAAAAGATTTCAAGCAAATCTGTATCTGACTTAATGGGGCAACATCACAGTTAAAAGGGAGCATCTTAGTCGCTTCCTCATCACCAGACAAAACCCCAGCGCCACAGCCGAAGGCCGAGCGGCTTGCTTTAGGTCGCGGTATTGGTGCACTCAGCCCACGCATGGTCGCCTGGCTCCGAGCATGAAGGAGAAAAGGGCTCCTTTCAGGGCAGCCGGGAAGCAGAGAGAAGGGAGGAGCTGGGGAGGGAGACACACCCTTCTAGACCCCGCCCCCAGGGTTCCGCCCCTCCAACCAGCTCCCATCTCCAATCCTCAACCCCCGAAGGGTACAGCAGCCCATAAACCAATCACCTGCCAAACACATGCGACGCCGGGGAGACGCTGCAGATGTAGATCCCAACCGGGACAGCCGGAAGGTTGCCACCTCTCTCTCTCTCCACGCGTCCATTTGTGTGCTGAGGAGCCAGTCCCTCCTGGGGCATGCCTCCTCTTGGCCCTGCGCAGGCTCAGTGCCCAGGGAACAAAAGCCACAGGCCCAGAGACCAGTTTGGCAGAACTATGACTTGGGGAGGGACCGCTGTGGTGCAGCTTGCAGTGCGGCACTGCATGTGGGGTGGCTTCCCCAGGGTGACGTCTGCCTTGAAGAGTGGAGATCAGTTTTCTGGGCACGTCAAGGGCAAAGACCTGAGACACTATTAGGCAGGAGGTGGAGCAGGGTGGTGGCACAGAGTGACGACATTTGAGGTGAAGAAGTAGGTACAGCCGCAGAATGCATTGCGAGCTCTGGTACAGCGTGTGGGTGAGGCGTGTAGGCACTGAACACAGCACTCAGGAAAGTGGCCCAGACTGGAAAAGAAGGTATCTATAGTGACAGCCAGGCTGAAGCAAGTGACTCGGCCCCTGAAGGTTGACTGAGGTGGCAGAGTCAAACTCCTCTGTTTTCTTTTACTGAGGTTACACCCGGTGGTTTCAGTGACTGCCACTTCCCCTGGGTCCTTACTACTAGTGACAGCTTTTTAAGTAGAGTTACCAAAACTTTGCTTTTGTTGTGCACCTACTATATGTACTTATAACTCCATGGGACACCTCAGTAAAGATTGGTTCTTAGCTGGGTGTGGTGACACACCCCTGTAATCCCAGCCCTTGGAAGGCTGAAGCAGGAGGATTGCTGTGAGTTTGAGGGCCCCCTCCCCACCCCACCCCCGGCTACATGGGAAGCTCGGGACTAACCTTGATTAGGAGAAAGACCCTGTCTCAAAGAAGATGATGACAATGACAGGTTCTTGAGCTTACAATATATGTATCTCAGAAAATCCTGAAGATCTTAATCTGGAAAGATTTTTTTCTCTGATTGAAGGATTTAGTCCAAACATTTAGCTCTACAAATCGTAAGAGGTGAAATGATGTACCCAAACTCATACATCTCAGTTTAGCATAGCACTGGGGATGTAACCTGGTGTCACATGCTTGCAAGCCACTTCTGCAAGGTATTATATCCCTTTGTGTGATATGAACCATGGGCTCAGAGAAGGGTCAACGAGTCTAGGAACACCGTAATTCAGTCCTCTCTAGTGTATTTCTTGACCGACGTAACATTCTCTTTCTCTCATATGGTAACAGCCTACATGTGACCAACATTATCTGATTTGCAGACATATTCTCTCTTTCATCACTTCATTTGAGCTTCAATTAAGTTATGAAGAAGACGCTGTGAATACAACTATCCTCATTTTGCAGAGGAGAAAACTGCCTTTTTTTTTTTTTTTTTTTGAGACAGGGTCTCACTTTCTAGCTTGGGCTGGTCCTGAATTCACTATGGAGCCCAGGCTGGCCTTGGACTCATGGCAGTCCTCCTGTCTCAGCCTCCCGAGTGCTGGAATTACAGGTATGCGCCACCACGTCTAGCTTATATGGTGCTGGGGAATTGAACCCAGGTACTCAGCACTTGACTTAGCGCTTGCTAGGCAAGCTCTTTAGCCACTGAGCCATTCCTCCAGCCTGGAAACTGCCTTTTAAACAATTGCAGTGGCGGGCGTATAGTAGCAAATTAAAACCAGACTAAGGGCAAGCTCAGTGCTACAGGCTTCAATTCACAGGAGCACCAAAGCATCACTGCAATAAATTAGAGATTCTGATTCTGTGCCATTTAACTTGGTTTTCTACCATCATTTTTTACACAGCGAGACAATGTAAATTGGTTTTATTTTCATTCAAGAAGGAAGTATCTTTAAACAGGAACGTAAAAAGACTCACAGGAAATTGGGCATAGTAGCTTATGACTATAATCTTGACATTCTGAGAGGCTAAGGCAGGAAGATCACAAATTCAGGGCTAGCCTGGGTAACTCAATGACTCAGCAAAAGCTTGACCTAAAATTATTTTTTAAAAAAATTAAGGGTCTAAGAATGTACTGTGAAGGCCTTGGGTTCAACTCCCAGTCCAAAAAACCCTAAAGACTCAAACTTATTTTTGTTGAGATTTTCTGTGACACATTTATTTGCAGTTCTTAATGCAATTGGCCCCAGCCAAGGTGCTCAAAGACCCGCGCTGACAGAAGATTTTGGAACTGAACACTGTCTGCACACCACAGGAAACAAGAGAGATCTTTCAAATATAGATTACAAGCCCTTTTAATACCCACCATAAGGTCACTTGATTGAAATACTGAAGTGAGAACTGGAGAATAAACACTATGGAAATGTAGTGAATATCTTACTGGTATAAAAGCCAACAAGTTCAGCCAATTGCAAGGAAACAGAAAAGGTATATTCACGTATATGGATCACAGAAACGGTGCTTGACTACATTCTTGCTATGAAGGAATTACATTGAAGGATTTAGATTAAGTGACAAAGGTCCCTTTTCACACACCACTGCAGTCTTGCTACTCTTCCAGCTACTTAAGAAATATACGTATATTTTTAGAAAACATATTTTATTCAGGTATGGTGGCACACACTTGTAATCCCAGCACTCTAGAAGGCCGAAGCAGGAGGATTGAAAATTCAAGCCTGTGCAATTTAGCAACATGGGAAGACCCTGTCTCCAAAGCAAAATAAAAAGGGCCAGGAAAGTGGCTCAGTGTGAAGAAGACCTTATGTTGAATCCCCAGTACAGGAAAAAGTAAAAATGAAAAGAAAAAGAAAAAAGAAAAGAAGAAAGCAGAACTCCACATGAGGAAGTTTCCTCTACCCTTGGTAAGCATGAGCGGCTGACACTTTCCAGCTATAGGCACTGAAAAAACTGGAAAACAAAAGACAATTCCAAGTCAGTAAAATATTTGACGGTGCTTAATACATACAACAAATCCCTTACTTGAGTAGCTGGCACAGTGGCCAACACCTGGAATCCCAGCTACTCAAGAGACGGAGGCAGGAGGATCGCAAGTTTAAGGCCAGCCTGAACAACCTAGTTAGACTCTGACTAAAATTAAAGCGAAAAGCCTAGAAAAGGGCCTTGGTGTGTGCAAGCACACCCAAGACTTGGGAGTCACTCCCACAATACTGAAAGCATTTCTCTAATATAAGAAATCCAAACCATAAAAAATGTAAGGGATACGGAAGAAAGTCAGAAGGTCGACTCTGTGGACAGGGAAAAGGGAGAGAGAAGATGGGAAGGGGGAAGGGAGGTGATATGCAAACCAAGAATAAATTAATTCTGAAAAAACAAGATAAGAAAACCTGATCTTCACAAAACACAGATCTGGCAAGACACACACGTTCAATTTTACGACATAACCAGTGGTTTCAGTGTCTTCCCACCTGCCTTATATGTGTCTATATTTCTTCTTCTAAAACAAAATCCAAAGAAAAGTACAAAAAGAAGAAAACAAAAAACCCATTTGAGCATAAAAAGAGATTTTATTTGTATTCATGAAAATGATCATCAATATAGCCACCCTTCTCTACTAAAGGGCATTAATTTCCAGAGACGTCAAATTATTCCGGGGTTTGCATCTGTTTAGTTTTTTGAGATGAAATCTTACCCTCCCACTTCAGCCCCCCAGTAGCTGGGGTTGCAGACGAGAGCCACCCTGCCTGATTCTCTGAGGGTCTGCACTGCCTCTTGAGGCTTCTATTCACTGGCCAAAACTCAATTCTTTGCTTTTACAGGATTTTTGTGCATTTTTTTCCTGAGAAAAAAATTTGCACTCTTCCTGCTGTCACATTTCAAGCTCCTGTGAACATCTCCAGCTTTGATAGGTTGAGCCACAGAGTCCGTGCGTTGGTTTTTGTTTTTCTGTTTTCATTGGTTCATGACATGTTTTATCAATTCGCTGCCTCTGTTGCACCAACTGGACTCAAAGTTCCTCCTGTGCAGGGATCTTCCTCAAATTTTGTTTTTAATTGCCATATCACAGCCGTATACATTTGTGAGCTGCAGTTGTGCTGAAGAACACGAGAACTTACTCCTCCAGTGGAGCTCTTCTGATCCTCGTTATCCCACACGTCCCCTTCCCCTTCCCAGCCTCTAGGAACAGTCCTGCTCTCTCCTAGGAGACAGCCTGTCGCCCTTCCACGTGTGAGCGAGCACATGCAGTGTGGGGATCGTGTCCTCTGCTTGGACAATGAGTGACGAACTCACAGTTCCTGGAGGAATAGGGTCTTTCCCTTTCTCTTCTCCGCACTCAGAACCGCCAAGCTGTAGCCATAAGGTCTCTCCTGAGAGCGGCTCTTCAAGGCAGACACCAAGTTTGTGTCTTCACGCTCCGCAGTCAGCCCTTGGTCCCTGGGTTCGGTGAGCCACCTTCCTCACAACCCCTCTAAGCCTCGTCCTGACCCCAGGCCCCAGAGCCGTCTTTACCCGGTTCTGTAGTCAGCACTCCAGCTGTACCCAGTCCCGGCCTGTCAGCATTCTCACCCAGAAATGCCTTCGTGTCCGTGACCTCAGCTACGTTAGCTCTCTCGTTTCTCAAACATCGCTTTCCTCGCCAACCCTGGAGCTCACTGTGGGAGTCTGGCTCTTTGGGCTGCTTCCTGGCGCAATTCAGTCACCACCAATGAGTCTCTTAATAGTCACATTACTTATTTATAGAAATCACCCAGGCAAGTCCATGAAATGCTTACCTGCAGCCAGGCCCCTGAGGTGGGAACTCTCACCCCAGGCCGGCCACCTCCCTTGCTTACATGGTCCCAGCAGGTGCTCTTTTTTTCCTGTAAGATTTTATTTTTGGTCACTTGCTTCAGCTGTTGATACAAAGAAACCAGTTTAACAGCTTCAAAAGGTCACCTGAAGAAGGAACCAGTCGACTTGTGTACTCACCAAAAACGAATGGAAAAGTCACCGCGAGTTGTTATGTCTATGTCACGTTTCCTCCTTTACATGGTGGGACTGGGGGAGGGAACAGGAATGCAGGGCCAGGGAGGAGGCTGGTGGATAGTTGAGTTGTGTATTTAGCTACATCTGTTGTGATGTTTGGGCTTCTGCCACACGAAGAGGCTAGAGAATGGGACAAGCGTTTATCCCAGGCTGGGGTCTATGTAGATGCAGGACGCCAATGAGTATCTATTCAAAGAATTCCAACAATGCAGTTCGCAAGAATTCTCTTCCAGGGCTGACCTAGCGAAAGGGAGAGGGAAGCTATAAACCCAGAGTGCTGCTAATCAGGCTGGATTCCACGCTCAAGGTTAAGACCAACAGCTTTTCTACCTGTGTGTTCCTAACATCACCAGCGATTCCTCATCACTCAATTTTTAAATGCAACAGCTCGAGTATGTCCTAGGCCAAAAACCAGCTGAGAAAGTACGGGGAAGAAAGGCAAAGGCGTGACAGGACTGACCTGCGTAGCCTCAAGGCAGGGAGCTGCGGTGCCAAACAGGGGTACTGGATTTTCTGGAAGGTTACAGATAAAGGGATCTACTGTTACCAAGAGTTTACCCAAGACACCCTGGGGCGCTGCAGTAGCCGACTAGGACACAGGACTATTTCTTAACTGTCTCCAGCTCAGAATCGCATGTCTGCTGTAAGTGGTATTTGGAAACAAGAGAAGGAAATGAAATATCTCTCTGCACCTCGTGTCCATTAAAATAGAGGGGGTGTGGGCAGGGTACTCAGCGGCGAACTCCTTGGTGACCCCTTGGCTTGCCCTGGTTGTTTTATAGCAGTGTTCCCAGACGGCCCAGACAGGGTGGTTAAGGCACCCAGTGGGAGCGCAGGTTCAAGCAGCCTTTTATTTTATTTTATTTTATTTTAATTCTATTTTATTGTGTAGCACTGGGGACTGAATCAGGGCTTTCAAACTAAGCTATAACCTCTGCCCTCTTACGGTTTTTACTTTAAGACAGTCTCACTAGATCTCTAAGTTTCTCAGACCAGGATGGAACTTCAAAATCTCTTGCCTGAGCCTCCCTGAACATGCCATGATTACGGCACGTGCTGCTACCACACTTGGCTTCTGTCACTCTTTGTGTGTGTGTGTGTGTGTGTGTGTGTGTGTGTGTGTGTGCGCGCGCGTGTGTGTTCGCGCGCGCTACTGGGGTTCACACTGAGCTACATCCCCACCCCATTTTTATTTCTGATTTTGGAACAGCGTCTCAGTAAGTTGCTAAGTGTAATTTTCCTGCCTAAGCCTCCCAGATTGAGTTACTCTTAAATATTTAGATCTGGTGTTCATCTATGAAGAGCCCTTTGAAAAATAATGGTTAGGAGCTATAAAAAACTTACATAGTCTGGCTTAATCTTTTGGTGTTGTTGTTTGTTTGGTTGGTTCTATTTTTGAGGCAGAATCTCACTCTGTAGTCGAGGCTGGTCTCAAGTACTCTTGCCTTAGCCTCCCTAATACGTGGATCACAGGAAGGAACCCCTCTTCTGGATTATGTGGTGCTGGGAACTGAACCCACAGGCTTAGGCTTGCTAGGCAAGTGCGTTAACCACTGAACCATGCCCCAAGCTCTGCGTTTATTTTTTAACCCTGCAGGCTAGAGGATTAAAACAGAGGTAAGATGCCTATTTCCTGTTAGGGATAGCGGTGCGTGCCTGTGCGACTACTAGGGAGGCTGAGGCAGGAGCATCTCAAGTTCAAGCCCAGCCTGGTCACGACTGTCTCAAAGTAAAAAATGAAAAAATAAAAAAGATTGGGATGTCGTTTCATACTCGCGCCCCCGGGTTTGGTTCCAGTACCGAACGAAAAGGAAAAGCGCTGACTTGCCCGTACACCGTGCTCCAGTTTTCTCTGGTTCCTCCTGCTTCGCACGCTACGCGCCGCGCTCTCCTCTGAGTCACGCGGCAGGGCAATCAGGATTCACGTCCCCGGAAGCACGCGCCTGGCCGCTGCGTCAGCCCCAGTGCCACGCTGCCCCCACCAGGGCCTGGCGCGGGCGCGTGGCGGCCTGGCTGCCAAAAACAAACGTGCCGCCTCCGTGGAAGACAGGCCCTGCAGATGAAAAGGGGACTGGGCGGGAGGGACGGCACAGCAGTTAAAGCGCTTGCCTTGCACGCGCACGACGGAGTTCGATTCCCCAGGACCACGTAAGGCTGGACGCGGTGGCTCACGCCTGTAACCCCGGCACTCGGGAAGCTGAGGCAGGCTGATAGCCCTGAGTCCAAAGCCAGCCCGGGCTACACCAGTGAGTTCAGGACCAGCCTGGGCTAGAGTGAGACGCTGTCTCTAAATAAATAAATAAAATCACCACCCACCTGAATATGGATTTGGGGCCATATTTACCAACCTTTGTTACAAAAGATTAAGTAAGATAATATCGGTAAAATACGTACAGATTATAAATAATCATTACGGGGGCTGGAGGAATAGCTCAGAGGTTAAAGTGCTTGCCTAACAAGCACTGAGTAACCAAGTTTGATTCCCCAGCACCACATAAGATGGGCATGGTGGCGTGCGCCTGTGATCCAAGAACTCAGCAGACTGGTGCAGGAGGATTGCTGTGAGTTCAAGGCCAGTCTGGGCTACCTAGTGAGCTCAGAGTGCATACCCTGTCTCAAAAAGAAATAAAATAAACAAATAAATAACCATGACAACATGTGCCAACTCCCCTTGCCCCTTAAACTGGTTTGCGCTCCCCGTTACCACATTCTGCTGTAGCTGATACTTGTCCATATATTCGTTTTCCCCCAAATTAACATTTTTTAGTAAATCAAGATTTTTTAAAGTTCACAGAAAAGTTAACAAGGATATATATATATATATATATATATATATATATATATATATATATTAGCAGCACAGTACTTCTGAGTTTTTCTTTTATGTTCATTTAGGTATTTACCTTAAAGAAAACATAAACATTGTGTATTGGAAAGGACTGTCATCAAATCCACTCTCCAGACCCTTTATTATGTAATACTCTAAGATTCCCATCACAAATACTAAAAGCAAATACAGTTTTGACAAAAAAGCAGTGAAACTGTGTGTCTGGAGAGTGCACATTATTTTTGAAAATAACCAATGAGCACTATGCATCGATAACTGTATAAACTCAATTTTTAAGATATAATAGCAGCCAACTACGCCATTGGACATTCAACTGTTCCCTTTTTTAAAATTTTGGTGATGGGAAAAATATGGTGATGCAATATTTTAATCAAATTGAATAAACACTTTAATCTTATATGAGTTGTTCATTTTTAAAATTTTTAACAGGAATTGTGCATATAACCTGATAAACTGCATGCAAAGATACATACATAATGTGCCTATGTACACATACAGAAGTGTAGGTAGACACATCTTTACCTCTGAATCTTAAACTTCTCATCTCAGTATGTCTGTAAAACATATTGCTAACTGAAAATTTCAAATAAAAGTTTCATCTTAGCTAATGAGAAACAACAGCTATTGAAAATTTTGAGGCCAAAAAAAACCTGCTATAACCTTTATAGATATCAGGCTTACAAATTGGTCATACAAGACTGAAATAATCACCTGCCCACCAAAGACAGTTTTCTCTTGGTACTTTCTTTTAATAGTAAAAAGAAAATATCTTTACAAAGAGCTTTCACTTTTTAAAGTTTAATTACTATATTAGTTTGGGTTCTTTCAAAAGACAGAATTTACAGATTTTATCACAGAAAGTCTATTAGGAGGGCTTACAAATGCAAGGATAGAGGTGGTCCAAGATGACTGCTCAGCCGTGAAGTAGATCACCCGTTGGGGACGGCAGGACAGCCAGTGAGGTGAGAGTCTGCTGTGGATCTCAGGTGAAGACCAGAGCCTGAAGATCAGCGACTGAAGAGCAGCGACAGACAGACAGGCACACGTCCAGGTTGGAGCGAATCTGTGCTGACGATCTGCGACGTGTAGCACGGCAGAATCCGCAGACAATTGCGAAGGCGCAAGCTTCCCAGAAGCAGAGGCGATAACAAGCTTCCCTCTTCCTCCCTTTTATACCCTTGGAGTTCCACTTGGCCCGCCCACATCCGGGTGGGCGCTCTTCTCTCACTGGACAGCCCGCAAATCACTCACACTCTAATCCAGACCGGTTCCTGATCCCCAATCTAGGCTGGTTCACGAATCCTCATCCTAATGCAGGTGTGGTTCCTAATTCCCTCAAATTGACACAATCCCTTCAACGGACACAATTACTAAGAGAAAAAGAGGCTCATTAACTTTCAAAAATACTAAATGTTATAAAAATGCAATTTTCTTGTTGCTGATTCTTCATCTTAAATCTGTATTTTTTTAACTTTTCTTCGAATTATTCCACTTGGCACTTCAGGTTTCCATCTGCAACACTGACAACCCGCTCAGATTTATTAGGTTCACGTCAATCGCATCTTTTGTTTTACCTATGTGCAACAAAATAAAAAGGAGAAACTAAAGCAACATAATGATGAAAAATTTAATAATATGTAAAATGAAACAGCGGTGAAATACAATAGGGATTCCCTTTCCACCACTACAATAGTAAAATATAATCCTTTTTGTGCTTTAAATATTATAACTTCTATTTTTTAACTTGCCAAGAGAATGAAGTTGTTATGTAGCCCACCTTATTTTTCAATTAAAACTTAAATAAGCTGAATTATTTTTATGAGTATATACATCAAGTTATTGAAACAATGACCTCATTAAGTTTCCCCCCAAAGATGGCACTTGCAGGTACAAGGCCTCTGAAGTGTCTTACAGACTTCAGATATTTACTTGAAAAGATTCAACAGCAGTTTGATGTTGAATTTCCTCTTGTAGCAGAAGATTCAGAAATTCCCCATAATCAGACTGATGTCTTTGTTTTCGATGACAAACAGAATTCCTAATAATCTGGCTAGGATCTTCCCTAGGAAGTGACACACAAATGGGATGCTGAAATAGGTGACCACTACTAGGGTGGTCCAATAAGCACTGTCTGGTAAATCTTGAAAAACGGGACCCTTAAGGGTGGTGTCTTAGTTCCTTATTCTATTCTTTGCTGGTACAGAACATCCAACATCCACAACTTAACAGAGGAAGGATTTATTTTGGCTCACAGTTTCAGAGGTTTCCAGTCTAGTCAGGATTGGCTGGCAATGGCAGAAACACATGGCGGAGTTGGGGGCAGAGGAGCTCTTCACGCACCGCGGGCAGGAAGCCCAGGGAGGAGCAAGGATGGACCCAGCGTATGCTCTTCTAGGTCCTCTCCCAGTGAGCCACCCCTTCCCGGTCACCACAGCTCGTGGCTCCACAGCTATCCCTCAACACTGAAATACATGAGGGGACACTCCACGTCCAAACCACAACAGGTGGATGCCCAGAAAGCCTTGTACTTTCTTGGAGAGCGTCCATGTTATTTATATGAACGTTCCTCTACTAAATCTTGAGAAATGTGGAAGTTCGGAATGATAGGAGAAATGCCACATTCATCCTGAGACTTCTTACAAGTTGTGTAATGATGTCTCATGCAATGAAATTTAATATATTTTTGAACAGCATCTGCAGCTGCGAGAAAACTTCCTCCCGATGCTTTCAAGATGAAGGCCCATCCCAGATTCGCTTTTTCTCTTCTAGTCACATGTCTATGACATAGGGGCGATGTAAACCACGTTCCTTCGCTGTACTGAGGAACCATTTTCCAAAGAAAACGTGCTGATAGGCCACGTGGACGTTTTGAGCAACACCCGACAGGCAGCAGAAATCGGAGAGGTGGGGAGCACAGTGGTGGTGGCCAAGGCGGCCAAGGAGACGGTGGCAGGCCCAGCCAACCCCCGGCGTGAGCCTGGAGAGAGGAGGGGATCTCGTCAAGAAGCAACAGGAACCAGATTATGAACAATTTTAAAATCATTTGTTTGTCTGGAGTGCTGGCCATAATACGTCCTCGTAAGAACAGACTTTAAAACCAACAGAATGCCGAGAGTTCTTAAGGATGGTATTTGCTAACAATATAAAGACAAGGTGCTCTTTCCGGACATAGCTATAAATGAGAATATCATCGGATTTCTGGGTTGAGAGGACGTGGCTGTCCCGTCTCTTCCCCTTAAAGCTAAGGGGGAAGAAGCGCTCCAGTTCCACCTGCTGAATTTGGAACAAAATCGCACAGGAAATTTGGGCAAAAGCACGCCCTCTACTGGAGCTTTGCGGAACACGCTTGAATTTTGACCGTTCCAGTCAGACTAGGCCAAAAAGACTACAGCCTTCCAAGCTGTGTGCCCCTCCCTCAGGCGCCTCCTCACATGATACCGTACATGAACAACCGTGCTGTGAGGCAAGGTGGCTCTCTAGGATTTTTTTAAGTGGTTAAGGACTGACTGAGGTTGTACTTCCTGAGGTGAAGCTGCAGAGAGCAGGCGTTGGGAGGGCGACTTGGGAATCAATCACCAGGGCCCCGGCGGGAGAGTGGGCCAGCCCCACAGTCTCACGTAGGATTTGTTTCCCACCCCAGAACAAAGTGAACCACAGGAAGAATCCATCGATTTAACCTTTCCCGCTGCAAGAGGGTGTTCTAACTGCTCTTCATACGCTCCAGGCCAAGCAGTTCTTCGTTTGTAAGTCAAGCCGCCCGGCCAGGATAGCTCACTGGCTCTTCCCAAGACTGCCCTCTGGAGTCCCAGGCACGCATCTGAAGCTCTCGTCCCTTCTTCCCTCGTTGCTGTGTGAGGGTTGCGGACCATGGGACCAAATCCCTGGGCGCTTCACTGCAGACACGACGCACGGTCATCCTGGAACCCTCTGCTGGTCACCCGGGAAAGACCGGAGCACAAGGGGAAAAACTAAGCCAGACTGTGTTACGGAGAAACCAGGTCTTGGTCCACGAATACGACTTCAATAAATGGGCACCTGGCTCCTCTGTAAACCATACAAAGCTAGGCATGCTGGCGCATCCCTGTAATTCTAGCTCTCCGGGAGGCTGACACAGGACGACTGCAAGTTTGAGCCCAGTTTGGGCAATTTAGGGGATCAGTGGGGCCCTTTCTAAGATTAAAGATGAGGAAAAGTCTCAGGCTGTAGTTCAGTATAAAGGCCCTCGGTTCGATCCCCAGTATTACCGAAAAAGGGCTCTGTGAATAACGGGATTTGCGAGGTAAATTGTGAGCAAAGTCGGGATTGCGATAGGAAGCATTTAACTGAAGGGAACGGCTTGGTGTGGTGTCCTGCAACCCCAGCTATTCCAGAGATGAGGCGGGAAGACGGCAGGCTCGAGATTGCCCTGGGCCGGTTAGCAAGACCTGTCTCCCAATAAGAAGTCAAAAGGGGCAAAGGGGATGTACCTCCAGGTAGAGGGGATGCTTGGCGCGCAGACGGGCGTGGGTTTGATCACCCTAAAGGGGAGAGAGAAACAGAGGCAGAGAAGGGACAGAAAACAAGCCTGAGGCCAACTGAAGGTCGAATCCTCTTGAGTCACACTTCTCCCTTAGCAGTGGCGCCCGGACTCATCTTCCCGCTTATTCTGCAAGCAGGAATTTTTTTAACTAAATTTGAATAGTATCATTTCTCTTTTAAAAAATTGGAAAAAAAATTTCTTGAGTCTATCTGTAACCTTTTACTTATACCAGAGTCTAGAGTCAGCAGGAGCCGTGACACGTGCCGGAAACCCCCGCCGTACTTCCGAAGCTGCAGCAGCTAGCGGCCAGCCTGAGCGACTTAGGAAGGACGGTCTCTAAGTAAGAAGATAAAGCCTAGCGTGGGCGCGGAAGTGTCCTGTGGCGAACATTTAACGTGGCGGTATTTTGTCGTGTTTCCCCTTCTGTTTATGGGTGATGAAGAGAGCTTTCCCGTCCGCCGTTTCTTCAGCTGAACTCACCGAAGATTAATGAGGCTCGTGGTTGTCATATGAAAAAATGGCCTGACCTGTGTGTCACCCACTGTTCATCAGCTTTGCCTAATGATGAGCCTCTCAAGTGTCTGTGTTTTGACAACCAAACCTCTCATTCCTTTACTCTCTGAGTCAACTTTCTCCACTTGGTTGAGATCATTCTAAGGACCTGGGCCTTCTCCCTGGCCCAGGGATCTCTTCTGAGACGATAACAGTACAGGTATCAGGGCAGAGATTGGGATTATTATTATTAAATATAACACTGAGCTATCATTACATAGAATTCACTAATAAAGCTTGAGACATGTATGCTATAATTATATGAAGCTACTTTTTAAAATAAACATGCTTTTAAGTACAAGCACTTAACAGAAAAAGACACTAACCGCACATGTATAGTACAGTAAGCTGCCTCAAGGGGAACAAATGTTGGTACCCCAAATCCAGATTAAGAGACAGAGTATAAATATCATCTCCCAAGCATCTCAGCCCCCTCCCGAGGATAGCCGTTATTTCAATATGGGACCACACATTAGTTTTCTCTTCTTTTGTACTTTATGCAAAAGGCAGCACACATAAGTGTTCCGTTCAACATTCTGAGACCATCCATGTCGTTACACGGCGCCATGCTTACTTACCGTCGTTGATGAGCAGGAGCCCACTAGCAACGTGTCACTCTTCTCCGTACATTCACCCGACTTCACTTGGGCATTGTGTATTCAGTTTGGAGTGCTCTCCTCCTTGGGGGGTTGTTGCTGAGGACCAAGCCCAGGCCTTCACCTTGAGCTACTCCCTCAGCCCATTTTCACTTTTGATTTTTGAGACAGGGTCTAGCTAAACTGCTAAGTTGCTCAGACTGGGCTCGAACTCGTGATCCTTCTGCCTTAGTTTCCCGCAGTGCTGGGATTAAAGGCTTGTGGCCACCAGGACCAGCTTCCAGTCCTGGGCTGTTACGAGTAGTGCATCCAGGAACTTTCCACCGCATATGTTTTTATCAGTATTTTGGTGCATTTCTGCTGGGAATATCTCCAAAAGTAGAACCGCTAAGGAATAGGGCATATATACGCTGCTCTTGGGAAAACTCTGCCAAGCATTTTTCCAGTATGGTCATACAATTTTCATTCCTGCAAACAATGAGCACTCCAGTTGTTTTTTATCTTTCGCTCTGGCCCTGCTGGCAAGTGTAAAGTATACATAAAACTTCAAGTTTTATTCAGCCCCAAATTGCTACAATTTCTTCTTCTTTTCCTTCTCCTTCTTCCGTGCGTGATCCTAGAAATGAAGTCAAGGAACTTCGCGCTGACATAACCATCCTAGCCCATTTTTGGAGACAGGGTCTCCCTGAGTTACTAAGTTGTTCAGGCCCAGCCCAGCCTTGCTGCCTTCACCCCCTAAAGGGCCGTGACTGCAGGCCTCTTCCAGTGGGCCAATGGAGTCCTCAAGATCAAGATCTAAATGGGTCCTCCCTTTTGGAAAAAGTTAACATATTTGCAAGAAGCTTGACTTATTTTTAAAATTCTTTTTTTCCACTATTTTAAGGATTTTTTTTATATATTCTGAATGTGAGAGCAAAACCAAAATAAAACAGAAACAAAATCAAAGCCAGGTGTGATGGTGAACATCTGTAATCCCAGAACTTAGCATGTGGAGGCAAGAGGATCGTAAGCTCAAGGCTAGTCTGGGCTACATAGTGAGTTTCAGGCAATGAGGCTAGCCTAGACCACACAGAAAAACCATTTTTAAAAAAAAGCCGGTCCCAGTTGCACAGGCCCATAACCTTAGCACTCTGGGAGCCTGAGGCAGGAGGATCATAATTGTGTACCTAGTCTGGTATAAAAAAAAAACTTAATAATTTAACAAAAGCCTGTCTAGAAGGAAAGAAAAAAGGAAGAAAGGAAAAGAAAAGGAAAAAAAGGATAGGAATGTAGCTCAGTGGGAAGACTCCCAATTCAATTCCCAGTACCAAAAATAACCTGAAATTTGGCTACTCTCTCTCTCTCTCTCCCTCTCTCTCTCTCTCATACTCTCATACTGGGGATTGAGCCCAGGAACTACATTCTCTGAACTACATTCCCAGCCTATTTTTGTTTTTGAGTTTGAGACACTAAACTGCTAAGTCACCAAGACTAGGCTCAAACTTCTGACCCTGCCTCAGCTTCTCAGAGTGCTGGAGTCACAGACCTGTGTCACCAGGCCCGGCTGTCCTGGATTATTTTTCTCTAGGGACAGCTGTGTTACTGTAAGTGGAAAGAATCTGTTATGACCAAATCACAGACGATAAAACAAATCTAAGAGTCCCACAGGGATTTCATGAATTTCTGCTCCAGAGATCAACATGTAAAATGTGCGGGAGCGGTTTGCTCTTGTGTTATCATTTTTGGCCTAGGGATTTTCAATTCTGCAAAATAACTCTTGCCTCCATGGGAGTTACTCACTTGTCCCCAAAGTTTAGCATCGTATACCGGAGTATTGAAAAGATCGAGAAGAAACGTGGGAGTCTCAAGTTTTATCAGCAGATTTCTGTCTGTGGACTAACTGCTTGCAGTTGACTTAAGGAAGATTCCCCGACATCGCTTGAAAAGAACAGGCACAGAAAGAAAAAGAACCCACAGAAACCATGTTTCTGCCTTTGTGTAAAATGGGCTTCATTTTCCCTGTTCTGGCAGTAGAGAAACAACAACCAGGCAGGACGTGGTGGCACACACCTGAAATCCCAGCTACCCGAGAAGCTGAGACCAGAGGATGCTGAGTGCAGGGCCAGCCTGGGCAACATAAGACAGTGTTGGAAAATAAAGAGATTTAGCAACAGCTGGGCCAGCGGCACGGGCCTGTAATCCCAGCACTCTGGGATGCTGAGGCTGGAGGATCACAACCTCAAGTCCAGCCTGTGTTACCTTAATGAGACTCTGTTTCAAAATTTAAAAAAAAAAAAAAAAAGAGTTGGGGGTGGAGAATGAGACGGGGTGAGGAACAGATGGTGACGATTGCACAGTATGTTTGTACACCAGTGCCAAAAGTTCAATGCAACCACTGCGTGCCACAAAGACGTACTAATAAAAATAATGACTTTGGGGGAAAAATGAAATCAAGGTGTCGAAAAAAGGGGAGCTGTAGATTGCTGCCCGGAATATTTTGAGTCCCTGAATAAACCCTCAATTCCTAGAAGGGGAAAAAATCACAAATTAAAGCATTAAAAAAAAAACCACATTAATTAGGAAAAGCATGGAGCAAAACAGGAAGGAAGTGATGGGCATTTTTTATGAATTATGTCATTATTAGTAATTTCCTTAAAAGCAGTCTCATAAAGCCCTGTGGGAAACTTCTGACTTAGCTATCAGAAAAACATTAGGGATAGTCACCCAATTTTTTTCTAGGGACTTCCTCCAACAGCCTCCTCCTGCCCACCTCAGGACTGGAGTGTGACCCCCACACCTCCACGCTGAGCCAAACTCACAACCCTGAGTTTTTTGTTGTTGCTGTTTTTTTTACATTTTAAGACAGGGTCTCACTAAGTCACCGTCACCAGGGCTGGATTTGAACTTGGGGTCCTCCTGCCTAAGCTGCCCAGCGTGCTGGGATTATAGGCCTGAGCCACCACACCTTGCTCCTCTAACAGCTCTTAATTTCACAAGTTACGTGTGCAAGGGGAGGGATCATTTGTTCACTCAAAAAATTCTTAAGCCCCTATTGAATGCTGGGAACAGCAAGGTATTTCCTGCTGTGAGAACCAGAGACCTGTCTGAATCCCTGACTGGTGCCTGCTCTCAGGCTGCACTCTCCTCTAGGGCTGTCTGGTACCACTTACTTTTGTTTGTTTGTTTGTTTGTTTCTATTCTGTGGTACTAGAGGCGCAACCTAGGGCATGCTACATCCCCTACATGGACTTGAGTTTTGGTTTTGAAACTGGGTCTCACTAACTTGACAGGCTGAACTTGAACTTGGGATTTTTCTACCTCAGTCTCCCAGAGTTCCGGGACTGAGGCCTGCCCCGGTCGCACCTCTTCCGTCACTTTTTGCTGAGCTCTCATGATGCCAACCAGTCGTTTGGCCAGCACCCGTGACCTGCCTGCACACAGGTTCCAGCCCTTGGAACCGGTCCAGCACCAGTGCTTCCTGCTGCCCAACTCTATCGGTGTGCCTATTGCAACGTTCTGGACTTTTCCAGACTGCTTGTTGAACTCTTCTCTGAACTATGTCACCTGATTCTGAAATACGGTTGTCTCGTGGTATTTGGGGAAAACTGGTTCCAGTACCACAACAAATAAATAAATATCTGTCAATTTCCCATTCGTCACCCCTCACTCAATGTCTTCCCTCCCTATTTGTACTTCCATCATGAGTAACTACTAGTCTATTTCTTATCTCTTATAGATTTGCCTGCTTTCGACATCGCATATAAATCACACAATGTGCTGTCTTTGTGACTGCTCTCTCTCTCTCTCTCTCTCTCTCTCTCTCTCTCTCTCTCCTCTCTCTCTTTCTGTGTGTGCATGTGTGTGCGCATGCACGTTACTGGGGATTGAACACGGGTCTTTACACTAGTGTTATACTTTGAGATAGGGCCTTACATGTTGCTTAATTACCAAAGCTGAGCTCCAATTTACAATCTTCCTGCCTCGGCATCCCAGATGACAGGGATTACAAGTGTGCGCCATTATGCCAGCTCTGACCTCTTTTATGTGGCATAAAGTCTCAAGGTTCCTTCGCATTATAGCATACATTGGTACATCGATCCTTGTTTATTCCAATTATATTCTAGTTATGTTCTATTTTGGGAGTATGGAATACTTCATCCATATATCAGTAAATGACCATTGTGGTTGTTTCCATTTCTTGCCTATTAAAAATAGTGGTGCGATCATGCTGGTGTCCTTTCTAGCCTCTATGTCTGGATGGAATCCAGCTGTGGGGGTCTTGGTTGACCTTAACCTTTGATTTTCTCTCCAAGCATCCACCCAAGATGCCTGATAATAATGTGATCGGGGCTGAATTTTGCAAAAGAACTCTGGAGGCAGTGTAGCTATGGGATCCTACAGCCCCGTGGGGTACCCACATACCTTCTCCTGCAGCATGGATGGGCGCCTGAGAGTGTGACCGCCCAAGATGAGTCCTTTCCTGACTGGTAGAGTGCCCTTTTCTCCACCTGCCTACCGTTTGCGTGGCTCATGCAGGAAAGCATGGATAACTTTCGTGTCTCCTCAGTTCCTTACAGGTCTCTGTCTTCACATAAAATTCACCCCGAGTGAGGACAAACCAGAGAGGGAAGAAAAGTGAGGAGAATGCTATTCTCAGGTCAGGGCCCTACGCTCACTACTCCCCCAAACAGATACCAAAGGCGGAAAGCAGTCTGTTTTGCTGAAAGAGGAAAGGGCCTTATCCGAAGCTGACTCTTAGCAAGACCCATTTGGCATAGGCCTGCCTGTAACGCCAGCACTCTGGGAGGCTGGGACTGAAGGATCACAAATTCCAGCTCAGCCTGAGCAGCTCAGCAATTTAGACAGACCCCGTCTTAAAACGAGAGAGACAAAGAAAGAGAAGAAAAAAGAAAGAGAAAAATTAATGAAAAAAAGTAACTAAGAATATTAAAGGTCTGGACCCAGAGCAGAGGCATCAGGATACAGCCCCTGCAGCCCATTCTAGGGGTGGGAGCTGAGCCAGAGAGTGGGGATTTGAGTGGTGAAGTGAGTCAGACGCAGAAGATTAAATAGGCCAAATGTCGCATGGTTTCCCTGATTTGGGAAACTGAGAACACGGGCATTCTGTAGAACCAAATGAGTGTGATAGTGGGAGTTATGGGGGCATGAAGGGCCAAAAATGGGGAGGAAAAGGGATCGTAAGATTGGTGTGATATATCTATAATATATTAATATATATAGCATTTAATACATTAGGTGGCAAAAAAAGAATATTAGCAGTCCTTTTTTTGAGACAGAGTCTCGTTCTGTAGCCCCGGCTGGTCCTGAGCGCACTATGTAGCCCAGGCTGGCCACAAACTCACAGCAATTCTCTAGCAGTCATCCAAAAGGGGGCACCTCCTTCGCCCGCCATCAGTGCTTGCTCTAAGAGCTGCTACCCACCAGTTCTCAGGCTGCCGTACCACTGTTGCATGCTGCTATTTGAGTCCAGTGTTACCAGAGTCTTATTTGCAGAATCTTAATGAAATTCCTCAAAGAATCTTCATTCTTTTTCCCCCAGAGTCTCCTCGCTTGGATTTTGCCTTCTCTATAGAATTACTGGAAAAATCAAACAGAACTAAAAACTAACTCCAGTCCTGTGACTTATCAGAGTGGAGGACACTGACCACACTGGAATTAAATACCAATCTGCCAGATGTTTCTTAGTCTAATGAAGTTAACATGTTCAGATTAGTGGTCACAGTGATTAAATAATGCTGACACATTGCCGTATACATATTGGATATCCCTAGCTATGCCTTGGAGAAATACCTATTCAAATTCTTTGCCTAACTTAAAATTGTGCTGTTCATCCTTTATTGTTGAATTGGGAAGGCTCTTCTTTGTAATCTGCCTGTAATATCTGTTGCATTTGCCCTTAGTTTGGCTTTGAGGTCCAGTTCATGGAGATGCTGACGCTCTAGCCCTACCGCGATGAGGCTCCAGGAGCTGGTCAGGGAGGGTCCCGCTGTGCTTCCCGTGGGACACTTCCTTAGCAGGAGGGACTGCCCGGCGCCTAAGCGTCCTGACCCATGACCTGCTGTCCTCGTCACGGGAAACTTGTTTACACTGGCAGACATCTTACAGCTTCTGCCTGAACTGCTTTTCAGTTGATTTCTATCAGCGTAGCCACGCTCTGGGACATGACACTCCTGATCAGAAGAGGTTAGATTTGGTTGTATCGCTCAGAAGAGACACGTAGAAAGAAGCCTACAACCGGTGAGACAGCAAGCAGTGTCGTACTTCCAGATCCCAGACAGAAGAGCCCGTCTCACGGGGACAGTGGGAAGTGGAGAGCTGTTTGTTGTGAGAAAATCGGGAAGTAGATACACTTCATGATTCACAAAGATTTTCTCCCATTATATGGGCTCTTTTATCCATCAGGGCGATGGATACAGTACAAAAGCCCAAGGTTCAGCTCTCAGAATAGAATACCGCCTGGCCAGGCTTGGAGGTGCACATCCACAATCCCAGCGACTTGGGAGGCTGAGGCAGCCTCGAGGAGGATCACAAGTTCGAAGCCAGCCTGGGCAACTTAGCAAGACTTTAAAGTGAAAAAAACGAAAAGGACTAGCGTTAGAGCTCATCACTTCCTGGGTTCAATCCCCGGTACTGCCAAAAGAAAAAAAAATGTTTTCTTAAAGCTGATAAAGAATTACCAGAGCGGGTGGGAAGAGAGATGAGAGACAGGCAGTGGCTTACTCTTACAATCTCGGCTACTGGGAGGCTGAGGCAGAATTCCAAGTTTGAGAATAGCCTGGGTAAGTCTCAAAATAAAATGTTTGAAAGGGCTAAGAATGCAGATCAGTAGTGCCACACTTGCCTAGCAGGCAGTAGTGCCTGAGCTCAATCTCTGGTGATGCACAGAAAGGATCAGAAACAGATTCCATGGCATAGGAAAGATTAAAACAGTTTATAGGAAACAAATACAAATCAATGTCGGAAGACTGAACTAGTAAATAAATTGTAACTCCAAAAAACAAGCTAGACATTTTTTTTTTTTTTTGAGGAGGGAATCGGTTTAGAGACTAACCTAATGCCTCACTGCATTAATCTTCTTCTGAAGAATATGATTTAAATATGGAAAAGCACGGTAAGCCTTTCGGAAAGACAAGCCAGGCCTGGTCATGCAGGCCTGTAACCTCAGCACTCGGGAAGGCTGAGGCAGGCAAGGAGAATATTTTCAAAATGCCTTTCTGACTTTTTAAATCGTCAATCATCACGCCCTTTGACCCAACAATTTAAGTAGCAGAATGTGAACATAGCAGGCCTCAGACGATTGACCAGCTCGCACAAGACAGCAGAAGCCTAAAAAATATTTATGAGTTAAAAAAAAAAAAACAAGCCACACAAAAAAATGAAGGTTCCTGGTCAGGGATGTCACTGTGGTCCCATGTGTATCAGTCAGTGGCCAGCAGTCACTCTGGCTTGAGATTCAAACAGCTCTGCCTGGAAGGCAGCAAGGTAGTCACACGCCGCAGCTCCAGCCCCTGGGAGGGGAGGCGGGACCAGCTGGGTGGTCTAGGGAAACCGCATCTCACAGAAGCCAAGCCAATAAAGGGAGGTGACCCAAGAGCCCTGACCCTGTGGGATGTCCACTGTCCTCATCGTCCTTCCTCTGATCGGGCTTGTCGTTTTCTCAGTTTCCCTGCTCTGCTCGGAGTCCTGGCCCTGGCAGTCCCACTTGCTCTCACCTACTACAACCAGCCCCGCCTCTTTCTCGAGCTGAACCAACCTCCGGGTGACATTCAGTTCTCTTTCTTTAAATTGTGTGTGGTGCATGTGTGTTTCTAGGAATCGAACCCAGGACCTTACACTGAGCAGTACCCCAAGTCTTTTTTTTTTTAACAGTACTGGAAATTGAACCCAAGAGTTCACACCGAGCTACGTCTCCAACCCCTTTATTCGTTACCTTTATTTCTTTTTTATTTTAAGACAGGTTCTCGTTAAGTTACCCATGCATGGCTGAAACTTGTGGTGTTCTTGCCTCAACCTCCCTGACTGATGAGATTATAGGCGTGTGTCACGGTGCCTGGCTAATTTTGCATCTTCTTAAAACAAAACCAGACAAGGCAAAAAGACCTCCAAAGACACTTGAAGTGTAGCAGTTGGTTTGAGATGGTAAATGACATTTTTTGCATTGACACCTTCAAAAATCAGGCAGTCTCATACATAAAAGTTCTTTGAGCCAGGTGTGGTCCTGCACCCCTGTAAGGCCAGCTGACAGGCTCCCAGCCCGGCCTGGGCAATTTAATAATTAAGCAAGTTCCTGTCTCAAAATTAAAAATTAAGTACAAAAAAAAAGTTCTTTGGACTCTGTCCCCAGAAGATTTTCTCACCAGCTGGGTTTGTCCCGGGCTCTGATAGCCTTCAACTGACCTTATTTTTCCATCTCAAGAATTTCCTCAAATCTTATCTGTTTCGTGTTCTCAGGACGTGCTTTCCTGTGGGCAGAGGGATAACGCCTCACTTGGTATGCAGAGCAATTCTCTCCGCGCCCCTCCACCCCCGCACACGCCCTGCCCCCCATCCTAGCCTGATATGAAGCTTCAATAATACGCTAAACTACTCAAAGAACCATTAATTTGGTCTCAATTTTATCAGCACAGAAAACAAGTGTCAGTCTCCGTATCTCTGAGTTCCTTTTCTCTTTTACTCATCAATATTTGTAAGCAAAAAGGAAAGCCATGAAGACACTTGCTTTCTCTTTGCTATGAAAATGTTTTTCTTGTCCCCTTAGGAGGAAGAAATGGCTACAGTTTGGGTCTCAAGTTTAATATTTTTTTCACCCAGCTATGCTTGTTAAAGTAAGAGGATTAAAAATGCCCAGGCCTGGTGGTGCAGGCCTGTAATCCCAGCACTCTAGACTGCTGAGACCGGAGTACCACAAGTTCAAACTCAGTCTGAGCAATTTAGCAACTTAGTGAGATCCTATCTAAAAATCTACAATAAAAAAGACTGGCACTGTGGTGTGGACCTGGAATGTCCCCCAAAAGTGTCGTGTATTTAGGTATTACGGATTGTCTCTGGAAACACACCTGGAAGGGGCAGATAACTGGGGTGGGACCCAGAAGGCTCTAGGCTGCCTCCTTCCTCCTTCGGGGATGTGACTTGACTTGGCTGGCTTCCCGTGTGGAGTGTTGTGACAAGCTCCCTCCACCTCCAGCCCCACCTCCAGCCCCACCTCCAGCCCCACCACGCACTGCCACTGTTGCTGGCGGCCCACGAATAGACTGTGACCTTCTGCACCTGAGATAAAATTAACTTTTCCTCCCCTAATTTGTGCATGTTCGGTATTGCATCACAGAGAAGAAAAAGGGAGAAGTATAATAGCTCAGCGTGATGGCCAGGAGCTGGTTTCTAGCACCACAAGAAATGTAAAGATCTATTCAATCGTGAGTAAAAGTTATCAGGTTAAATAAATATGACAAATAAACCTTAATAAATTCAGCTGTTGTGAGTTGGAAAGTCCATTATTATTATTTAAAAATTAACTTTACAAAGCACGGTGGCGCACACCTGTAATTCCTGCAGTTTGGGGGAGTCTGAGGCAGGAGGTTTGGTGGTTCAAGATCAAGACTATCTCATAATAAAAATTAAGAAGAGCTAAGGGCCAGAATTGTAGCTCAGTAGTAGTGTTCTGCCGGCATTCGCAAGACCTTGGATTCATCCCCAGCCCTCAAGAAGCAAATCTCTTCCGGGCCTGGTGGCGCAGGTGTGCAACCCCAGCCCTCTGAAGGGTGAGGCAAGAAAACTGACAGTTTGAGCGCAGTCTGGGCAACTTAGCAACTTTGTGAGGCCTTATCTCAAAATCAAAAATAAAAGCTAGGCTGGGGGAAGGCCCTGAGCTTGACCCAAAAAAGGGAGAGGGGGAGGTGGTCGGCCCTAAATGGGGAGAGCTTACATAATTTTTATAAGGCCAAGCCAATATATTTGGCTGGGCCTACTGGTGCAGGCTGTAATCCCAGCACTCTGGGGGTCGGAGGCAGGAGAATTCAAGTTCCGGCCCATTTGGCAAATCAGTGCGACTCTGTCTCAAAAAAAATGAAAAGACTGGCGATACAGCTCAGTGACAAGGCTCTGGGTTCAGTCCCCAGTCCCGAAAGAAAAAGAAAGCCAATAGATTTAATGGAGCTATACAGCAGACGAGCAGACAGGGATGGCGCGGGCCAGAGAGCCACCTCTGGCCCAGGCATGCCAGCCTGGGTAATCCGCCCTCCGTCCTCAGAGCAATTTCCTCCCGAAGTCGAACCTCACTCTTGACGTGCCCTTGCCAAGGCTCACCCTGAAGTGTGCCGTCCATAATTCAGTAAAGTTTGGAGGGCAGTGGCTGGTGGTTGGGGGTCGTGTTCCTTCCTCTCTGCCCCGACAGCGCGCAGTTCAGGGGCCTGGGAACAGGCGAGTAGGGACTTGACGGGACTTGGCAGAGCTGCGTGGGACGATGAAGTCATGATGCTGTTTTTTCAAGAAGCAAATTCCCCTTTTTCATTTTGTAAAGTTGGTTTGTTTGTTCGCTTGCTTTTGGTGTTGGAGCTCGAACCCAGAGGCCCCCACAGGCTAGGCTGGTAAGGGCTCCGACATCAAGGAGCGCAGACACTCCACCAGGAGCGTCCTTCTGTTACACTGGAATCTCTTGAGCGCCATCTGGTGGACCGAATTCCAATATCCACCGGGTGGTTGGCTTCCTAACAAACATTTGATCACATCACCCCACTGTCTAGGGCTTAAATTCCTTTCCCAGGAAGCCTCCAGCACTTTGTGCATCTGGACACATTACAGGAAACCAGAAATTTTGTTGAAATAGTAATCAGGATCCATACGTCTGGCTTGAATATTGGAGTCAAGGATAATCGACCCCTTGTCAAGAAAGATTTTTTTTTGGTTTCTAAAAGTGTGCGCAATTCCTGGAACTGAGAAGTGGATTCCACTCCAAGACCCACAACACAGAAGATCCTGAACAGGCTCTCCAACACAGAATCTTCCTAGAGCCTAGTTAACTCCTGGCAGAAGTGGACTCAGGCCCTCTTCCCAAATGAGAGGCCCCAGGGGCACACAGCAGTCTAATCTGCACCTTAATCTTCCTTGCCAGGCAGCTGCCCCTCTCTCAGTCCCCAGGGCCATCAGTCCCAGTCTCCAGGAAGTGAGCGTCAGGAACTGGTAAGCACCTTGCCTCCCTAGCCGGCACTGCCACTGAGGAGTAGGCCCTGTGGCTACTGGCGGCCAGTGTTTTCAGGTTTTTGGAAGGGGGTCTTCATTATCGTGAAATTCTTTAACTTTCCAAAGTAGTCTCTAGTTACTTTTAGAACACTCCATGAGCCAAAAAACTGCTTGTGTTGGTGATCAACGTTTAATGAGCCATCTTTCCGTCCCTTTGAGGCACTGTGATTCTGACCTCTGCCCACAACTGTACAAGATAAATTTTTACATGAGGTCAACTGATAATCCCAGGTCAGTAAGGACCACCAGGGCAGGAGTACTCTTTTTTTTTCTAATTTCAGGACAATTTTGCTTCTCTTCAGGAAAAAAAGACATGTATTGCTACTAGTTAAGGTTCTCTAGAGAGATACAATCTATACACAATATATATAAACCTGTGCAAAAGGATCTATTAGTTAGCCTCACGGGATCACAAACAGCAGAGTCCACAGTGGTTGTCTGCACACTGGAGAGTCAGAGGACCCAGACGCTGCCCAACCCAAAGCTGCAGAACAAGAAGGGTCAAGGATGCAGAGCCGCTTCGAGGTCCACGGCCCGAGAGCGGACTACGGAGTCTCCAGTGCAAGTCTGTGTTGGAAGACAGAGGAAACCAGAGACCTGGAGGTCAGTGTCCAAAAGGGCCAGCAGCAAAGGGAGCCTGGCACAGCAAGATTTCTCTTTCGTCCACCCACCTTACAAGCTTATTTGTTGTTTTGTTTTTTATTTTGAGACAGGGTCTCACTAGGAGGCAAAGTTACCCAGCGGAGGCTCAAATTTGCCATAGCTTCCTCCCACCACAGCTTCCCAAAGTGCTAGGATTACAGGCCTGCACCATTCACCCCAGTCAACAAGCCTATTTGTTACAGTAACCCAGTAATCAGGCTGGGTCTTCCCCGCAGTTCGCAGGTCTACCAATCATTAATCATCCACAGACACACCTGGAATTATGCTTTACTAATCTGCTTGGCGTTTCTTAATTCACTAAAGTTGTCACAACCAATGGTCACAGTGTTTCTCTGTAGGTAAATACTATTCTAGGTCAATAGAATATAGGTCAGGCACTCTCACCTGACTCCCTCCCACCTGAGCACCACTGTCTTCGGTGCTTCTGCCTCCTAAAGGTCTCTGCGATCAGTTGGGTTTTCTGCATCGGAACTGCAGCAAGCCTCCGCATTCTGAGACTCTTGCCATGCTGTGGTCTTTTCCTAAACTTGCATTTTTTTCCTACTTAAAAGTGTATGATGATATCAAACTAACTCCATCAAACAGCATACACTAAAGCTAGCAAGTCACTTGGCCCCTTGGATTTTTTTAAAGGTCAGGGTTGAATGTTGCCTTATTCGTTGCCGGGACAAAATCCTCAACATCCACAATGTAAGGGAAGAAATAATTTACTTTAGTTCACAGTTTCAAAAGGTGTCACACAGTCACACAGTTCAGTCCCTTCATGGGCAGACAGGAAGGGTGGAAGCACATGGCAGAGGCTGGAGAGGGCAGACGGAAAGCCAAGGGGAGTAGGAGGGACTGCGTGTCTGGAGACCCAGGCAAGGCCAGAGCCTTCCCAGGAACATATATAGCAACGCTTCTCCTTCCTTCCTTTACTAAGCTCAAGCTGCCAGTTGGCTGCCCACTCCCCGGTGGGCGCCCTCCATCACTTCCGGGCCCATAAATCAACAACACACACCTGAAAGTTCTGCCCTAGGCAACCCCCAATCTCAAGAATTTGACACAATCCCTCCTGATCAAACCAAAAACATCTGCCCCTTCCAGGTAGCCCCTACCTCTGAACATCACACAGTTCCAAGTAGATGAGGCTCTTGGGGGACGCTCAAGATCCAAACCATAGCAAATGTAGACCCCAGCGTATTATACATATGCATAACATATATGTAGTACATACGGTGCACCAGGGTCCATACCTCCCCCGCCCTCGCTTCTGACCTACCAGCCGTCAAGCAAGCACATTCACAAACCCTCCTCAGGTTAAATAATCTACTAGAATAGCTCAGAAAGTTTATAAACAACTTACTGGTTTATTACAAAAGAAACAAGTCAGCAATAGCCACATGGAAGAGATACATTGGGTGAGATATAGGGGATGGTTTTTCCTTCCCTTACATCGGAGTTAATGCTCTCTCTGGCTGTGAGACCTCACAACACTTGGTAGGGCTCTAAATCTCATTGTTCCAGAGTATTACAGAGTTGGTTTCCTAGCCCCACTCTCCCAAAATTGACAGGGGAATGTCAACTCCAGCTCTCCAGGGCTTGGGCTTTCTGTTGACCAGTCAGCAGCTCTGAGACCATCTAGGAGCACCATCCGAAGTTACCTCGTTAGCATAAACTTCAGTGTGACCTAAAGGGCCTCATAACAAATAACGTAAGCTCTGTGTGTGTGTGTGTGTGTGTGTGTGTGTGTGTGTGTGTGTGTGTGTTACTGATGTTGAAAGCAGGGTCTTTACACTGAGCTACATCTCTAGCCCTATTTTTATTTCTATTTTGAGACTCACTACTTGGGTCTAAGTTGCTACATTGTCCAGACTGACCTCAAACTTGAGCTCTTCCTGCTCAGCCTCCAGGAATGCTAGGATAACAGGTCTTTACCACCAGGCCTAACCATAAAAGTTACTGCTTCACAGAGAAAATTCCGAGGGTTTTAGGACCCTGCACCAGGAACTACAGACAAAAACGAAAACCATCTGTTACATCACACTCCCTTGTGCCACTCGGGCCTCTGAAGAGCTCTCCGTGACTTGCTCTGTCTGCCTGGATTAGGGATAGGTTTAGGGTTTAGGCCAGCACCGGTGACAGGCCAGCCACGAGAAGACCAACACCTTCAGAACTGACCAAAGCTTAGTAGTAAGTAACACCATGGTAGCAGGGAGCTGCCACAGGTAAACAGCCAGGCAGGTGGACAGTGCAGGGCTTCAAGCAAGTGTAGCAGCCTAACAGGGGACGTCAGAGCCAGGTGGCAGCAGGGACCCAGCTGGGGACTGAGGTTCAGGCCAGGAGTCTCATCTCTAGGACTGGGAGAAGCAGGGCAGGAACAGAGTTCCAGGCCAGAAGCCAAGGCAGGAAACGGACGCAAAGGAACAGATCGGGCACTAGTCACCAAGGCTGCTGGATAGAGCAGTGTCTTTAAAACAAGGAAAGGCTGGCTGGGCATGGAGGCGCACACCGATACCCCTAGCACTCCGGGAGGCTGAGGCAGGAGGATTGTAGGTTCGAGTCCAGTCTGGCAACCCAGCAAATGAGCAAGATTCTATCTCCAAAAAAAATTTTTTTTAAAGATTGGGGATACAGCTGAGTGCGAAGGTCCTAATTTCAATCCCTGGCCCTGAGAGGGAAAAGCGGGGTGGGGTGGAGGGGAGAGGAACAAGGAAATGCACTCTAAACAAAAGTACAGCATTTTGGCTGGGGAACCAGGAAAGCGGACTTGATCCTGAGCCAATGAACTTCAGCCCTGCAGCTCCCAATCCTCCTCCTGCGCTCAGTCCGTCTGAGTCAGAAGGCAGCTGCATGTGCAAGCCAGGACAAAGTGGCTCCAGCAGGGAGGTCATGGCGGTGTTGAGGGGGCACAGAGCCCGGCAGGAGCCAACAGGAATGTCACTGGCATCCCATCTTTGGCGGTGCTTCAAGAAACAGTCAGTATGGAAGGTCAACGCCAAATATTTTTTTGACCAGAGGCAAAAAGTCTAGGCCTATTTTCTTGCTTTTACAAAGCAAAAGAAAGACAGCAGCATGTTGTGATTTTAGTATAAGTATGGCTGAATTCAAACACCAGCTCTGTTAGGACATTAGTTGCATGACATTGTCAGGTCTTCAAATCCTTGTGCAGAAGTTAATATATGCCCGGCCCAGTGATACAGGCCTGTAATCCCAGCACTTTGGCAGGCTGAGGCAGGAGAATTGCAAGTCTGAGCCTAGCTTTGGCGTCATGGTTTGGAACTGGAATGTTCCCCAAAAGCCTTGTGTTTGGAAGGCGATTCAACTGTTGGAGTTAATCCAGTGATTTCCTTTGCTGTTAAGAGGTGGGGGCTGCTGGGAGGGAGCAGCTCGAGGGGGCATGACCTCCCGCGCTCCGCTTCCTGTCTTGCCATACCTCGAACACCTTCTTTCCGGCTAGGCCCTCTGCCAAGCCTTCCACCACAGGAGCAGAGCTCTCCCTTCCTGGCAGAAGCAGAAGGACAGACAGGAAGGGGCAGGACCCCACACCCCCTTCACAGGCGTGTCACCGGTGACCTAACTTTCTTCTACTAGGCCCATGGATGGACTGAGACCCCTGAAACTGTGAGCTTCCGTAAATTGAAGGTGTCAGTATTAGGTCCCAGCAAAGAGAAAGTGACTAAGAGACTGGGCCACTTTGAGACTTAAGTCCCTATCTCAAAATCAAAAATAAAAACGAACTAGGACGGGGCTCAGTGCAAAGGCCCAGGGCTCGACCCTCAATACCACACAAAGAAAAGTTAATACTTACTGTGTCTTGGAAGACAATGCAGAGCCCAACTTACAGAGTTGTAGTGAGCAATGTAAGGATGATTATACGTGCATATAAAAGCCCTTAGGATATTTCTTAGCATATAATAAACACTGTAAGTGTTAAAATATAAATGTGATATGTTTGGATGGGTACCTGTAATCCCCAGGCGAGAGGACCACAAGTTTGAGTCTAGCCTTAGCAATTTAACAATGCCATGTGTCAAATTTTTAAAAATATATATTTACAGGACTGGAAGTATAGCTCAGTGTGAAGGCTTTGGGTTCAATCTCAAGCACTGGGAAAATGAGAGAAATGTTACTGTCATCTCTGTCACTGTGATAAAATGCATGGGACACTCCGAGAGAAAAGGTTTACTCTGACTCACGGTTTCAGAGGTGCCAGTCGCGCATTGCTGGCTCCATTGTTTTGGGACCAGTAGCAAGAAAACCTATCACGGCAGGGAGCACATAACGGAGCGGCGCTCTCCCTTCCTGGCAGAAGCAAAAGGACAGACAGGAAGGGGCAGGACCCAACACCCCCTTCACAGGCGTGTCGCCGGTGACCTAACTTTCTTCTCCTAGGCCCGACCTTATAAAAGTTCCAATAGGCTATACAGGCTGGTGGCCAAGCCTTTAATATAAAGGCCTTTGGGGGATCCTTTCAGGCCATAGCACTCTATCCCTAGCTTCCAGAGGCTCGTGTCCATCTCATGGTGAAGAATGTCTTTCGTCCATCCCCAAGCCTTTCCAGCCTCGACTGCCAGCATGGCTGAAAAGTCCAAGTCCAAAGTTTCCTTTGTGACTCCAGGAAAAGACAAAAAAATTAAACCAAGCTACCTACCTCCGAGATATGACAAAGTGTAAACATTCCCGTTTAAAAAGAGAGAAATGGGGACATGGCAAGAAGGACTGGGCCAAAGCAGGACCAAACCCCAGCAGAACACGCATTACATTCTACGGCTCCGTGTCTGGCATCCAGGACACACAATGGCACGCTGTGAGCTCCCACAGCCCGGGCAGCCCCACCTCCTGGCCCTCGCAGCTGCAGCCCACAGGGCTCCTCTCCCCGGCTGCCCCCTCAGCTCCCTGCCTGCAGCTTTCCCTGGCAGGCATCCTGCATTCCTGACATCGCTGACGGGGTCTCCACTGCAGCTGTGTTTTCACTTTCACAGCAAACCTGGGCAAACTCACGCATTGCTCTGTCGGGAGCAATCTGCAGGGCCTCCGTCAAGAAAAGTCACTGGCGTGCGGGGCTTCAGAGCCAACTAGAAACGCCAGTAATAAATTCTAAGCTTCGCTGAATAGTGTCACGGCACAACTAAGGACAGTGCCTTTTTCCTTTTCTCCTTCAGATTTCTTTCTATTCCAACAGATATGGTATGACCAAATTCCCAGACAATGGTGAATTTGATACTGAGAAGATATTTAACATGCAAACATTTTTGAAAATTGAGAAAACAACGTTTTTAAACCCCAAGATATCCTTTGTACTAAAACTATGTTCAGTCTAGAATGTACATCAGTCCAAGGAGATTGTCGTGCATTCTTCTTCCTGTTCTTGCAATGCTTGCACTCCAGGAATAGAAGAAATAAGTTATTCAGAAGTTGTAGGACAAGTAACAGATGGATCGGAGCCAGGGCTGGTGGGGCATCCCTGTAATCCCAGCACTCTGGAAGGCTGAGAAAGTAGCATCACACGCTCAAGCCCATCATGGGCAATTTAGGGACTTAGGGAGATCCTGTCTCAAAACAAGACCATGGCAAAGGAACTGAGTACGTAGCTCAGTGCAAATGCCCTGTGTTCAATCTCCAGGACAGCAAAAAAAAATAAAAAAAAATTAAATAGTGTATCATATTAGACTGCTCTGGGAAAACAGTAACTCTTAAAACTCAAAAGAAAAAATTTTCTCCAATTCTACCATCGATTTGTGGTACCAGAGATGGAACCCAGGGTTCCACAAAATTGTATCCCCAATCCTTTTATGTACTTCAAGGGGCAGTGCCACGCTATGTGGTTCAAGTTGGTCTCCAGTTCTTACGTGGCTCAGGCTTTCCTGGAAGCTGCAGTTCTCCTGCCTCCGTCTCTCTGTTCCAGGTTCACATTTTATTCCTGATTCACATTTTTGCCTATTCCTTTTTTTCTCCCATTTTATTGATATGGATAGGTGCAATACATGTTTACATTGATCTTGAGGATTTCGTGTCTATACATATCATGGCAAAATCACAAATCCTTCCCCTCTCCCTTGTCAGCCCTCCTGCTCTCTTCCCTTCCCCCTTCAGTTCCCAATATTCCCCTCAATTAGTTCTAAGAAATAATTGTGATCTGGGTTTCTCATAATAGATATTTAACCTTCTCCCTCGGACTCATTCCACTGAGCGTGATGGTTTCAAGTCGCATCAATTTACCTACAAAAGCCTCCAACCTATCTGTCTTTATAGATGAGTAGTACTCCAATGTGTACATATACCACAATTTATGTACCCCTTTGTTTGATGATGGGCATTTTGGTGTCTTCCACATTTTAGCTATTGTTAGTTGTACTGCCATGAACATGGGCAAACACGTATCGCTGTTATATGTCGTTCTTAACTCTTTTGGGAAAATTCCAACAAGTGGTATTGCTGCACCGAAGGGGATATTTATTTCCAATCTTTTCCAAACTTCCATCCTGCTTTCCATAATGGCTGTACCAGTTTACAATCCCACCAGCAGTTCGAGAAGGTTGGTTTTTTCCGCACAGCCTCACCAGGACTTAC
>PVKB01003664.1:0-186228 GCA_004027205.1 Ctenodactylus gundi | reverse complement strand
AACCCCTAGGCAGAGAGCCCACAGCAGTGACGCATTCAAGTCTCCTCTTGCCTTGTGAGCACTTCCAGTGCTTTATCTTTCTGACACAGCAGACCTTCTCCCCGCACTTTCCTTCTGTGTCTGCAACCTCACTTACTGACGCCACGAGACACCTGCCCTGTTCCTGGCATCTCTGTGGTCTATGTTACCGCTACAACTACATCTAGAAGTGCCTGGAACTTTAGTGCACATATTTGAAATACCCTAGAAAAAGATTTGATAATATTGAAAGTCTGAGTGTTTTCTGATTTGGAGACAGATGTGTAAACTGTGTGGTTTAAAATATATATAATAATTATTATGGCCTGGTTTAACTGGGAAATGAAATAAGGGAGGGTGGAAAGAGAGAGGAAAGTAAAAATAATTAAGATTGATTGGTTTAAGCTCCAATCTCTTAAATTTAATATATACTGATGAAAAGAATAATTTGGGAATAAGTATGAACTACTAACATTTAAGATTAAGATGACAAATTTTGCTTCACCTATTCTATAAGAAAAAATAATGCAGACATTGGAGGACAGGAATGTTGGCATGAACTTATTGTTTGACTCATCCACCAGTCAACAATAGTAGGGCATGGAAATGCATTGGTGAAGAAATACAGGAATCCTGTGCGTCTTGGTATCAGCTCCCAAGAAAGCAAAAGTCTAGCTGCTGCACTTAACTGCCAGAGACAAGGCAGTGATTGTATTGAGTCCCATGGATCAAGCAGTAACCAGATGGATGTTCCTTTCAGGATTATGTGGCAGCTGGGAATCTATCACAGTGTCTTCCAGAACGAAAGAGAAAGGAAATCTATTGTGAGTTCTTGTTTGGTCTGCGAAATTCAGGGGTGAAAAAACACCTATTGACACCTGGAGGACAATGTAGATCCTAAAGGTATTAAGGATAATTATAGAATATATAATAATTTCATGAAATAACCAAATTATGAAAGCATAAAAATTGTGTTTTATTATACAGGCTCAAGATATAGAAAAATGTTCTGACGAATGTATGTTTAGACAAATTTTTAGTGAACCATTATTACATAAAACAATCCAACTTAAGAATAATTAAATAAATGCAGAGAAGAAACATCTGGTATAACCATCTGGGCATGCACAAATAGGAATATGCATATCCTTACAGGTTAAGACTATGGGAAAACTAAGTCATAAATTCTAAGATTGATTGAAATAAAAACTTCATTTTAGTATTCAGAGTTTTAACTCCAATCGGTGTGTGTGAAATATTGACAATCAAACCTGTGAAGTAGACTTTCATGTATGTATTTTAAATAACTTCATTACTTCCTGGGAGGGATTTATTTAGCTGTTATCTATATATTTACATTATTAATTATTAGTTAAATAAAGCAATGTTGTCCAGATATTAACAGGTAGTTTTCTATTTGAAAATGCCATTTGCTTGAGGTCAAAATGCCCCCTTCCAATAGAGGTGTTTAAGATGGCTAAGTATAATAGATTGAAGATAAATTTTGTTCATTATTCTTTCAAAATTTTCCTAACAGGGCACTCACTCATATAAAGAACAAGATAAACTTCCATTAAAATAATATGATTCATAAATGTATGTTAAATACAAATTACTATGCATTTCACTTATAAGTCTAGGGTAAGTGCGCATTTATTAGGCTTTTCAGTCTGAATATTTAAGTAAATTTTCAAAAAAATGTAAATTATGATTGAATATGCATGAATTGAGTACATGCACAAAATAAGGCTTAGAAAAATAAATCTAAAATATAGAAGATATCTTAAACTACTCTGCAATAAATTAAATATTTGTAAGTGATAACAAAAATATAGTTATAATTTACATAAACTGAAATATTCTACATAGTTTTATATAACCCTTAGCTTTTTAATTTATGATTGAGAAAAAATTTTAATTACAACTAAAGAAACAAATATCACATGGATTGATTTTCCATTTGTTCAAATTATTTGACAGTTACTAAAATCTTTTTTTTCTACTCTTGTTAATAATCAAGCAAACAATACTATCACAAAAGATAGTTAAATACAATAATTAAAATGGTACATGAATTAATTAAATAAGAATACTTTTTGAAAATATAGGTGTACTTCTTTCTTGATCATACAACTCAAGACAACAAAGGCTTATGCTTGTACACTTCTTCAATAAATTTTGTTTTAATATAAATGGAAGATGACAGTTATAGTGAGTAAATCCAGACTATAAAAATATTCTTATATGAAAACATAAAATTTCACGTGGTTTAATGTTCATGTCAAAAACAAGTAGTGTAAAGAGTTGGAACTTGAAAACAAAAAAATATTATTTAATATACGAAATTAGTTGTGGAATTAATAATGGAATGATTTCAAGTCTGTAAGTGATAATAAATGACTTTTAGTGACAACTTTCTGAATTTTACTGCACATTGGAAAAAAGAAAAATGTGTGGTAAAGAATTTCTTCTAGTTACTAATCTAAGCCAGGCAAGAAAAATAACCTTTTTGATAAAAGAACAAAAGGGGAAAAATCTGAAATTCAAGAAGATAAATTTATTAGCATTAAAAACTGGGTTACTGTGGAACTAAATTGAGTATAATCATGGGAAAGCTAAGTAATGTTTTATTTCTTTCAAGGCGAAGAGACCACTGTATACAACAGAATAGGTGGCCTGCTATAAATAGGTGCATGCCACCTGCAATCATTTTTTTTCTAGGTACTGTAACAATAAAGACAGAAGCTAATGACGCTTTCTATTGTCAGGCTCTTTTTACTTGTAGTGAAAGTCTAAGCAAATTATACAGAATAGTATACACAGATAGATGTAACTGGAGGAGGGACCGGGGGCATAGCTCAGCAATTGGAACTCAACTAGCACGTGCAAGGCCCTGGGTTTGATTCCCAGACCCACATAAAGTGGGTATGGTGGTGCATGCTTATAATCCCAGCCCTCCAGAGGCTGAGTTCAAGGCCAACCTGGGTTACATAATGAGTTTAGAAACACACATGTGTGAACAAAAGAGTCATACACACACAGACACACATAGACATATCCATGTATAAAACAGAGATATTTTAGGAAACACTAAATGGAATAAAATGGTCTATGCCATGTCTATATTCATCAGAGCTGCTAAAGTAAAATTATTTTATAAGACTGTGTTTAAGACTGCAATTAAATACTGAGATTTATTTGCAGAAAAAGAGTAAAGTATGGTGTCTTAGTTACTTATTCATTGCTGGGACAAACACGCGGCATCCACAACTTAAGGGAAAAAAATTTATTTAGCCAACAGTTGCAGAAGGTCTCACGCAGTCTATTAAAAGGCAGACACCAGCGATGGAAGCCCATAGCAGAGCAGGAGAGCTGCCTCACTGCATCACTGACAGAGGCCAAATGAAGCAGGAGCAACTTGATTTCTGAAGACTGGGCGAAGCTAGAGCTCCCAGGAGGAAGCTGTAACAGGGTTGTCTTCCCTCCTGTAGTCAATTTAACCTGCCCTTCCAGCCACCCACACCTAAAATACACGCCCCTCCCTCACTTTCTAGTCCAGCAGTCAACAACAGCTTGTCTGAAAGCTGTGCCCTGGCCACCCTCCAATCCCCAAAAAAGCCACCACAATCCTTCCAGATCAAGTCTCAAGCATCTGCCACTTCCAGCTAATCCCTGCCTCCCAGCAGCACACGGTTTCCATTATCCTGCTACATCAAATGCATGAGGCTTTGGGGGAGACTCCAGGCCCAAACCACAGCACGGGAGTAGGGAAAACTGAAAAGAATGAGTACACTTTGAATGCCTACCTTATTTCAAGCACTTTATGAGAATTAATTAATTTTCCCAACCCCATAGGAGATCAATATGGCCTTTATATATGTATGAAAAGTAGTATTGGCTGAGCTTTAAGATTCAAATACTAGGTGGTAGTGTCAGAGTTTGGGCTTCAGGAAAATCAAGTTAATTACATTCTTACCACAACCTTTATGTGGCATGACACTGTGCTAGTGATGTGAAGTGCAGTGAAACATAACAAAACTATTGTGGAGATGTATATTAAAATGTGGCAAAGTAGCTGCTTTTGGCATAATGAGGCTGTTTAGGATTCATCATTGAGAAACATAAATCAGAACTCTAAGTAAGTTGTGCTTGTTGCAAAGATATTAGAAAAATTGCAGCTCTATTTGCAATTGATTGCAAGCATATACATAGTTAAAACTGCTGAAATCATCTAGTCTAGGCCAATGGTTCTCATGAATTCGCCCTCATACTAATTTCCTGAGACCTCCATTTGTACCTTTTAGTAGAACCCAGGTGAACCAATGGGACTGGTCTTGGGAGCTCACTCTGTGAGTCAGTGGAAGTCAACAAGGCAACTGCACACAGGGACACGTCATGAGAGTGAACATCTGGTCTTTTTAGTCTCTTGAGAGGAGGAGATTTTTGCTGATATTATCTTATTATTGATTACAAGAAAATATAATCACACCTACATTAAGAAATTGAGTATCTAATTTGCTATGAATAATCTATATTAAAGTTTAGACACTGCTATACAGTTCTGAAAATATTGGTAATAAATTTTATGAATACATGTTTCTGATCAAAGTAGAAACACAGATAACATGTATAATTATAAAAGTAATCCTTGTTTTTATTTTCAGCATGCACTTTACTTTTTAATACATTCAGGAATTCTAAGAAAAAATGTATATGTACATTTAATATATTTGGATTATGTGCTAAAGTTCATTAATCCTAAATAAATATACCAACAAATTTCACTTTGTATTTCATTGTATAGATCTATTATATTCATGCTTTCTTGGACAATGAGGTGGGAAAGATAGAAGAAAGCCTTGATTTGTAATCTCCCTAAATATTTCTCAAACAAAGCAATAATTTAATTGATTACAGATTACTCAACAACCCCAGATAACTATCACCAACAAATTAAAGCAATTGAATTTTCTTATTAAGAATGATATGATTAGCTCTCCAACATTAGAATTTTGAACAGTTCGCAAACAGAAAGTACAACAGAATTCATTGTAACACATAAAATTGGGAGATCACATTTAATATAATCAAATTCTGGAACAGAGGAGAGTTATCTTAATTTTTGAGCATGCTGAATGACTGCTAAAAATAATCACAATTCTAACAAAACATAATAAAACTTTAATATGGATATAATTATAATTGCATGTTTATTTGGAAATAATAAGATATCTGTGCAAGTGCAGAAATAACATAAAAATGACTACTGTTTAAAGTCACATAGTCTTTGTTTAAAAATTTCTATTAAAAACAGTTATTTTATTAAATAGTTTATACACCTAGAAACTGGATCAGAATAAAGAATTAAATATTGCTTTCTTACATGATTTTGCAAGTAAATTGTTTAATGTTTGAAAAGATCTTAGGATCAGGGATTTCTGGTCAGAAAATGTAATTCTAAATGTCAAGTTCATGGTATAAAACCTCCTCCACTGTAAATGTCAGAGCTGTTCGCTTGCATCAGAGCTAGACTGATAAATGCAGTAAAGAAAACAGGAAACAGAAATGAAATCAAAGATGACATACAGAAGAATAGAAGACATAATGGTGAAAAATCGCTCCCTTCTTTGAAAAAGAAACTACTTGAATTTCTAAAACTAGGTTAATTTGTTTTTAAAATTACACTCTTCATCTACAGTTCAGAGATCTCAGTAACAGAAAACACTTGTGAGTATTCAGCTTTAAAAAGGATTTAACCGAATGATTTCCTTTTCATTGTATAATCAAGTTTCAAAGAGTATATCTCAAGAAGAAAAATATGCAAAGAGTTGTTTAGATATAAATTTGAATTTTTTTCCTATGTGACTTTTCTTCTGGCTCCAATGAACATAGGAAGCATTGTCTCACATTTCATACAACTTTAGAGAGAAGAGAGTTTATTGAGCAAAATGGGAATTGGTGATGTATTTCTCTTTAATCTGAAAAGATAACAGAATCTATTCCCGTTATATACCATCATTTTGTCTAGAGTACATTTCTGCGGTGACACAAATGAAAAGAACACTCAGTTATTTTGTATATAAACTGTGTTTTACTTCTTAGACCGCTGATTTTCCTTTTTAGTTTGTTGTCAATATTAACACATGAAAGAATGTTAACATATGAAAAAGAATAAGGTCTTAACTACTTTTAGGATAAATAGAAAAAAACATATCAGTAATAAATAGGAACAATTATTCACATTAGGCGAACCCACGATTTCAATTATAATTTTGTGTGCTAATACGACCCTTATTATAGAGAGAGTGTTTCATCTCTACTTTATATAGAGTGTCTTTCACAAGTGGGTGTAGCAAGTATTATACTTCGCATTTTCAGATCAAATGCTTAATTTTATATGTGTGTTTATGTAAAGATAGTACCTTGCTCTGCAAAACAGTCTGGTCTTAACCTCACTATGGAGCCAGGCTGGCTCAAACACATGACAATCTTCCTGGCTGTGCATCCTCATGGCTGGATGGGTATCACCAATACTCAAACTTGGGGCCTTTGACTTGCTAGGCAAATGTCTCATCCACTCAGGTGCACCTCCAGCCCACAAATGTATAATTTGGAAAAGGCATTCGTTTTTACAACTAAATAGTGAAGTCCTAGATGTTGTCAAGGAATATCAACAATATCCTTAGAGATGTCATTAAACAAATGTAGCTACATCTCCATTTTAAAACGAATTAGAGAAAGCCCTTTTGAGCCTAATACATATTTGTGATACAAGTTTCTTGCATATTCCTTCATGGCCCATCTGTCTCTGTTGGTTAGGCATGAGCCACTAAAGCTCTCATGCGAATATTGCACATGTACAATTTGCATAGTGAAGTGCCCCAGTACATGTGAGTCTTAATATTGTGCTCTTTTTATGTGGGTGTACACCAGAAACAACGTATTAAGTGACATCTAAAATACACAATACAGTGTAATTTAGTGGTTGAATGTTTGCCTCATCTGTAGAACACCATGTATTGAATACTCCATACTATAATAATAATACAATAATAATATCTTGCATACTATACAAAATATACTATTTTAAACTATGGATAATAGACAATTTAATAAAAATAAAACTTGGTAATTTGAATTTTAAAATAAAATAAAACTGAAGATATAGTTATAATTATATTTCCTTTCTTTGGAACAATTAAATTAGTATTACAGATTTCTGAGTGTCCTAACTTGTGTTTGTTTTTATCAGATTATTTTGCAGGATTATTGGATAGATTGAAAAGCAAGAGAAGAGACATCTGTGGATGACACCAAGTTACTCGGGACCAAGAGAATAAAAGTGCGATGCAGAGAACCTTGAAGAAAGTTATACAAGATTATGTTTCTCTAAGTTATTTGGATTTGATCCATTTAAAGGGAGATGATAAAATAGCTGTAATTATGTGTGGGACAAAATAACATAACGTATAACCAAGTTAAAGAAATACTTTAGTTTCATTTTAGATTTTAGTGGAGACGATTGACCTTGATTATGACTGGAGGACTTTGACTTGGAAAAAATTTAATTTTATATTATGAGATAGTATAAAAACTTACTCCAATGAAAATACATTAAATTATATTTTACTAATATATAATTATTATAAGGTTAGTTTAGTAAAGATATTTTAATTTTAAAACATGAATTTCTCGGTTACCTGAATAAAAGTGGTTTATTTATTTCTTTTTACTTAAAATATCATAAAAATACACATGTAAAGCACTGTAATGATTATTTTTGTCTAAAATGCACCCAACAATGTAAAAAGCTACCATAGTTAATATTATAGTATATTGTGATTGCCTAGCGTTGAAAAAATGATTCAAAAACCATTTGATAAATTTCTGGTTCCATCAAAATTCGATAAAAATCGTAGAGATTGATTAATACAAAATTTTGATAAGGATTCTACAAAAGGTATAAACTTCTAATTCAACTAAATAAAAAGAAATAGACAGGATTATGAAAATCTGTTGATTTGGGCTAGAGGAATAGCACAGTGGTTAAAGTGCTTGCCTAGCAAGCACAAAGGCTTGGTTTGATTCCCTCATACCATATAAACTGGGCGTGGTGGTTCATGCCTGTAACCAGAGCACACCTGACACTAAGGCAGGTGCATTGCCTTGAGTCCAGCTGCGGCTACATATGAGTTCAAGGCCCACCTGGGCTACAGAGACAGACCCTGTCTCTCTTTCTTTCTCTCTCTCTCTCTCTCTTACACAAACACGCAGCAAATCTGTTGATAAAAAGTTGTTATTTCAAATTTTATAGTTTATGCTACTATCAAAGACAAAACTTCATCTCTGAGATATTATTGGAAATGACCTTGTGTTTTCTAAGTGAGAAAAATTTTATTCTGAGGAAAATTTTGATGGATTCATCTTTAAAATATTTGACTATACAGAAATCATTTTAGATAATGAAACATCTTACTATACCAAAGAAAAAGTATTCAAAGTCTAAGAAATTTTATTGAATATTTCACAACAGTGTATTATAATAGTTACAAATTAAATCCTGAATGTTTGTGGTTTTAATTGTTCTTGGTAATTTTTTCTACTTAGATATTATTAGAAAGTACAGATTTCAAGAAAAAATGAATTTTGCTTATTTTTTAAAAAAAATTATATGGTGCTCTTTAAAGTCTTTTCAATTTAGATGAATACATAATGACAAACTGAAATTTCTGCAGTCTTCAAAGATGTAAATCACTGAGAATTATAGTTTCATAATTATTTTTCTTCTGTTTACATGTTAGCCAAAAGACATTCTATTTGAAAAAAAATCTCATGTATCTGTATTCACAAAATTTCTATGAGTATTATTATTTAGGGCTAATGATTTACTTATGGAAGAAATTAGGAACTGAAGGCCAACTATATGCCAGTACTTTCATATTTGCTATTTTGTACATGGTTAAACTGTGGTGGTAAGACATTTATTTTTGTTTGTATTGCTTCACAGGACAGTGGCAGGCTCAAAAAATTTGATAGTGCCTAGCTGAAAATGTTACATATCTAGTTGCTTAAAATGCAACCCAAAGTCTGGGGGCAAGTCACTGGGAGAGCAATGACTATTAATAATATGTTCACAACTCAGAGTTCAATCCTTACAACCTCAAAACAAAACTGTGTGTGTGTGTGTGTGTGTGTGTGTGTGTGTGTGTGTGTGTGTGTGTGTGTATGAGTGGGTGTTTTATGAGATTTATATACAATTTTTATAATATATACTCCAAATTTGTACATAATATAATAATTTAGAGGTGGTTCGCTTTGTGTACTTAAAAAGCTGCATACAAAATTAGCTGACCTTAGACAAAACAGTCTGTAATATTACAACATCAAGGACACTGAATCATTCCTAAGTCCTCCCACATACTCTGACTCAAAGATTTCTTATCACATTGGTAAGATCCTATGGTAACCTCTCACTTCTTATGGCCCTTCACCTCTTTCTTTTTGGGTCAAGATGGTAACAGTGGACTACAAGCAGCTAGGGATAAAGAGGTCCCCCGAGTTGTAAAATTCATGAGAATTTGCAGGGAACAGCGCCTAGCAATAACAACCTGCAGGTGGCTCTTCCTACAGCTGTTGATGACTTGAACATTGGGGAGCAGCAGTTCTGCCTTACAGGCTGGGCTGCTGAGTAAGATGATTTCCTTGATCAGTTTTTTTTGTAAAAGCCTCTAAACAGCAGAGCCAGGCGACAACCTTATTCCAGCTCTCTTTCTGACTCTTACTCTTACTCACCAGGGGAACATTTATTCTACTGCAATAACCTTTTCTGAATAAAATACTTTTCTTAACAGAGCTGAGGATGCAGAAACAAATTCAAATGCCTTCAGCTACCTGATCTTTGATAAAGGAGCCAAAAGCGTACACTGAGAAAAGGACAGACTGTTCGACAAACGATGCTGGGAAAATTGCACGTCCACATGCAAAAGAAATGAATCTAGGCACGCACCTATCACCATGCACTAAAGTTAAATCAAAGTGGATCAAAGACTTAGACATTAAAATTGAAACATTGTGCCTTCTGGTAGACAAAGTAGGCAAATATCTAAATTACATAGTTGTAGAAAAGGACTTTCTGAAGGAGACAACAAAGGCAAAAGAAATGGCCGCTCCCCTCCCCAGAATTAACAGATGGGATTATGCCAAATTAAGAAGATTCTGCATGACAAAGGATATTGTCAACTGTGTAAAAAGAGAACCCCTAGAATGGGAAAAAATTCATCATCAATACCTCAGATAGGAGGCTCCTAACTACAATATGCAGGAAACTGAAGTGAAGTAAGACCCTCAAAATCAAAGATCTGATTGACAAAAGGGTAAAGAAAATGTATAGGCGGTTCTCAGGGGAAGAAGTTCAAATAGCCTATAAATACATGAGAAGACATTCACTATACTTAGCCATTTGAGAAATGCAAAAAAAAAAAAAAATCACTAATATACCTTCTGGCTCCAGAGAGAATGGCACACATTAAGAACACAAACAGCAATCAGTGCTGGTGAGGCCCTCCTGCACCGCTGGCGGGAATGTAAACTGGTACAACCACTATGGAAAGCAGTATAGAAGTCTCTCAAAAGATTGGAAATAAATATTCTCTTTGATCCAGTGGTACATCGTCTGGGAATTTCCCCCAAAGAGTTAAAAACAATACATAACAGACATCCATGGATACCCATGTTCATAGCAGCGCAACTAACAATAGCTAAAGAGCAGAAGACACCAAAATACCCACCAACAGACCAATGGATATATAAATCGTGGTAGTTATACACAAAGGAATACTCATCATCTGTAAAGACAGAGAGTTTGGAGGCTTTTGTAAGTAAACGGATGTAGCTTGAGACCATCCTGTTCAGTGAAGTGAGTCAGAAGGTTAAATATTGAATGGCTTCTCGAATATGAGAATTAAAGATCACAATTATTTCATAGAACTAACTGAGGGGAAGAATGGGAATAGGAGGGAAGGTGTAGTGGGTGAAGGGGTCATAAAGAGAGAAAGGAAGTATTTTGCCATGATATGCATATGTGCAAAATACTCAATGTCAATGTAAATATTGTGTATTGCATTTATGCATATTAATAAAATGGGAGAAAAGAAATTCAGTAAAGAAATATATTTCCTGCACATTGCTAACTCCACCTGCAATTCCACTCTTCAGCTTTCTGAGACAGAACATAGCACAGACAGAAACAGGCAGCTAACACATCAGCTGACAGCGTTATGATTCCACGCTGCCTCTCTGGAAGTCTTTGCCTTGAGGGAGCTCCTCCCCAACTTCTTGTAATTCTGTCAATGCACTGTTCAAATAATGCTTATTGTATGTTACTGCCTTGCCAGGGTTGTACTGATTTTCTTTAGCATACCTCGGATCCAGCAAACACAAATGCAAGTGATTACACCTGTTAAAAAGCTTACATATAAATACATACATGGTCCATTAATTTACAAAAACGTTAATATATAAGCAATTTAAGTGATCAAAATGTCTGCAGGATATACAAATTAAAATACATAAACTAAAAAATTCTAAATAGAACAATTATTTTGCTCTCTTTTCCTTGGTATTACATTTGCAAATTCAAGGATAAGGAAGAAGTAATATATCATGTGGAAAAGAAATAAATTGTACAAAGTAATTCAAGTGGACATATTTAGCGCCAACTCATTGCAGCTCTATTTATTTAAACAACAAGATACTTATCTTATTCAAGGAACTGAATTACCTTTAATGTGAGTAAAGTCCAATCACAACCCTAGAGAGAAACAAATACATCAGTCAAGGCCCAAGTTTAAATACATAAGTAGGAAACAGAAGTAAATGATGACTTCAAATCTACAGAGAAATAGCAGCATAAACTAAGACTTCTACCTCGTACAAGAATACAAATACAAGAAAAAAGAAAGCAAGAATTCTCAAAGCGTGCTTTTCCTTGGCTTTTTATATTAAAATCTTTTTTCATCTTGACAATAGAAGCAAGTGTTTATAAAAGGCTCTATGTACTTAAATACATGTCTTCTTTCACCCCCCAAATATATTGCATGTTTACTTTTCTCCTTAAATGAGGACAAAAAATGAAATTTTCTTGTCAACAAAAAGAGAAGGAAAAAGAAAAGATTATTTATCAAAATTGCCACAAATTGAAAGAAGCTTTGCGTTGAGAAAATAAAGCAATTCAAATCACTGAGCAGAGTGACCATGAAAACTAATTTCAAATTAAAAAGGAAAAAAAAATTACCCCTGTTATTTTTTAAGCACTAGAAATTGAACCCAGAGCCTTCACACTGAGCTACATGCTCTGCATCTCTCTCTCTCTCTCTCTCTCTCTCTCTCTCTCTCTCTCTCTCTCTCTCTCTCTCTCTCTATATATATATATATATATATATATATATATATATATATATATATATATATTGTAATGTTAACACATGGTCTTGCTAAATTGCCTGGGCTGGGGTTGACATCGATTCTCTTGCTCAGCCCCTCTGAGTGCCAGGACTATAAGTGTGGCACCATATAGTCTAATATCTGCCTTTCCTTAGAATTATTAAAAATCATGTATGTAATTGAACTTTTTTATACAAGATTTTACATCTTTTTTTATGCAGAACAGGCCTTTTCTCAAAAACAGAGTTTTCACTCTATCTGTGGGGGGTCCCAAGTGGATGCCTTTGTGAGACTTTACATCAAGTGAACAGATTCTATGTTTCTTTCTTTCTTTCTCTCTTTTTTAATTCTCGCAGTAGAGTCTGCAGTGTGTGTCTGTCTGTGTGTGGCTGGGTACACAGGACAGGGAAGGCCGTTCAGTGGTGGAGGAATGACAGATATGTGTATGTAATGGAAAAATAAACTGGAAGTAGTTGCCTAAAATAGTGTTGATCACAAGCATATTGCTTACTTTGGGGCATCCAGGATCTGGAATTAGGACTGGCTCACCAAACTGAAGAAGTCAGTTTATCAGTGGATGCAAACAAATATGGTCTATGTACACAATGGCATCCTACTCTGCTATAAAGATAAGATGAGTCACTTGCAGGTATACAGGCAAAACTCCAGACCATCATACTTAGTGAAGTGAGTCACATGGTTGCATTAATATGAGAAACTCCAAGTACAAATAGCCAGTAAAGTCAACTGGATGAGATGTTGGAATCAAGGGAAATGGATGAAGGAACAGAAGGATGACCAAGGGGTGAGAAGGGAATATGAGTGGACCCAAAACAAATGTGCATCAAATTCTCAAGCTCAATAGAACTATTGCGTATCTCCTACATAAACTACTACAAATGAGAAGAAAAATCTATTTAGTAGGCAAGATAAGATCACGTTTCTTCTTTCTACTTCTTATTTCTGGCCTCTTCATCTCTTAACCAAATATTCAGAAACTCTGAAAGATGAGAAGAGACTGATATTGTAGATAGACGTAGATGGATAGCTGCTATGTATGTACACCCCACACACACATGCACACACACACAAATATGCACACATACATACATACACAGATATTCAACTCCACAAGAAAGGCATAATTCATAGCACTTAAGTCCATGAATATTCTCATGTGTAAGAAGAACATTATTACATGTAATAAAATTAAACAGACTATTTTAATATTACAGTATTGTTTATTTTGAAGATGGTTCCATGCCCAAAATAGTAGACCATGTGCTCTATTGTTGCCGACTGGAGTGAATACATCTGCTCACTAGATCATATTGGAGGATAAGCCTGTTCAGAGCTTCCGTGTATTTAGTAGTTTCTGTCTATTTTTTTCCACATTTTATTTTTTCTTATGCATATTTGTAACACATTCCTGCCAGGAAATTGGTACACATACACATTGCATGCTAGCAACACTTACTTTCTCTTCCCATGTCTGCTTTCTCCTGCCTCCTGACTTGCCAGCTCCCTTCCATCTTCACAAATTCTACATCTACCTGGTTTTGTATCATATGTCTTTTATTTTGTTCTTTAAATTATTTATATTATAAATTTTTCATGTAAAAGCAACTGTGTTACATTTAAACTACTCTGGTTTATTTCACTTAACATTATGGCCACAAGGTAAATCAATTTTTCTACAAATGATTTGATCAATCCTTTATTATGACAAACATATATATGTGTATATATCTTATGAAAGTCAATTCAATAAACTGATGTGCATAACATACATATTTATAATTATTATAAATATTATATATATATATATATAACTTTCAACTGATAAATTGACAAAGTATAATTGTGTGTGTGTGTGTGTGTGTGTGTGTGTGTGATTTTCTTTTTTATTGATGAGCATATAGAATGCCATCAAAATTTGGCTAGTATGGGTCCTTCTGCTATAAATATGGGTATGCCTATATTACTGTAAAACAATATTTTTCAGTTTTGAGAAGATGCCCACCAACAGTATAGCTGGATCCAATGAGGTTTTTTTTTTTTTACTGTTAATGAATGTTGGACTTGTGTCGAAGGCTTTTCCTGCACCCATACAGATGAGTGTGTGATTTTTGTACTTGTTTCTGCTTGTATGGTGTATTATATTTATGATTCTCACATGTTGAATTATTCTTGCATCTCTGGAATTGATCTAACTTGGTCATGCCATATAATTTTTAAAATAATTTATTGTGTTATTTTTGTAGTGATCTTGGTGAGGATGATTGCTTTGAAGTTTGTGTTTAAAAATTGGTCTTCTGATTCTTTTTTGTTGTGATTATCTAGTTCTCTTGTATCAGTTATTCTAGCTTCCTGGAATGAGTTCAAGAGTGCTTATTACCTTTCAATTTTATGAACATTCATGATGAGTATTAATTCTGTAGTGTACTCATTGGCTCCTGAGTTTTTATTCATTGATAGATTTGTAATCACTACCTCTATTTTATTGCTGGTTATTGGGATTTTCTGAATGTTTGTGTTTTCCTGGCTCAGTTTTGGTAATTCATATATGTCTAGAAATTTATTGATTTCTTTCACGTTCTTTAATTTATTAAAGTTTCAAAGTATTATATGAAATTCCTTTTCTTCCATCAATATTCATTGTGGTTTCACTATTTTTTGATTTCTAAGTGCATTGATATGAGGTTCTTATTTCACTTATTTAGTAATTTTTAACTGGGAATTTATCAATTTTGTTTATTCTGTCAAAGAAAGAATTCTTTGATCTATTGATTCTTTGCATTTTTATTTATTCTTGGTTTTGTTAATTTCTACTCGATCCTTGTAATTTCTTTCCTTCTACTAGTTTCCAATGAGCATTGTTCTACTTTTTATAAGACATTAAAATGGAACATTAGGCTATTTATTTGAAATTTCTCTATTCTCTTTGTATAAATATTCAAAACTATAAATTTCCCTCTTCATACTGGCCATACTGCATCCCATGTATGTAAGTATTCATTAAAATGAACACTTAATAGATTTAAGCCATTGTGTTTGATTTAAGAAAGTTTTAAGTATTTTTTTTTCAGATTTTTCTGTGATCCATTCAACATTCAAAGAGCATTACTTAATTCCTGTATTGGCATATTTTCTATAATCTTTTCTTTCTGTTGATTTGCAGTTTCATTCAGCTATGAACAAATAGCTTTCAAGAGAGTGTTTTAATTATTTTGTATTTACTTAAGTATGCATTATACGAAAGGACATGGTCTCTGTTGAAGAAAGTTTGGTCTCCTGCTGAGAAGAATAAGTATTCTGCTGTTGGATAAGACACTCTATAAATACCTGTTACACCCACTAGTTCAATTTCATAGTGCAATTTTGATATTTCTTTTTGTTGTTGTTGTTCTTATTCTATTGACTTATCTGTTTATGAGTATGGGGTATTAAAATCCCTAATGGGGATTGCTTTATTATCTGTCCTCCTATGCCTAGTAGTTTTTGTTTTATGAAGTTTTATGTGCCAACCATTGATGCATGTGCCTGCTACTGTTATCTCCTCCAGGTGGGTCACTCCCTGTCAGGGTATGTAGTGGCTTCCTTTGTTTCTTATCAACATTGAATTGAAAGTCACTGTCTGAGAATAAGATAGCTACTGCTGCTTCATTTGGGTCTCAACTTGCATAATATATTCTTTTGTCTGCCTTACATTCTCCATCTTTGTGTTTATTGGTGGATGAAATATCCTTTGCAAACAGCAAATTTTTAGATTCAATTTTTGATCCAATAGCCAATCTGTGTCTTTTGATGGAGGAGTTAAGATTGCTAATATTGAGAGTTGTTGCTATGGGGTGTTTGCTTACTAAACTCTCTCATTGAGTAATCTTTCCAGTGTTGATATTATTATGCATTTTTAAAATTTAGCTACTGTACTTTGGGTATGTAGTTTCCTTTGAACTCTTTGGTGCTGATTACCCCCCCTTCTCTGTCTAGGATTTTCCTAAATATTTTATGAAGTGCTGATTCATTATGCATTTGTTTTAGGACTTAACTTGTCACAGAAGAACTGGACTCCTCTATCAATTTCAAAGAATAATTTTCAGAACACAGAAATCTGTGTTAACAATTGTTTTATTTTAGAACTTGAATACTTTACACAAGCTTTCCTGGTCTTTAAAAGTTCAAGCTGAGAAAACTGCTCCTATTTTGAGAAGACTTTGTATAATATGCAATTGCTCTCTTGTTTTTTGGCAGTTTAAATGCTTTCTCATGCAAACTACCTAGAAATTTTATTATAATGTGTTCTGGAGAGTTTTTTGCTTGTTGATTTTTTTTTTATAGTTGTGGGTATTTATGGACCTATCGCCATCACTAGTCTGAAAATTGATTTTATTTCTTACATATGAAAAGTTGTTCTGCTTTTTTGGTAACTATATTTTTATATATCTTGTTAATCTTATAAATTTTCTTTTATTCCTATGATTCTGATGTGGAGTTTAATTATTTTCCAGGTGTTGAATTCAGGTTCACTTTTGTCTTGTATTTCCAGAATCAACAAATACATAGTAGATAATTGCAAATCTAGACGAGAGATTAGAGTGAATCCCAGTAACTTTATCCTGACTCCTATGGAACTTAAAAGGAAAAACAAAGTGAAACAGGGAGGTCGGGTAGGGGAGGAGAGAGGAATGGGAGGGTATAGGGAGGGACAAATGGAGAGTGAGAAAGCCCTTGTCACCTTGACAAGATACATATGTGCATAAAAGGCTCAACTCCATTGTAAACCTTAAATTTTGCATGTATACATATCAATAAAATGTGAAAAAGTATGGTATTGGCATTTTCAATTTCTAGACACAATTTTATTGAACACACAGAGTTAAAGATCACTCTATGAAATAGAAAATCTTTTTTACGAAAATAGAGAAACTTACTGTCTTAAAACTTGAGACAGAGGTACATCATATTTCTGGCTAATATCAAGTTCTGTCTTGTTTCGTATACCTCAAGAAATGCCTCTGAAAATTTTTTTAAACATTAAATTTTATTTCCTTTAACTGGATACTTTCATTTAAAACTATTGTTCCTATGTCCACAGCACTGTTATTAACTAACAATTCATTATAACACATTAAACTAGTATATTAAAATCTAAGGTGTCACACCCTTTTGCAGACCTGTTAAAGTAACTGTCTGAATATTCACAAGAAATGTGATATTTGTTCAGTTAAACCATAAAAAAATTCCTGAAAAATAACTAAAAATACTTAAAATCTAATTGAAGCCAAACACATTTGCTAGGTGAAGAATAATGACTACTAAGACTATTAAAATATCTTTAATAGTTATTTCCCCTTGTGTTGCACACACAAATATGTGCTCACGTATGTAGACACATTATAATTCTTATATTATACATTGCTATTTTATCTTATAAAAAATTCCCAGTAAAGAGTAAATTCGCAATAAGATACCTTTCTGTAGAAAGTGAATTCTAGTTCATGCATTTTATTTATGAGCAGGCTGCAGTGTACAGGTCAGCAGGAACACACAGTCTTTTCCTAATATTAGTATAGTCTGTCATTTTTGTCCATTTAGTGTCACATTGTGTTAGAATTGTTGGTTTACATAAACCAGTTCAAGCAAAGAAATGTCCATTCTTTGCAGACAATTGACAGAATAATAAACCCTTGAGTACTCTGCTTTGCGGAAGTCAAGACACATCAATGGTTATGTCACTTTGCTTGCAGTCATTCTAAAATTTTTATGAAATGCTGAAAAGAGATAGATAATTTATCACACCCATTGAGGAAAAAAGGTAAAAATACATTTAAGAAAAATGAAAATGAAAATGTATTATTTATATTGGAATCCATTTAGCAATTTTTCCTTTGTTATTCTTTTCAAATTAACCTCAGTTAAACATTACTTAAACATAGTTGAATATTATCTTTTGACAGTGTGATCATAAACTGAACATTACATGTAAAAGAACATGAAAGTTGGTAGAGAAAAACGTGTGTAAATACTCAAAAGTTCAATGTAATGTATGTAAAGTGGATATCATTTTATAAATATTGTGACCTATTCCCCAGCACCCCATAGGCTGGGTGTGTCCTCCAAGCTGTAATCCCAGCACTCAGTTGGCTGAAGTGGGAAGATTGCTGGGAATCTGAGGACAGCCTAAACTACATAGTGAGTTCAGGACCAGCCTGGACTTAGCATCAAGACTCTGTATCAAAAAATGCACTGTGGTCATTCAAAAATTAATGCACCATATTTGCAATGTAAAAAACGACAGGAAAATCATATGAAAACATGGAAGACTGATTAGACTGCGAAACAGGTTGGAGAGAAACAGATTGGAAAGACTTGAAGACAGAAAAATACGGAAGGCATTTTCTGTGTGATCACATAAGATATTTGAGGAAACAAAAGTTTAAAATCATTATCTTGGTTAAGTCAAAGAGATAAAGAGAAATTTTTAATACAATATTTCTGCCCAAGAGAATAACAAGGTAGTGATTTGCATTACACTGAATGAGCTGGAGAAGCATGGAGTTACTGACAAGGATTTTACACTGATCTTTTTAAGTAAAAAATTAAAATTGAGAGACAGCATTATATACAGAAGGTGTTTTTGAGCTAAATGCTACTCTACTCATAAAAGTCATCTTGGAACAACCCGTAATAGAAAGCCTCAGTAAGAAGCATCTATCCAGTGTTTTGTTTCTTTTTATGGGGTGGGGGAAGAGGGCACATTTGCTCTGTATTCCAGGCTGGGCCTAAATTCATTGTATAGCACAGGCTGGCCTGGAATTCACAGCTGTCCTCCTACCTCACCTGCTAGGTGCTGAGATTACAGACTGTCACCACCACATCTGGCTTCTGTGGTACCAAGGCACCAAACTCAGGGTCTTGACCTTGAAGATAAGTACTGTAACCACTGAGCAGCCCTAGTCAGTGTTTCTTAAATGTTATCCCCTTTAAAAAGACATTAAAGAGGAAGAACCGATGACACAGCAAGGGCTTTGGGATATGTTGAACCGAAGATGTCAGTAAAAACTCTGAAGGAAAATGTGAAGTAGATAAAATGTGTTTTCAGATCTAACAGTAAAAATTCAAGATATATATCAAGTTAGCCTTGTTGCCATTAATTTTACAGTATGCATGACATATGTTTAACTGGAAGAAGCAGCAGAACCATGAAGTGTTATAAAACAATGTATTTGAGGCCCAAGAAAAAATATTTTAAAAAAAGATTAAGAAGTAAACTGAGGAGGATAGTTTTAGGAAAAAAAATGCACAAGACAAGATAGTGGAAAATACGTAAAACATATTTGAAGACAATACAAAGGAAATTAATGAATACAAAGAGAAATATAGTATTTATCATTCATTTCAAATACTGAGAATGGTAAAGATTAATATAAAAGGGTTTGTTGCTGAATACAGGCTAAGTATCAAGGATCTGTTTGGGTTGCCCTCATAGCATCTAAGATGAATTTAAAAGAATGCAGGATAATCGTTCCACTGAAAGTTCAATTAAGGTAATGAATGCTTTATTTCTATGTGTAGTCGGTTATCAGCAGTTCTAAATTTATGTTCAGTTTAATGACTAATGCATGGAAATCTTTGAATAGCTACCCTCAGAATTCTTACTATACTTGGAATCTTCTTTCAGATATTTAAAACATTGTCTTCATATTTTGTCTTATACACTATTTCAGATATTAAGCCTTCAGTATGTTGTTTCAGATATTTTATTCTCAGTGTCTAAAAGTGCATGCATTCTCACAAGCATTTTCTAGGTAGTATCTATTAGTTGATAAAAGTATGGCTCCTTTAGAATAATCTTTCCAAAATACTTCATAAATTAAGTTGAACATCAGGATGGTTCTCATTATAAGGAGTCTAGAGAGGGTCTTGATTTTTTTCATCAAAATGTAATTGTTTAATATTGTGGCACCTTCATCACCTGTCATTACAGACTATTCATTATTTTGTAAAGAGCAACGTCTATACAAAGGTGGAAAACAATCCAACTGTCACCATTCACATAATGTATTTCATATTCCAAAAAATAAACTCGACTGAATATATCTCTGGGACTAAAATCCAGCCTAAAATCAAATCAAAATGATTTCAATAAAACTGCTTCCCTCACTTTGAAGCACCTTAGATACCACAGACTTACATGAGTCAGGCTTAATACCTTTGTTTCCAAACTCTTTGATGAAGGAGCTTTGCAATGGGTAGTGAGTGTTCCTAATTAATCATACAAATCCCGTTTTGAAAGAATTGAAATTTGGAGAGGGTTCTAAGTAACGCAGCCATAATGACACTGGTTGTAACAGAAGCAAAGGGGCTTTGTTGTTGTTGTTGTTGTTGTTGTTGTTTGGTTGGTTGGTTGGTTTATTTGATTTTTGTTTTTTGTTTTTTGGGGTTTTTTTGATGTACAAAAACCATGTCTTTAGAAAGTTTGGTAAAGAAGAAATATCATGCACTCTTGGAATATGTTTTTAAAAAGGGAATTCTGCCCCTGACAGAGTATGGTCTGTGTTCATTCAGTAGCTCTTAACGCTTTTCTGAACAGCAAACTGCATTGCATTTTCTTTATTAAATTAGTCTCTATATTTCAATTTTGTCAAAAGTCTTATTATAAATTTAAAAAAAAACAAGCAACAGCCTCCAAAACTAGCCATAATAATCTTCTTATTTAATATACGGCTTCTGTTTGCTATTCTGTTGTGTTCTTCTGTTTGGTACTTACTTTGTCTAAGACACATTATTTTACTGTAACATTCAACACAAGCTCACTCCCTCTTCCTGTCCGAACAATCACTGTCCTTTGGGAGGAAACAAGGTTGCGTCCTGGTCTGGAAAGCAGTAATTGTACTTTAATTTCTCTCATAGTGAGGAAAAAACAATTTATGATTTACAGGTTACTCCCATAGTGGCGTTGAGGCAATCATCTGTGAAGAAAGTAGAAAAATATTGCTTAAAATCCTTACAAAGTGAACGGCATCTGGTGGCATAGACCTGTGACTTCAGTATTCTGACAGGAGTGTGAGGAACACAAATTTAAGCCCACTTTGGCCAATTTAGCCAAGTAGTGAGACCTTGACTCAATATCAAAAAAGAAAGAAAGAAAGAACGAAAGAAAGAAAGAAACAAAGAAAGAAAGAAAGAAAACCTTAAAGGAAATAATTCAATATGTGGATCCTAGGCTTGACCCCTCCTACCACCAAAAAAGAAAAAACAATTAATCTTTAGGTATTTTATTTAGAATCTATAGACTAGACATGAAAGATAAGTGAAGATATATGTATATATTTTTGAAACAATATTTTTTCTTGTAAAGCCAGTATATTAATACAGTGAGTACTGAACACTTTTAAAGAATAAACACTGTGCTGGACACTTAGATAAAGTCAAATTCCCCTTGCCAGCAAGCAGTTTGGTATCCAGCTGTTAGGGAGGAAAATAAAACAAATTATGAATAATTGATGAGGGGACAAATGAAGAAAAATAAAAGTGCCTAATAATAATAAAATTCACTAGAAATACTAGGAAAGGTGACTCTGGGATAGTAAAAACTGATTCTTCCAAAAATATGCACTTGAACACACATACTAGATAACCAGCACTTTTTCTTTAGCCGTCTTGTTCCCTAGTGTTTTCTCCAACAATAAAAATTATACAAATGCAACTTTAATAATATAAAAAAATTGCATAGGTTCATACAGAAAGAAAACATTTCCAAACACGTAAATGATTTTTAAATGCTGACTGACAAAAATCTTTTACAACTTTCAGGAACTATTTTTTAATTTTACTTCATTTATTACAACAGGAAGCTATGTTCTAATTCGAATTATTGCTCTGTTTTGAAAATCAAAAGTAAAAATTTTAAAACAGTGTCCATTTGTGTCATTAGAGGCATTCTTTATTACTGATAAAGTGCAAAGGCTTTATACTTAAGTGTAAATTGGCAAGTTTAAAACAAAATATTAATTACATATTAAGTAAAAAAGCTATAATTCTGGCACAGCAGTTGATAGAAGTGGTTCTTGATGATTGATGTAATTCTATTCTCATATATTTATGATTCATAGCATGCCTACTTTAAAAATTATCAGATGCAACTGATTGATGTAATTAGCCCTTGAAAATGAATGGAATTTTCTGACATATTAGGCAGTAACTCATTTAAATGAGGAGACTAATTTGCAAGCTTCCAGAGTGAGATCAATTTTAGATATGTAATTTACATTACTAAATTATACTCCAATTTATAAGGACAAAAATATGAAACACTACACAGTCTGTTGAGGGACTGCCAAGGAATCATGGATTTTAGTGTTGAGAAAGTTAAGTATATAAATGTTTAATGACCGAAACCAACAAGCCAACTTTTTCTCAAGCAATAAAATAAATGATATAGTTCAAAGCAATGACAATTGCTAATTTATGAAGTATTAAAATTTACCAGCAGGACCAGATGCTGCCAATATAGCTTTCCAATAAAGAAAGTATTTTATCAGCTAATTATATAGTTGGATTTTACTTCTAATAATATATTTTAATAGAATTTGTGCCAAAAATTTAAATGCTATTTTCATTAATAATGAATGGAGTGCTGGTTTATAGTTAAACTAGAGTGTTCTATTTGTACCTAATTAAATACTTACTGGTGAATTATGAGACATATGTGTGATATTTTTACAGAAATAACAATGTTTCAAGAAAGAATAATTTGTCATCTAGTCAACACTGTCTCAAGGTATACAGGATGCTGAGCACATTGTCATTCTTGATGAAGGGAGAAGCTGGAAATTAATTCCTTATGTAACATCCTTCACAGTTAGAATAAGAGTATCCAGCTGCTCTGAGACAAAGAGCAACTGGAATTAGCGGCCAAACACCCCACCCAAGAATATGACCACCATAGTAGCACTGACTCAGTCTTCTGGAAAGAATTGTGATCACACAGCTTCCTTCTCAAAGGAAACACAATGCATTCTTTAAAATGTATACATGTGAAAATGTCTGAAACATCTAAGTTTAAATATTATTGTTTATGCTTTGAAATATTCTTTGAAATACAAACTTTCGATTATGATAGATTTTTTTACCCGTACATTACAGAAAGTATGGGATTTGTATAGTTTTGTATACAATCATTGAAATAATTTAATATTCCTGAATGATAAACATGTCTTTTGATGTTAAAACATTGATTGCTGTTCATATATATTCTGTAGTTATGTGTCCGTTTGTTCATTGTTACATGTGAAAGATATATGTAAAGATAAAAATTAATATAAATTATCTCAATGTTAAAATTTTCCTTTTTAAAATTTATTATTTGTATATGAGAACTAGTTTTACCATATAATCAGAGTATGCATATAGTTGGGGGCTAATACAGAAATTAACATTTTTTGGCAGTTTAATACCTCTTAAATTATTTTCTGACTTCATGTCTACATGCTTGATTTTTCCATATTATCTGGAATTAATTCAGCTGAAATTCTGTGTCATATCTCTAGTGCCAATCCTCCCTGGGCTATAGGATTTTAACCTGCTGTTATACAATGCATAATGCTTTTTCAAGCATCAAATAGCTCTACATGCAGGCAGATCACAGTACAACAGAGATGTATCCCTCTGTACAAGGGCAATCTACTATTGGGTCACTCAGAATCAAGACCAGCTTGCTTGTTTTCTAAGAAAGTAGTTGAATGAGACATTTTATTTTTAGACTTTTTAGCTGAAAGGAAATATTTAAGACTTGAAAGATCTATATAATCTAGAGAAAATGTATTAGGACAGATTATATTTTTTTAAAAATTGACTCTCTTAATGTTTAAAAGTGTTGATTTTTTTTCTAGAATCAGTCTGCTTTGTTTTTCAGAATTTGGAAAGTGAAGAGATTAAGAATTAACAATGTGATTACAGTATAAAATTTCAAAAAATACCAATATATCTTTAAAATTCAACATAAAAGTTTGCTTTTGCTTTCAAAGTTGGTAATGTTGAGTATATTCAGAATTTGATAATATGCTCTCTTTGCCAAAACGCTTGTTGACTCTGGTTGCTCCTTAGAGTTATTTAAAAGTCTTACTCTATTTTTATAGTCTCACAAAAAGAAACTGAAAATATGAATATATATATATATATATATATATATATATATATATATATATGAAACAAGGGACCAAAGATATTTGAAATTTATGAATTGGAAAAAAAACCCAGTTTGTTCCAATTTAGAGGAACTATAATTTCTTTAAAAATATCACAGCAAATTTATTTATCAAAATAAATTTAATTTGTTGTCTCTTTATCTGCAAATCCTTTATTTTAGTACTTTGCCCAACTTAGGAATTTGATGTCTTAACTGTCAAATGTTATTTTTTCATGGAAAAGTCTAAGAAAAGTCATGATATTTGATAGAAAAGACCAACTTAATAGTGAGATTACTCAGAACACCACTCCTAATTTTATACAGTAACAGCCACCAGATAGCATAGCATTTATGGCTTTCATATACACCAAACATTGAAATGATTGTAAAACATAAAATATTGTCCTATCACTCAAGCACTATTGAGTTTTTGTCATTAGCATAAAATGTTTAAATAAAAACAATAGATAAGCATGTAAAGTTGGCATTTAGTAAATAATATTTTAGTAGGTATTAAAGCATTATAGTTAGTTATTTAGACATAGATTATTAATATTGGTCTACATTAGTTTTAATACCTTAGTAAACAGTATGTAGAAATAGGTAAGATTAAATATTTCCTTCAGAAAAGTCATAAAAAAACTTTTTAAAGATGAACAATTATCTAATCAAATAGATGAATTATGTTCTTTTCTATTTTGTAAGTCAATATTTACATTTAAGATATTAAAAATAAACTTTTCCTTTGGCAAAAAATTGTCACTTAATTTGATTATGCAGCATCTTTCGAAGCAAAATATTTCCTTTAAAATCAGTAAAATAGGTATTATATGAATATTTAACACTGAAAAGATATACTGCTAAAGTATATAATGTTGGTTTAACTGTTTAAAAATGTACACAATATCAGATTAGTACAAGATATGTACTTCACCTAAGATGAGAGTTATTTATGGTAAATGTGAATATATACATATTGAAATATGAGATAAAATTTTAAATAAAACATTTTGACAGTAAAAGACACTCTGTCATGTGTGTCCTTCTATGAACATTTCCTTTGCTTTAAATACTGGTATCTCATCAGTCTTGCCACATACTGGGGTATTATGAAAGTTCTCTTCCAACAATAACTCTAGTTGTGGTATTATGACTGCCTCTGTGTCCTGAAATGATTCAAGACATTTGCCTTTTTTGGTCACTTTAAATTTGGAGAAAAGCCAGAAATTGCATGGTGCCAGGGCCTGTGAACAAACGGGCACCACGGGATCTTCCAAGCCTTACTGTCCACTGGATGCCACTTATAAGCGTAGATTTTTGACCAGATCTCTTAAAGTCACTCATGAATAGGACTTCCAAAGCTGCCTCAAAAGATGGCAAAAACACTGGGGAGAGTGAGTTTGAATGAAGGATTAACAGCAATGCGTATTTTATAATAATTGTTTCCTTTATTTATAAAATCATATATTTTGATCAAGTTTTGCATTTATGTCTATTTGGAGAGCATAAAAGACAAACAGAAACAAAAGGAGGAAAGGGGACTCTGCCTGTATGGAAAGCTGAAATAGTTTTTGATGCAATTTGCACTCAAGAGCTTCTAAGCTACACTCCTCGGGTTCTGCTTTCTCACATATTTCTAGTCATGGATAGACGAGGAGAATCGTGGGAGATTCAGAGCACAGAGGGCACCTTGGTCCTTCGTCGTCTCACAAACACCTGTACTGATTTGTTTATGCACTTGATGTGCAGCCGCCGGCTGCTCCGTGGCCTCATGAATGGATTCTCTTTTGGCTCCTCTGATGTTTAGATCACAGTTTTTTTTTCTCTCTCTCTCGTTTGGCTGTGTAATGAGGGAACTGCCTTTTGCAGGAAAAACTCATTTTCAAAGTCAAAGTCAACAAGAACAGAAATTGGTTTCTGTTCACTGAGGGAATCACCTCTTTCTCCTGGGCTCCAGCCTTCTCTTGCTTCACCCTCATCATGGATTGATCATCTCTGACTTCGTGCTCTGCAGGTGTCAAACACCAGATATGGAAACACAATCTAATGGAAACTGGTAGCTTCCATAATCTTGCATGACTAAATTTCTCTAAACTCTAACAACCGTCACATACGCAGAAAAACAGATATGCTCATACACACAAACACACACACACACACACACACACACACACACACACCACACCACAGTTCTGCTGTAGTTGCATGTTGACTAAAGAAGTTTTTCTTTGTGTCATGAGAAAGGTAGAAAATATTAATCATAAAATATAAAATTAATAATAAAAATTCAGTGGAAGTAATGCATCACATCAGAGCCGGAGTGGACTAGGAGAAAGTAAGTTCACAGAAATTCATAGAATATACTTAAGTTTGTATGAGCATTTAATCTAGATCTCTTTAATGTAGGTAGAAATATGAACTATATTAACCAGGACACATACCACCTGTGTTTCCTTCTCACCCTTTTCCTTTTTCACTTAAAATATTTCACAGAAACTTATTAAAGATCATTTTCTAATATTTTTATTTTATTTTTAATACTGGAAACCTATAATCTTCTCATTAAGCTATATCCCAAACTTTCATAATTTTATGGCATTTTATCATTTTTACAGACAGTCTCACTAAGTTGCTTAGGTTGGGATTGAACTCACCATTCTCCTGCCTGAGCTTCTCCAAGTGCTAGAATAAAAGGAAGTATTTTCAAGCACTAAATTTCTGATATCAATCTCCTATAAAAATAACTCCCTATATAGTGAGATAAACTCACATTCTGTAAGGTGATAGTATATACATTTTAAATAAGTAGGCTATATTGGAATATCTCTTAAGTGACAAGAAACCAAGGAGACTTTGGGAATAGAATGGTATAAAGATAGAAAAGTAGCTTAATCTCTTAGTTGTTACATACTATGATTTAAAGAATATCTTCCTTGATCAAATAATTACTTAAATTAAATTACAGGTGAGTATTTTTCTATGAAATATTCTTATAGTAAAGTCTCAAAAAACAATTTTTCTCTTTGCTTTTCCTCTATGCATAGTTAAGGTAAACTATTATATATTTTCTGTAAGCCTGAAGTGACAATATTCTGTTCATTATTGTCTTTGAACCAATTTTAATAAAAGAAGTCAACTTCTGAACTGATTTTTGTTTCTTGGATACTTCCCCATAGCTTTTGGTAAATGGACACTCTAAGAACAAATACCGAGACAAAAATAAAAAGCTAATGCTTTCTGCTGAAAATGGAGCAGAAATTTCTCTCTTCCTTTTCTAAGAGCATTTGACCTAGACAACTTGTATTTAAAGTGATGCTCTCTTATCACTTAAAAATGTACATTAAATTCCTTCAAAGACTGGAAGGTGCTTTTCTCAGCTTTATGACAAAAAATGTCATTATAAGACCTTGACATCTTCGTTTTGAAATTCCAGCATTAAGGAAGACAGCATTCTTATTTCCAAATTTCTAGGGGATGATACAAGGCTAACTTACACGGGTGCCTTTTCCCCACAAACTACTTCCTATCCTAAAGACATGAAAAAATGGTTTCTTTTTCAGATGAAGCCAATTAGTCAGCACAGATATTGGGATAGTTTGAATCCTTAGTACCCCCCCCCCCCCAAAAAAAAAAAAGCTTATTTGTAAGGCTCGTGTCTATAACCCACACTGCTGTGGGATGAGGTATAAACCTCAATAGGAAGTAGAGTCCAAAGGAAGGTCTTCAGGTCATTGGAGACATGCTCTGGATGGGAGGAGTGGGAGCCCAGCCCCTTCACCTCACTCTCAATTTTACATTCTGGCCAGGAGTTGCTCTCTGCCATGTGCTTCGGCCGCGAGGTGTTGTGCCATCCACTCCAGGGGTCTCAAAGCAACATGCCCACTTTACTGAACCTCTACAACTATGAAGCACAATAAACCCTTTATCTCTATGTCTTGATATAATCATAGCAAACTCAATTTGTTTATGGCAAACAGACGTGAAGACCCCAATCACTTACTCTTCCATAAGTCCCATGGTCTTAGCAATTGTTGACTTAATATTATATTTGATACACTAACAGAAAGCTGACTCCTACAGTTATCAAGGAAATGATAGGATGAACTATTTGTGATGAGCGGTGGTACCAGTGCCTTTTTTGAGGACTGGTAACAATGTATTCTGATAAAAGGGTGCAACGGATCCTCTTTTCATGGGGTTGTGAAATAATGAGATTTCTCTCTGTTTTTAAACTCCTCTAGCAGATAGTGATATGCATGACATTTTGGCTTGCTGCTTATTCAAAAATAAAACTAAATTTTGCTCTCTTACCTTTTTACAGACACCTTTCAGGGTTGAGAGGTTTTGTTTTCAATTATGTTTTTCAAGCAAAACACAGGAACTTTTTCCAGATGACATAATCACTCATTTTCTCTTTTGAGATTTATATTTTCTTTTTAAATTGAAAATTTAATTTTCAACACAGCTAATCTTTATTATGAGCTCCAGGTTATTTCTTGTAAAATGTTAAAGTTTGCTTTTTCTAGAAAATATAAATATTTTCATACATTTCCTTTAATTAAAGAAATGAATGCTCATTCAGACCTTAAATTTTAGTCCAGATACAGGAAGATATCTCTACTGTCAGTATGGACAAATGTCAATGATTTTTTTATTAATGTCTAAAAGTTCATACTTCATGTAAGAAGTAGTTGCTTAAGTTTATAATAAGTGGGTGTTTTTGATTCATTCAAAATACACTAACTGCATAGTATTCATCATGACTTAGGCATCGAATTAGAGAAAATACATGCAAATAGATAAGTCTCTTTTAAATCTGAAAAAATACACCCAAAACTGACTATATATATATATATATATATATATATAGAGAGAGAGAGAGAGAGAGAGAGAGAGAGAGAGAGTTATTGACAAACCTTTTGAGTGTTTGGATTCTCATAGTTTAAATATCATGGGATTTTATTTGGACAGAATCTTGAAATTACACTACATCTGAAGTCAAATATAAACACAGATAAAAATTATATATGATCTTTAAAATATTAAAGAACAGATAATTCAAATGAGAAATATGATAACTACATTTTTGTTCAACATTGATTAATGAGTTAAATAATAGATTTAATACATAATCAAATTAAAATATGTGTTAATGGTGACAAATTTAGAGATTTTATCTTCATAGAGGACTGTTAGTTCTGTTTAATTTTATGTCATATCCTGGAACAATGCCATCCATTTTATAAATATATAACAATAATAAATCAAAGAGTGTGAAAAACTAGGAGTCTGGAGCTCATAATGAGTCACAGAGAAGAAAACAAGTCAAATTGTAAGATTTATTGAGAAGATTCATTGAAAAATTAATATTTTAAGCTATAATAAATGTATTATGAATGTGAAAGTAATAAACTTCTCTTTGCAATTGCTTTATTTTCTAATTAGTTCTTTTATTTTCTTTTGTGTTTATTAAATTATAAGTCTGGGGTTTAATGAGTCTAAAGCAGCCCTTGAAAGGTAAAGGACATACTGAGATTTGGGCAGGAATTCTTAGTACAGCATATCAGGAAGGAAGAAGGCATGCAAGATGCAAACTGACGTAAGTTTTGTTAATTTTAAATTTATTGGAATAACTATACCAATGAAACAATAGTCTGAGTAGGAAAGTAATTTTAAAGATTTTATATACCATTTTATGGTGGCACTAAGTTTTGGATTAAAAAAGATATTGTTTTCTTTGGCTCAGTTATAATAAAATATTATGTTTGGTTTCAAATAAAAGAAAATTTGTGGATTTAGAAAAGAGTGAATATGATAGCTAAGAATTTGTACAGTATAGTATGCATAATCCTTTTCTCATAGGCACACAAAAGCGAAAACCTCTAAATGTATCACTTCTACTTTTGAAGGCTGTTACCCTAAATATTTTTTCAAGATATATATTTAAGCAGGTAAACATGAATCATGAAAAATAAAAGAGAATCACGTTGAATTGCAAAAGCCCTGACACAGATATCATAAAAAATCAAGAGCTTCATAAATTAAATATTTGAGGTTGTGAAAAACAAAGTTCATCCCCTCATTTTTAAACAGAACATGATGTATTTTAGTAGTTGTCACTAAATTACTAGATCCAGATAAGCAAGAGTTTGTGGTCGCTTTTCAGTAATGAGGGTGGCTTTTCAAACACAGTTGGTAAATTGTCTAAATTTAGAAATAATATTTTCTTCTGAAGTGACATGATTCTGAACCCAAAACTGGACACACATTTGTAATTTATAACATGGTCTAAATCTTGCACAATCATGCAGCAACCTGGGAACAGCATATCTAAATCAATATCTTTGTGGAAATGATATTGTTTTAGTGCAAACCATACTAAAGTGTTGACCAAAAAAATGAAAGAAAGAAAAGAAAAAAGCCCACCAGTAAGGGGCAAGTGTGGAGACAAAGTTTCCAAAATTATGAGAACATAATAAGGATCCTCAAACTTTTACAAGCACGATGGCCAAGTAGAAAGTTGGGAGTTTCACGTGCACAGACAATGAGCGCCATATGTTTGATGTCAGAAAAGACCAACTGTGACACTGGACTAACAATCCTTTTTGTGATACAAAGTATTCTTCTTTGTCTTCTTGTGTTGTGCCAGAAAAAGAATGATCACATCAAGGCTCTCATCATCGTATATTAATAACAAAAGCCACGTTATGGATCTTAGATGGAGACCAGAAATTCCCTTCACCTATGCCAGACAGTATGCATCTGGGAAGCCAAAGAAAACCACAAGGTGAACTTTAGGTAACATCTTCAATGCCAGTGAATGATAGTGGCCCTTTTCTCCCTCTGCCAGAATGATACCAAAGAAAGCCAATTAAAACAGAAAATCAAATATTATCCAGAGTCTTATAATACAATGCCCAGATTTCTATCAAAAATGACTCATAATAAAAACAAAGGGGCTGTTGGAATGGCTCAGCAGTTAAAGCGCTTGAGTAGAAATTGCTAAGTCAAGTGCTAAATACTCAAGTTCAATTCCCCAGCACCACATAAGCCAAGTGTGGTGGCACACACTTGTAATCTGAGCACTTGGGAGGCTGAGACAGGAAGATTGTCATGAGTCCAAGGCCAGGCTGGGCGCCATAGTGAGTTGAAGACCAGCCCCGGCTACAGCATGAGACCATATCTCAAAAAAATAAAAAAACAAAAAACCCAAAGATTCCAAAATTAATTTTTAAAATGATAGCAAGTCTAAGATAACACTGAGACAAACAGTTATAGACTTATTTAATATTTAATATGGTCATGTAAAATGCTTCAATGAACAATATGCTTTAAACAAATGTAAAAACTAAAGATTCTGTAAAGACAACACATAGAGAAGAATGAAAAATAATAGAATTAAAAAGAGAATTGAAATTTAAATATGCAATGAATGGCTTCATAAATGGAAAGGAGGAGACAGAAGAAAGGCTCAACAGTCTGGAAGATGATAGAATAGAGCTTACCCGACCTGAGTGACAGACGACAAGTACACTGAATCATATTCAGCAGGGCAATGAACTTGAGAAGTTATAGCAAGATTCAACACTTCTGTGACTAAAATTACAGCGAGTTTCTAAAAAAAGTATTTCAAAAAATAATGTCTGAACCCTCCTTGCATTTGGCTCAATCTACCTACATATTCAATAAATTAAGCTTCATCCAAACAAGAGACTCACAGAAAAAATGTTCTAAAAAATATGATGTTTAAAATTTTTGAATGAAGTTTAAATTTAAAAAAGAATATTTACGAGCTGTCAGAAAAAGCATCACCTTATCTGTATAGGAATATCCAATTAGAATAACAATGGATTTTCCATCAGTAATCATTATGGCCTGAGAAGGTAACACAATATCTTACATATCCTGGGGAAGGAAAAAAAGGCAACAGGACACAATCAGAAGTGCCAGAGACCCCAGAAACTAATGTTATGACCCTAAAATAGTGAAACTCATCAGGAAGGAAGTCAAAAAAGCAAATAAATGAGTTAAACAGTTTAAATAAGATATTCTTTTAAAAAATGCAAGCAATGATCAGCAGATTTAAAGAGGAACTAACTTACTAAAGAAATAGTGATTCTCATGGATAAAAAGTTCTTTGAGAAAATAGAAGTCACAAAAAGTTGTTTGAGGTAAATAAGAAACTATAAGATATGAAGGGACATTTTAACAGAGAAGTAGAAATTTTGAAAAACAATCTAGCTGAAATTCAAGATAGAAAAAAATACATGTGAAAGCAGAAGTCCATTCAAATATTGTGAGGACAGAATTTTAGGCCTGGAATACAAGACTGAGGAAATAAATGCATAAGTAGGCACAACTCTGAATTTAGAAATGAGCAAAGTAGCCGGATGCAACAGCTAATATATGATTCAAAGAAAACCAATCTCAGATTTATGCATGTGTGAGAAAGCAGAAGACAGAACCAAAAGTATAAAGAATTTGTTAACTGAAACCATATAAGAAATTTCCCAAATCTAGGAAAAGTGATTAATTTTCAGATTCAAGAAGCTTATGGAACACACCAAATAACCACAAACCAGCAATGAGACTCGCCCATGACAAATCATAATCAAAACCTCAGAGATACAACACAAAGAAAGAATATTAAAAGCAGCAAGTGAAAAACAGACATTATGCCACCAAGGAAAACTCCCTTGAATTACTGCAAATTTCTCAATGCAAACTTTAAAGGCTAAGAAAGCCTGAAGCAAATCTTTTAAGCTTTAAAAGACAGCAAGTGTCAGCCTGAGTTGTTGCATGCAGCAAAAGTGTCCCTGAAAATTGAAGGAAAAGTAAAAACTTTTCATTACCTAAAATCCCTAAAGAAATCTGTGACCTCTAGCCCACCATGGCAGAAAATAATTGAAGAACTCTTTCAGAGAGAAAGAGATACAAGCAGCACAAATAACAAAAGACAAAATAAAACAAAAAATTGAGGAAAGGAAACATCTAGAAAGTGTAACAAAAAATTGAAATTTGAATCATTTGATTGGTATCCTTCTAAAATAGTACCAGCTACCTCATAAAATCTTTGAAACTTCCCCTATAATTATTATTTTGGTAGTATATTAGTTTGCAAAGCATAGTAATTATATTCAATGTTGGGAACTGGTATAAAATCTATAAAAATATGTATACATGAATTTATGGATGGGCAAGTTGGTAAAACGATAAACCAAACCGGTCAAAATATTAGTAATTAGTGAAATGAGAGTAATTTATGAAAGTTTAATTTTTTGAAATAACTAAACATGCTGTTCTACCTATTGATTTATGTGTAGTATACTTTGTGACATATACTTAAGCTCAGTTAATGTAGCAATTCAATATAAACTTAAATTCATTTAATGTAGCAATTCACTGAATTCATCTTTGATGTAAGTTCATCTAAGAAAACTGATTGATGTGTTGATAATCTGAATGTCCTTTGAATACACAAATGTTCACCTGTCAGTACTCAACGAAGGAATTTGAAATTTAGCATCTCTCTTTTTTGATTCTCACATTTTCTATCCTTATGAATTTCATTGTTATAGTTCTTTTCTTTTGTGGACTGTTGGGTGAGGCCATGATAAAGAATTTCAACAAAAATACAGTTAGATATAGGAAAAAAGAAAAAGAACTTTCAGCAAATCATCCCAATAAAAAGCTTTGAGGCACCTCTATGGCCACTACATCCTGCTCCAGGGGTGGGAAGCTAAGCTAAAGAATGCTGGTTTCAGTGATGAAGTGAGTCAGACTCAGAAGAATGAATAAGTTAAACATTGCATGATTTCTCTGAATTGAAAAACCCAGAATACAGAAATTCTGTAGAACTAAATGGGTGTGATAGCAGGAGTTACAGGGTGACAGGGAGGCTTTGGGGATGGGGTGGCAAACCTGTGGAGAGGAAGGGATTGTTAAGTTGACATGTATACATCTGCTCAAAATACTCAATTTCATTGTAAACAGTATGGATGGCATATATATTTTAATTAAAAATGTGAGAAAATAAATTCAACAATTTAGGTTTCTAGAGTAATTCAATGTCTTGTAAAATATAAAAATAATCTCAGCAATATTACAGGTAACTACAATAAGTATTTATCACCATGGAAGAAAAATAATTGATAGTTTAAAAAACTCCAAAATACCTCCATGTTGTCTAGAATGTTCCCATTAGAGATTCTAACCAAAGTTGAAAGAAAAATCACACAAAGCTTAGATAAATGATTCCCCCCCCCAAAAAAAAAATCCAGGAAATAATTTACTGATCTTCAAAGTCAGGATTGTTTTAACAGAAAATCAAGTGGGACTTGTGGTACTCACCTGGAATACCAACGCTCTTTGTGTGGGAAGCAATAGGCTCATGAGTTTGAGTCCAGCATGGACAGCTGAGAGACTCATGAGACACTGTCTCAAAAACAAAACTAAAAATTTGCATGACATATACCTTAATGTGAAGGCCCTGCTTCGACCACCATGCCGCAAAAATAAATGAACATAACTGCATATCAACATTTCTCCTTAACAGAATTATAATATTTTAAAGAAAACATTAATTTGGCCTGGGTTATAGGTTTTGTTTTCTTCTGGAGTTTACTATATCCTTATCAGTTTTCTACTAATTATTTTCATCAAGTTTTGAATAGGATATTGACATCTCTGATCACAGGAATAGATGATTTTTGTGTATTTTTAGTTGCATTGGGTTTTTCTCCATTTCTTCCCTCACAGGATCCAAATATTTTTTTAACTCTGTAATAATTGCATCAATCCTTAGGACTGACATATTCCTTGTGAGTGACCCTGAAGCTTCATGAATTACAAGATTTTTCCCTCTGTTAGAGGATAATATAGGCATTTTTCAGTTATTTCAGCTCTTAGAGCAAATTCTTCCTTACTGTGGGGGAAAGAAGATTCTTTTATCAACACTTGATATATTTCTCACACAAATAAGTTTCTCTGTGCCTACTTGAATACCTCAAGCAAGTTCTTCACAGATATCCAGCGTGAGCTCTTTCTCAGATACTTTATCATGATAAATGTAGCCATATTGAACTTTCTGTACTCCATGGTCCATCTTCTCTCCGCTTGAAGGTCTGTGATCTTTCTTCAAGCAGAAAAATGGTAAACTTGCAGGTTGATCTCAAACTTTTCATTAGTCTGAGAGACTATTCTCCTTGTCAGATTTTAGTCAATAACTTAGAATTGGTTCTTGTTTTGATGTTTTTTTTTGTGCATTCACTTTCCAGATTCTATATCTTATGAGTGTGTTTTCTGAATTCTTGAAATAGGGAAGAATGGAATATTTAACTACTATAATATAAAATCTATCAAGTCATTAGTTGAAAAGAACATAGAGGATGGTAAAAACACATATTTTAATCTACTGTTAACTGGAGAAATCACTTTCTTTTTCTAAAATGAAAGAATAAGCCTTTAGGAATACCAAGAAAGAACACTGCAAGGAAATGGTCAAAATTGTGCATTACATGATTTCTGATGGTTTCTTTTATAATCTATATAAAATTATTTCATAAAAATATCATTTTCTGTGATTTAATTTGCATACATATTGATGGAAACTATTCTGTGGGTCTTTCAGGAATATTGTTCAGTTTCTTTACAAGCAGACTAACAATGGACAAAACAAGTAAAAGGCATGCAAAACTGTTTTTCAAGAAAAGGACTTCTTTCTTTACTGGGTGGCAGCAGGAAAGGACATCTAGCACTGAAATCATTGTAAGAACTTCTACTGTAGAGCCCGGGTCATCACATTTTTTACATTAATAATAAAAAATCATATGTGAAAGTAAAATTGGCTACATTTTACTCTTCCAGGGCAATAAATACATGTAAAGATATTTTTAAAGAATAACAATTGGTTTAGATAAGAAATAGGTTTATAGTCCCATAAATATCCCCAATTTTAATTGAGCCTTCTGCATATTAGTGATGCATAAATGTGCTCTACCCGACTAAGGGAGCCATGTGCTATTAAGAAATTATTTAATTTTAGAGTCTTCATTGCATCAGGGCTTCTATTTTTAATTCACTCTAAGCATATGGTCAGTTTGTTAAACTCCAAAGACTGCAGATTTTAGTCTCATTGTGCAAGAGATGCAAATATTTAAAGAATGTTCACTATATCACTGTAGCAAAATAAGAACTTAAATTTTATTGAAGCTTATAGCAAAACTTTTTCTGAACATATTTAGGTGGAAATCATAAGCTGATCTTTTAAATTTTTAAATAAACTTAGAATCACTTTTATAGACCTTTTATTTTTCAATAATATAAGATAAATAATGGATTGTATTTTGTAAACAATTTAATATTTAAATATATTCAAACGTATGCCCATTTCTGAGTAAGCTCATAAAAGTATCTTTTAATTCTTTTACTTTTAATAAAAGCATTAAAAAGAAGTTTTTAAATTTACTTCTCCATTCATGAATTTACTAATTACACTAAACTGAAAGTAGCTTCCTTTCAGGCAGAACAGCCTCAGGCAAAACTAGGATTTAGAAAAAGCGCGCCAGGTTTATATGTCTTACGTTGCATCCAAGCCTTCAGATTCTTAGTTAATGGACGCAGGGACAGGATCCAACCCTTACTTATACCTGACTGTGGCAATCACTTAATGGGTCCTGAACATGCATTTTATATTCAATTATCAAGATCTCATAAAAACAATAAATATGAGAGTGCCTTTTACAGATGGAAACTGAAAGCCTGATCAAGTAATTTACCTTAAACACAACTGCATATAAATAGGACAATGTCAGTAATGCAATGAATCTTTATGATTACAAAAGCCTGTGCTCATTTCCCTGCCCTGTAGTTCAGTAGTTCGACCTTATTCTTGCTGATCCTCCACAAATACCTCGCTAATAGCAAAAGCACTGGAAGGCAGGGCTTAACTCTATTTAAAAAACGTTATAACCCAAACATTCTGCAAAGACAGCCAACTCCCCCAAGTTTCTTAAGGATTTGGTCTGCTTGCCTTGTTTCTTCTCATTACAATACTCTACATCACTTTACTTCTACGGGAGGATTCACCTAATTTTAATTTTTATTAAAGTAAATTCCTTAATGAACAATAACATTTTTGGCTTGGTTTCTTTTTCCTTATATTTATAAATAGTGTGATTAGTGACTTCAATATATTTGCAACTCAAGTATGTTTTCCCAAGAACTGAGAAAAGCAAGGACTTTGCCATGTTTGTCCTTTGGTTTCAAGTCTGGTAGATGCATGGGTAGACTGATGAGAGACTTGAGAGTGTTTCAAGCCCTGTGAATGAAGGGCTGGGGGTCACAAGATGCGAGTGAGGAGCAAATATTTTGGTTGTTGTCTTTGCTGTGCTAGGGGTGAACACAGGGCTTCTTAAATGCAGATCCACTGCCTGGAGACAGGTTCTTGATGTGGTTGTGGCCAAGAGTTTGGTATAAAAAACATTCACCTCAGAAATTTTACATCCTTCTCAGTAATAAGTGCTGTAATTTAATGACAATAAAACTAGCAGAGACACCAACTAAAATATTAGAATAATACATGGACAATATAAACCCATATTTGGGCTCTCTTGATGTCACCTTTACACATCGCTCACCTGTTCCAATGTGTTCTGTCTTATCTGCCTGGAAGTTTTCTTCTTTCTAAATATTTACCTCAACAAATTCTCTCCTCAAGAAATAATCTAAACCATTCTCTAAGTGGAAGAAACAAATAGCTAATGGAACCTTACATTGCTATCTCAGCAAAAAACAGGGGTATCTAGGGGGAAAAAACCTGTATGGGATTTTAGACTCTCAAAATGTTGAATTGTGGGGTGTGAGACCACAGGCAAGTAACATTTCCAGTTCACCTGAAGTCATTCTACATCTAAAAACAGGTGAAATTTGCCTTTCTTTTCTTTTGGCTTCCCTTTTTATGTCCCTTTCCAGACTTCGGGCTATTACAGAAAGCCACTGATGAATTTGCATGTGAAGAGTAGTCTACAACACGTGTGGCATGCTATACTTATCTGAAATTTTTTATATTTTCTATCCACTGAGGTCATCTTCGTATTTTTCTTAGCCTGCCTGATATTTAGAGAATCTTCTTCAGGACTTCCCTTTGCATAGAACACTGTTTGCAAATTTCTTGACCTGTTTAGATGCAAATCTTCTAAAACACTTTTCATCAATTTTAGAGCCAAAGTATGTTTTCTCCACGGTGTTAAAGGGATAGCTTTTGAAAATGATTTTCGAAGTCACAGAGGAGAGTAGGATTTTACCTTTGATAGACTCCATTTTTGTTGTTGTTGTTGTTCTATATAAATGCACTCCTAAGAAAAGTTCATTTTTCTTTTGGGTTAGGTCAATTAACAAACATGATCTACAATTCTCTGGGCTTTTTCTCTCTTTTTATGGCCATAAAACTGATTATTTAATTGAAGCTATACAAAAAGAGACTGTATAATTAATTAAATCAGGAAAAATATTTGGAATGTTTCAAAAGGTTTAAAGTAGGTCTGGGACACTTTATAAAAATTTGTGAGAAATAAAATTCTGAAATTCTAAATAGAAATATAACATTACAGAGTATAAAAATAAAAGGAAACATATAGAAAAGGATTGAAAACTATTAATAATCACCAGGTACTTTGATTTAAATTTACAATCCCCGGATATGACAGCATTATTACTATACTCTTTTTCTAGAATAGTCTGCAATGTTTTTCAATCAACCATGTGTAGTATCATCTGTTACAAAGTCTTTGGTATCTTCACTTTAACTGCACCTATATGACTGAGCTTATTTCTGAATTTTACACCACAGAATCCGTAGGATGACTCAGGCAGTTCAGGCTTAAAACTAGTCATAATAAATTGAGTATGTACAGAAAATTCCATAATCCTATCTGATACTGCCTTTTGTGTTGAGCATCAAAACCTGGTTATTATCATCAAATAAATGAAAAGGGGCTGGGTCACATTTCTGAATAGCAAAGTATCATCTAGGGCTACCAAGGCTATCTGTCTACCTGAAAGCTGTTGAATTTTTCTCACCTCACCTAGTTTTCCTGTGACACTCTAATTCCAACTCTAGTTTTTAAGAAGTTCTTGCCCTTTGTGTCATAGTCCTTGAGCCCAAATTGCCTCCAGCCCTGTTTTCAAAAGAGCCTGTATTGCTTACTTGCTAACTTCAGTGTAACTTTTGTTCTGGCACCATGTATTTTACTATGTGGTGCTTAATTTTTATCAAAATTTTAAATCCACAGATCTGGACTTACTCATTAAATTTTTTGAGACAGTGCCTTGCTATGTAGTCCATCATTGACATGTTTTTAATAAATTTATACAAAATTCTGAATTGCACTTAGGTTAGCCAATCATTGATACTATTATCAAAATGCTAGGTTGCTGTCCTGTGATACTGAAGATTAAATTGCATAGAAGGGAAGCAAGATAAAAAGTGTGTGGTGTATTTTGTCCACACCTTGTTTTGCTACAAGGACTCCAGTATCCATCTACAGATTTAAGTTCTACCTCCTGTCTCATATTATGCACGCTAGCATAAATTAAAATATTTTGTGTCAACATACATTTGGATTTTATAGAATAAATATTGGATGAATTCAAGGGTCCTCCATCCATATCAATTTCTTCAAGATATTTTGAGTCTTATCAATAAATCACAATATCTATGATGTCTCATAGTTAAAGGAACATTTATGTAACATTTCTTCTTACTTATTTTAGTTGACCACAATACTTAAGTATTAACTAGATGAAAAAATTACATATATCATATACTTTTCAAGATTTTTCTCGAAGAAGCGACATATTGATAAAACAAATGTTTCAGGCAGGGGTTTCCGGGGCTGAAAAATCTGTGAGGTCCCATTGAGTCAAATGGTTGTCAACAGCCAAAGGCCTCAAGGGCTTAAAGAAGCAGAAATGACGGAACAAATGAAGGCACATGAGCAGAAGCATACAACCTAATATTTTTTGAAGAAAGTGTTCTGTATATTTTATTGCTTATATATGGAAACAAAATCAAAAATAAGTGTAGCAAGTCTTTTATTTTAACCATTGCACTAACGAATAGAATTTAAGACACTGGATGTTATTTTAATCAATATATAAAACTTCAGTATACTAAATACACTTGAAATTGTATAGGGAACCATTGTAAACATGTGTACTCACTGCTAAGCACTACAAAATGAATATAAAAATTTAGAATTAAATGCAAAACTTGCTAAATGCCTTTTACATGCTTTATAAACCAGGAATGTCTTTCTCAGAAATGTTAAGGAACTATCTTTGAAGTATTTCTAAGTCACTTTGGGAAGATGGGGACTTAGCTGGACCCGTCATGTGTGTGTTCTTACATAGTCATCAGCATCTTGTAGCGTTGTGAAAGCAACGAATAAGTAGTGTGTGGCTTAGCAGGCAGAAAGAGCCAAGTCCGAATGCACCTGTTGGTCATATCATCAGCAGCCATTTGACGCTAATGGACTTGTTCCTGCCAGTATGACAAATTAAAAGAGATTGCTACAAGCACAAAAACATTAACAATGCGGCATGATGTTTACTTGTAAGTTGGTACATTGCCAAAGAGATTAATAGATAGTTCATGAAAGTTTGTAAAGTATTGTGCCAATTGTAACACTTTTCTCTTAAGGAAATTCTTAGCACAGGAATAAAAAAGTAAATTTCTTGATTGTAAACGTGAATGAACTTGGAATATCACATCAGCCTGTCTCCTGCTTAAAACCAGTACAGAAACAAAAGCAGAAACGTTTTTCAATAATAGAATTGTTGATGATAAGCTTTATGGTTATTATTCAAAAATTTGTTTCATGGTGTCTTGGACCATTTCCTTATTACCATTTTCTTCTAACAATTTTATATATTAAATCCCATAAAACCTACCTTAAAACAAATCATAGGCTTTAGGCAATGGTCATTTTATTTAAAGGAGTTGCTGCAAAAACTCATAAAGATACTGCTTATTGAGTTTAACTATATTTGTGAAAATTAACGTAGTGGGAGAATATTGTTGAATTAATTAATAGCATGGATATATATATATATATATATATATATATATATATATATATATATTCCCATTTCAAGTTATAGCAGAGCAGTGTTCAAAAATGTCAAGCATCATATCATTTCTATAAGATTATTATCTAATATTTTGGAAGCAACTTGAGAATTGACATGAACAAATATAAGTACAAACAAAATGTCTATAGGACACAGGAAAAATATCAATGTACCAAAAATATTCAAATTGCTTGGGAAATTCTCTTAACCTTGCCTTTATTTGTAGATAAAGTGATGGGTTTTGCATCCCAGAGTGTCTTTAAAATTGAAATGTACTTTTCACTTTTAAACTTGCTTTAAAAAGTGTTGTATCCCTTATATCCAGCCACTTGTTTTTTTAGTGGCTCTTAAATTCTGTCATCATGTACAGATACTGTGGCACTCACAAGTCTTATCTCTATTATTCAGCATGGTCAGACATAGTTGCTTGGTTTGCAGACTATATGTTATGAAATGCACAGTGTTCCATATGGAAGTCAGTCAATCAAAGCCTATTAATTTAAACTATATTTTAGAACAATTTCCATACATAATTCAGAACTAATATTTTCCTTCCTGCTTGGTTACTTCACTTGCAAAAGATTTGTGTGGCTTCTTCTCTTCTAGCCTTTCTGAATGACTTCAGAGTTTCCTCAAAATCTTGGTGTTTTCACAGTAAAGGACAGCAATATCTGGGATTCCAGCCAAAGGGATCAGAGAATAGGGCAGATTTGGTACTGTGCCCACCAGGGACTGGCTCAAAAGTCTAGCTTAATTTTGTTTGTGACAGACCATTCTCAATGTAAAGGGCAAGCTGGGAGACACCTGGATGTTAAAGTTTTAAATATATCAGTTGCAATATCTTTCTGTCACATGAAAACACAGCTCAATGATTTACCTACATAATAATGAAAAGTAAGTGAATACAGAATAAAATACATGCTTAATTTTGTCATGAGCATTAATCATTTGGATATAGAAAAATGGTGTTTGCTGATGAAATAATAAGGAGCATATTTCAGCAAAAGGTATGGGATCAAACAAAACCATAGAAATGAAGTATTTTTGTTCTTTATTTTCATTTGCAGCAAACTGTTTTCTATGACTTTTACAATGAAAATTATTTGCGATTCTTAGGAGTGACTACCAAATTTTTCCAGTTGTGTTTACCTGAGTTAAAAATTTTTACAGTAGTTATAATTTCTGAAGTCAATTACAAGGTATTTCTCTCTTCAGAAACATATTTTTAAATGTATTTTTCAGTGTTTAAATAGTTCACTGTATGTTTACTTAATTGTAAAGGAAAGAAAATGTCTGACTTCTGATGTGACGAGGAGATCTTACTGCCAAGAATGACTCTGAGATGCACGTCACTTGAGTTACTGGGTCAGAGTCCAGGAAATTCCAGAGTCGCATGGGAGGCAAAGGTCATTCCTGGCTTCAGCTCTCTGTCACACCATTGTTCACTGGTCTGGAACATTTCACAGCAGAAATAAAACGATCAAATATCAGTCTTCTCAAGATTATAAGGTTGCATCTCTTACAGAATCTCAGAACCTATAATAGATGTATTTTATATCTATTTTAGTTTAGAGAAAATAATATATACATAACAAAAATAAATACTGTTATGGGCCATGATATCCATTATCAATTTTATTTGATACAAATGACATACTTACATTTTACTAATTTAAATTATTTTAGACATATTAAAAATTTGGCGCTTGATCATATTATTTTAGGGTTTATTTAATGAATATAAGTTCATTTCAAGACATGTTAATTGACAGTAGAAAATTAAAATATAAATACTGGGCATAAAATATATGATAAGCTAAGAGGAAAAATAATGAGACTTGAAGTACTTTTAAAAACTACAAAATAGAGTATAGAAGATATTTAAATATTAATAACATGTTTTTAAGTTGTAACAAGGTACAAAGTCCAAAATCTTGAAATAAGAAACATTGTTTTATTTAATGCTTTACTTTCTTGTTGCTTACTATGCATACCATAAAGTAAAAATGATAAAAATGAGTAGAAGGACATAAAAAAATAATGCAGAAAGAGGAACAAGGAAGACGAAGTACTTTAAAGTCTTTCATGATGTTAAAGGTAGGTCATGAAAGACCATCAGAAGAGACAGGCAAGAGTGGAAGAATAACTTTCAAGACTGAGAAGAGAAGATTTTGTAAACTGCAACAATTTCTCTGGTACACAGACTTTAAAAAGACAATAGAGATGGTCCATTTTAGAAAATGTGCACAGAGATGTGAGCTCATGAAGTCAAGTTTTAATTACTGAAATAAATAAAACAATGTATAACAAAGCACTCCTAAACACAAAGAAATTAGATCTGTCTCTTTCAATCGAGTACCCACTCAGCCGAACCATTAGCTATGTTAGCTATGCACTGTCCTAATCTGGCTTGAATCAATGCATGGAAAATTCTTAGGTCTTGTGTATTTTTGTTTGGAAAAACGCAATGCACAACTTGACCCTAAGTTATTAAAGATTCAGTAAAAAATTCAAGTTGTTTGATATAAGTTAAAAATGATGATTTTATAGCAATTTGAGCCCATGATTCATTTCCCAAATCCCAGGATAACTCTCTTTTCAATTCACAGGTGTTGCACCGTTTGTTATAAGCAGTGTCATTGTAAGGTAAAGAAAATGCTTTGACATTTGGGTATTTTGACATTTATTATTGATATTAATGAGGCTATAAAGTTGTCATGCAAAATGCCATTTACCCATGGAATGATGCTTATTAATTACAAATATTATGTAATCTAGTTTAGATGTAAAAGGTTATGTGTTCCTTTTATTTCAGGTACTGATTAAATCTAAATTAGCACACAAGAAGAACCATTATAAACTGAAATGCAAATTTTAAATAGAATTTTAACCTTAGGACTTAACATGTATGAACAAAAATTAAATACATTAAGAAAATCAGGAAAAAAGGAAAAAAGTAGGCATTACAGTTTTGTAAACTGCATATATCTTAATACACAGAAGAAAAACAGAAATAATTCAGATTTTATAGAGAGTTTGACTTGAAATGTGATTGAATTAAAAGCAGATAACAAGCGACCTTATGGTGTTAGAATATAAATAATTAATGAAATATTAAAAAGAGAATTACTGACAAGGTGTATTTCAATACAAAAATACTGTTGGACTTGAGTTTCAGAGATGAATTAACCAGAAGTGAGCAGAGCCTTAACACTTTAGTAATATTATTGTACAGCATTTAGCAAGTATGTAAATTCAAAAAGATTTAATTTTATGTTCACATTTCCTTTTATATCTGTCTTAGTTAGTTTTTCATTGTTCTGACTCAATATCCAGCATGCAGAATTTAAGAGATGTGATTGTTGAAGGAATAATGTCTACTTGAGGGAATAAGGAACGTCACCTGGATTAGATAGAGTTTGTGAACCTCGCCTAGATTGGGAATCAAGAACCGGCCAGGATTAGAGTGTGAGAGATTTGGGGGATGGCCAATGAGAGAATAGCACCCCCCCCCCAGATGTGGGAGAGCCAGTTGGACTCTAAGGGTATACAAAGAAAGAAGAGGGAAGATTGGTACAACTTCTTCTAACCCTAACCTCGTAATTATCTAAGGATTCTGGCTTGCATATCTTCCTCACGGTTTTGTTCTAGTCTTGACATGAGCCTGTCTGTCCGTCTCTGATCTTCACTCACTGATCTTCAGGTTCCAGTCTTCGCCATTGTTCTGCAAACAGCTGAGATCTGCAGCAGAATCTCACCTCATTGACTCTCCTGCAGTCCTGAACGGGAGATTTATTTTGCAGCTGAGCAACCATTTTACACTATCTCTATCCTTGGATTTGTAAGCCTTTCTAAGAGGTCCTCTATAAATCTGTAAATTCTGCCTTTTTGAAGAACCCAAACTAGTACAAGAGAGGAAATATTTGTTCTATCTGACAGCTTCAGAAGGTCTAACCCCATTCTTGGTTTGGTGGCAGTAATGAAAACAAGTATCTGAGGCCAGACATCTGCTTACTGCACAGCAGACAGGAAGTAATATTTACCTATGACCTGCTAGGAAAGACTTCTGTTTTTGCCAGTCACCATCAACCACAAAAGTGACCAGATGTGCATCCCCAAGAATTTGTGGGACTTTGCAGCTTTGAAACTTAAATATGAACCAGCTGATTATCTTCCTGGATTGCCAATTGTAACCCTTTTCCACCTGTCTCCCAAACTTTGGCATAATATGAAAGATGAACACTCATTACAGGAGCAGTAGGTAGGAAATTAGCACCTAACTGCATCTTGGAACTCAACTTCAGGCTGCTAACAGCCAGCACTGGGTACATTTTAGTACTCCCCGGCCCTAGACCAGGTCTCAATGGCAGGTTCTCTGCTTCTGTTCAGAAGGAGCAGATCTATAGCCCAAGGTGGAGGTGAACAGCTTCAGCGAATTGCATTGCTATTACCATTAGCATCATCCATGGCTAGTTGCAGTGATCTAAGGCTGTGGTTCCATCTAAACAAGAAGCAACCAACAGTAATATGGGACTTGATTCTGCCCATGCTGTGTAGGTCTGCACTGGGCTAGGGACGTGCTCCAGAATTGCGGCATTGCTAAGCCCGTTAAATCGCCATACCAGAGACAGCACAATACAAAAATGAATATATGTCAGTACTGAGGAAGAAAAGCAATATAAGCCGTGAGTCGTGTGTAACTCATTGCTTAGGAATCCAAGGGCGTTTTTATCACAGTGATGTCCACTCATGGGCAGAATCCCACAGTACTTTTATGACTCTAGGCAGAACATCTGGATCACCCCTAATCCAGAGTGGAAATTTGTGGAAACAGTATCTCCAGATCTGATTGGCGGCAAGGTAACATCAGATTTTGCTTATTATTCTCCTATACAACTCCTTGTGGCTTACATCATTTCACTATCCCCACATTGGATAACTTGTCTTTCACGATGTGCTGTTTATGTTTAGGTAAGCAAAGGACTGGAAATTCATATGGCTATTAACGCTGCAATCTTCAAAACTGTTTCAATTAGAACAGATCAACTGCTGAGTTAGGACAAACCTGGGTGTGGAGCACCCTCTAGTGTTGATACAGCAACAACACATCAACAAGCCACTAGTGAAAAACTTGGTCTTATATTGCCATCTACTACTTAAATAGCATAAATGCACACAGGTTTGAAGAAAATAAGAAAAATAGAACTTCTGGAAGTTTGGGCAAAAACAGAACCAAATTATAAAAAACTGGAGTAAATAATAACGCTTCAATGAGAAGATCATGCTGTATGCCAATGAGCAGACAAAATTTTCAAAGAAGCATGATTTTAAGTAAAGGTCAATATCAGGTGCCAACAACTGACCACTTCTATGTGAAAGGTGACAGAGAATTTCAAATCATTGTTTTAGGGAAGTTCAACAAGTTTCAAGGGAAGCAGATAAACTTAAAAGAGAGATAAAACATATTTTAAAACTATCAAACAAAAATACCAAAAAAATCCAGCTGAAAAAATACACTCAGAAATTAAAAATACAGGAGAAGCTATTGCTAGGAAGAGATCAAGCTGCAATACAATAAAATAAAATGATAAGGAACTGGAGGAATAGCTCAGCAACTAGAGCACTTGCCTAACAAGCGCAAAGCCTTGAGTTATGTTCCCCAGCACCATGTAAGCCAGGAGTGCTGGAGCATGCCTATAATTCCAGCACTAGTCATCTTTTACCTTTTTTCTGCATGCCTATTTTCCTATACAGACATGGCTTTTTCTTGTTGTTATAGATTAGAATAAAACAAGTTCATTGCCTAACGATCAAATTTGAGGTCCTAAGAAAAGAGCCCAGACCCTTATTCATGAGGGTTTATGGTCTCCTGACCTACTTGACTTTAGGTTCATCCTTGGCCATTTCAAGGTGCAGTCATTCTTAAACCATCGGAGTTCTTTGTCTGGGAGGAATGCCTCATGTGAGGACGAGGATTAGCTTGTGGGGAGTGGGTGCATCTTGACCCACCGAACCTAGCTAATCTGAGCCTGACTAATGCAGTCTGGTTTATAGTCAAGTTGTTCAAAATTTGAAATATAAATAATGGCCTTTCTCCAAACAGAAAATTAAAATAAATTACACAGAAGAGCACATTTATGAATTTAAAGAAAGTATTTTATTTGATGGAAAACCATTCAGTAGACCACTTAAAGACCACTTGAGCAGCAAAGTTGTCTTATAGCAATGAAGAAAAATGCATTAAAAGAGTGTTACTACCACATGAAGGAAAGAAATGTGAACACATAAAAAAGTTGGAATTTAACTCACAGAAAGGAGTGATTACATGGAATTCAAAATGATTCACCGCTATAACCATGGTATATAAGTGATTGCTATTTTTGATATGAAGGATAAAAATGAAATGAACTTTATAACTACCTTAGTTTTCAAAGAATTAGGTGATATAAAATGATGTGCGAATGTAGAAATTTTGGGTTAATATTTTAATGTCTTCTTTATTGCGTATTTTCATGTATTTTTGAGCAATGTTAATTAATTAAATTAAAAACTAAGTTTAAAAATATAGTTAGAGGTATAGGTCAGCAGAAATGACCTTGTTTTGCATTCATAAATCTCTCCGGTCATTTAAATCCCTTGCAATACATTCAGACAAACACACACACACACACACACACACACACACACACACACACACACACATCCTCACAACAGCAATGTTACTTAGAGAATAGGTTAGGACATTTAGGCAAGACTACTACAGGGGTGTTCCAGAGGACTTGAGAGCAGAATTGGAATCAAGGTGGCAGTCAGGGCTCCAGCTTCTCTTGGGAACAACAACAACAACAACAAAAGGAGTAGTAGCTAGGACAGGCATCTTATGTCCTTCCATTCCACATTTCTTCTATATGCTCTAAGGTAATTGGTGGGCTTATATCTTTCTACAAGCCCCACCACAGTAGACTGCTTGAAACCCTTCAGCAAAAGCTTTGTAAAGGACTCAAGTCCTTTATCCTCTGAGGACCCTCACCACACCCCCTCTAGACCTCTCCTCAAGAATTTCACTTTCTAAATAAACCCATTCTTGCTTTAAATCTTCTGGTGAACTGCAGCTGATTATTTTTACTCATATTAAGTGTTCCTGAAGCCGGACATCAGGAAACACCAGAGGTAACAACAACAACAACAAAACTTACCAAAATAAAAATTTAAAAGCTTGTAAGCCTCACACCTACAAACCTAAAATCTACAACAGAATCACAGAAATAATAAATAAGAAATTGAAATATACTATAAAAATAATCAGAAAGAAAAACAGTGATGGAGGGAGAATGAAATGAAACAGCTACAATAGCACTGCAACCAAGGACACAGTGGGTATGTAGGCAGATAGGGATATAGGGTCTCCCAGAAATGGTGAAAGTACTAGAAAGCAGGATTATGGAAAAGGCAGCTGGCAACAATTCTGAATTTAGTTAAGAGACAATAAAGAGAAATATCTTTAAGAAGTATTTAAGTATTGGCTGTAAAGAGTGTGCACATTTGATAAAGGGAAGGGGTATGGAAGAGGTTATCCCTGGATAACAAGTTATATTTAGATGTAAAACAGTCTTGAGAAGTATTTGTTGCAATATTATATGATATAACCATTTATGTGATATAACTATTTTTCAAACAGCTAGAAAAAAGATTTTAAATATTTTCACTACAAGATAATAATGACTATTGAGATAGCTCTGTTTAATGTCAATGTAAACATTACACAATGAATACATGTATTGAACCATCACAGAGTACAGCACAACTGTGTATTCCTTTGTTTTATGCATAAGTTAAAAATAAAATATGGTTAAAACAAAAACTTTCAACAAGAATAGCTCTAATGCACTGAAAGATAGTACTCTGCTAAAGAAAAATAAGTCGATATTTGGTTAAATCTTTCAGCTTTCATTGGAAACTTATCAATAAAATTATAAATGAAATCAAACCTGGGAAAATTGCTTGAAAAGCTAAAGCGTATTTATACAACAAATCTTATTGCATAATTTTTCTTTAGATTATAGTATGTATACAAACGTGAGAAACTGGGTTTAGTACTGAGCAGTGAGGTATAAGACAATTAAGGACATGTAAAACCAATTTCTCACCATAATCCTATGTCTACTTCTGTTGATATCATCGTATTAAGGTGAAAATTCAGATGAAATTCCAAGAGATTTAAGTAACTATAGTTTTGTATTGTCTGACAAGAAATTTTAGAATACATACTCAAAGCTAGTTTAACTTCATTGTGAAGTTTCCAATGATTATTCATGGGTAAGTAAACAATTGATTTTTCAAGCATGGTAATATTCTACATATATAGAAACTAGAAAATAATATATTGATATTATATCCCTTTGTTTTTCATGTGTAGAGAGAAGAACAAGTAGCTAAATTATCTAGTTAAAAATGAAAAATGCTGGCAATTATTTAACAATAGTAGCCTCTTATTTTGCTTGTTATCCTCTTCTTAGGCAGCTTGAAATTTGTAATTTACACTTACCAGATTTATCATATTCTGGGTGATGGGTCAAGATGGACGATTTCACCCAGCTGTTGATAACATTATAAGCCACCTTACATTTGGAACTATGCTATTGTCTACAATTTAATTACTGAGTTATCACACAGTCTCCATGCTTCCGCTCATAAACTGAATTTATTGTCAATCATGTAGGCTTTTTAAGTGACAACAAATCTTTTTCTAACATGTGTACTGAAATAAATGTTCTTTGTTATTGGCTTTAGGATTACAGGAAGTTGTTTTTACTGTTGCCATTGTGTGCCAACACATTTGGAAACACTGCTATTTGTCTTTTGCAGAAGGCAGCAGAAAATCCTTATTGGTTACAAGCTCTTATTCTAAAATACAAGAATTTAAAATGACAGAGGAAAGCTAAAATTAAATTCAGCGTTGTTTCCTCATTCTTAAATGATTTTCATTCATGTGTTTTTTACAGGTTCACACAATATTCAATTTAAACCACAGGCAAACTATTGTGTCAACTTCCAGCTCACCATTCTTTAAAAAAAAAACTCAGCTTTAATCAGAAACATCTATACCTCTCTTTATAATAGTTGTGAGTTACTTTATTATAATTCAAACTAGAAAACTAGACCATCTCAACTTTTAGCCACCTTACTCTAGAAGGAAACTTTTCCATAATCTAACCAAAGATTAATATATAAATTAGATTAGAATTTCAACATTTCTTGTCAATAAATAACCAGATAATGATTACGTACATTACTTCAGGGTGAAAACATTTTTTTTAAAAAAAATGTTTTCCTTGCTCTTTCTGCCTCATTTTCAATAAGCATGAGATCATTAGCCTCTGAGCCTTTCACAGAGAAATAAGGATGCTGAGTCATTTAGTTTATAGCTTTCAGATACAGCCTGATGTCATCTAGCCTTATCTATTAAATTTACTCCTCTAGTCAGAGTTTCTCAAGTTAGTTATTCGATGCAATTTTCCTGACTTAAAATTGAACCTATTATTACTACACATTATGAGGCTCCTTTGAAACTTTTAAAATTCAGGAAATAAAAACGTGTTTATTTTACTGCAGATTAAAGATCCTATTTTTCTCTAGCAGGCTAATAACATTATTTTTTTACCTGAAAGATGATCAAATGATTATTTGAACCCAAGAATAGCAATATCTGCACCAGCTCTTTAAAATTGCATTTATTAAGAATAAGTTAAACGTACATATACACAATAAGAAATTAAGTGATAGTTTGCTGAGTTAAAATACACTTTATAACAATAGAATATTATTCAGACAACCTATCAAAAACAATATTTGTGAGTTTCTGGTAAAGTCCCTATCCTTGGTTATGCTGAACATGCATTGGTCATGAATGGAGGGACTTGCTGACCCTGGGCCCCTGAGGACAGTGAAAGCTACATAATGGCATTACCACATTTTTAATACAACTTGTGATCAATCATAGAAAAGAAAAAAGAAATTCTTCCATGTTGAACAGCTACAACATGCCTCACCAAGAGAAATGGTATAATGCCTGATACCTAGAAAATGAGAAAGAGTTAAATAAATAAGTATTCTGAACAAATCTTAAGAGTTTGACAGGTGTGAAGAATTGATAAAATCGTCAAAGTGAGAAAGACAAGAAGTGGCAGAATGTGACTTAAGACACAATTGGCGACCATTTGTCATAAAGCCTCACAACTGAAAGTTAATGATTTCTGATTTACCTCAAAATGTATGTGCGGTCACTGAAATGACGCAAAATAGCATATTCAGGTTTCCATTTATACAGATATTTCTGTCTACTGTGAAAAAATTGTTCAAGCAGTACAATGTTAAAATCAGAAAGACCGATTAAGAATCTGTTGCAATTTCCTAAGACAAAAATAGTGATGATGTGTACTGGGGTGACGACACTGAAGGTAAAGTTATTTGTCATTACTTAGAATTTGACAACATGATTGAAGTCAAAGTTCATCATAACAAAAAGAATTCTGGGGGTTAGGAAGAATGAGTCACCAAAACTGACTCATATTACTGCTCTGAAGAGTCTCAAGAACATTAAATTCTATGACAGTAAGCCTAACTAAAAGTAAAAATTAAAAATAATAATACTAGACTAGATGAAAATATTTCACCAGATTTTTCAGACTGATATTTGAGTTGTACTTTTTAAGACAACTTTTATTTTAAATGTTCTTTGGAAATACTATATCCTCTTTAAGTTGAATTATATTATATGTTTTCTAAGTCCCTAAATGGCATAAAAGAAAAGTATTTTGTTGTGTTCCTGCTGTGAACTGAAAGAAAAGAATTACTAAAATACAGACTAAGAAATTGTTCCTTGAGAGAGTATTAAAAGAATGACTTGCCATATAATACCTTTTGATTTTTACACAATTAAAGCAAAAATGAACTTAAACAATGGTGCTAAACAGAGGTTTTAATTGGCAGGTAATATACCACAAATTACACCATAGTAAAAAAAGTAGAAAATGATTGAAAATGGTTATTTTTTTCTAAATTACAAATAGACAAAGGAAGCAAAATAAAACAATCCCCACCTAAAAATATAAGCCTGAAATTGCATATAAAACATATGTATGTATGTAGAGAAACCAAAGATCTTTCAAAACAATAAGCATTGTTTCATTTGTTAACAACTAAAAATACAAATCAAGATACAAGATGCAAAAGAAATCTAAAAATCGATACAGAAAAAAATCCTTAACACTTTTATGATTTGAGTTTTGTAGCTCTACATAGACATTTTTGAAAAAAAATTGCTAACTCTCTAGGGAAATATAATTTACTGAATGCCTTTCTGTAAGGAAATTCTGAAATTTAATTTTATGGAACAGAGATGAGAATGTTATCAAAGACTCCTTAGAAGTGATTTTGTTTGGGGAAAAACAATACCAAATTTCAAAGCCAAGTGAGCTCTATAAGATCCTGAAAGACACAGAAAAAAATAACATCACTATTAACACTTTATAAAGACTTCAAACATTCACAAAACACCCCATACATTAATTTCACTATATGTATAAAATAAAAAACTAAATATAACACTAGTATGCAAAAGATGACATATAACATCAACACAAAGACATAATAATCGAATGAGATTCATTGAACTACAGTAAAATTTCCACACAATGATGTAGTCCAACATAGCATTTTTTTTGTTCATTCCAAGATATTCTAAAATGGAGATGTTGTTGTCATTAATTTTATTAAGTATCAATTTGTAATCAATAAATTCTATCTAGAGAAACAATTTTTCATAGTATGTACCACATATCATTGCTTGCAATTCCTTATATAATACTATAATTTTCCCTTAAAATTACCTCATATAATAGATTGTAAGCTCCATAATAGCAAGAACTCTGAATATCCTCTCCTTTGTTATGGTCTCTGCAATTGATTTAGTGAATGGTATCCTGAATTGCTAAGTTGCAGTCTTGCATGGAGCCAGATTAGCATGAACGAAGCAAGTAATGTTAGTCTGTTGTCATCGACCATATTTTCAACCCATTTTGCATTTGTATGTACATTCTCTGTTATACACACACATGAAGTCAAAATATGTGAAGATATATTTTTTCATTCTTAAATACTCTTAGTTTTGTGATACAGTTCATGCTGAGGACAAAATAATGCAGTATCATTGAACACAGAAAAACTGCATTCAGAACTATATTACTAATGATTAATAGAAAACGTACATGCCAAGTATTTTAAAGCAAAGTGGACTTATGCAATTCCTTGGAGGGCAGGGTTATTACGGCTTAAGGTTGCATAAGTGGAAGTTTGTAGTTGGTTGGCCCCACAGCGTAAATGTACATTGCTTGCTGCAAGTGTGTGGTAGAACAAAGCTGCTTAAGTCTAAGAGGCAGAAAAACAGCACAGGGAAAGGGCACGAGGAAAAGATGCGCCTGCCAAGGACAGTCCCAGTAACCCACGTCTGCTGGGAACGTCCACGGATTGGCACCGTGGGGAAAACACTGCCTGTTTGAATGAAACACCTCTCCAACCCTCCTAGTCCAATAAACCTGGCAAATAACACTCTCAAGAGCAAGGAGTATTTTGGAAATAAATCTGCAAAATTTAACATCTTAGTCTATAATTCTTTCCTAAAAATAGAAAAATTCTAATTAATTTTACCAAATTTTATTTGTTATATTATTTATAAATAGTAGTGTGAAAGTGACATAATCTTAAGTCACATATTGAGCATTTTATTGTTGTGGAAACATTATTTATTAGCATCTTCAACACTTATTAATATTGAGTGAATTAAAGAAAAAATAAACTTATAACCTTGTTTTGTGGAAATAGTTTTATTACAGCAGAGGAAAATATATTATTAGAACAATTTATTTTACATTTTGTCATTGAATGAATTATCTCATTTAATAACTGGTATTTATTTTAATTTTATCCTCAATGCATTGTGTGGTGGAAGCAGTATGGGCTTTGCAGTTAGGGGACAGACACTATGTCACATACCAACTTTATGAGGCAGCACTACACCCTTCTCATTTCTCCATGTGGAGAGTTATTACGGAGCTTTGCTGGTTTACTGTGAACAGAACATCCATTATTACCATGGGAAATAGAGCTGCTGAGACATAGAGGATGTAATATAAACAAAGGTACCTAGCGGAATGGGTAAAGTACCCCATTGTGCTAATTTCTATATTTCTCTCACTCTATTTTTTCTTTTTTTCTGTGAGTACCAAAAGCATGCTGGGTTTTTTTTGTTTGTTTGTTTCGTTTTGTTTTTTGTTTTTGTTTTTGTTTTTTGGGTTTTTTTCTGAGACAGGGACTCACTCTGTAGTCCACACTGCTTGCCCTGAACTCAGTGTGTGGACGGGTTTAGCCTTGAGCTCATGTGGCAATCTTTCCTCCTCAAACAGCCTCTTGGGCACAGGAACGTCAGGCCTCTGCCACCAAATCCGGTTTATGTGTGGACAGGGAATGGAAACCTGGGCATTACCCTTGCTAGCAACGTGCTTTACCTACTGTGTTACATCCTCAGCCCTTCACTCCTTCTCAATCAAAAAGTGTTCTTGCCTCTGTGGGTTGGCATGTAGTTCAATGACTAAAGGACTTTCCTTGTATGAGCAAGGCCCTGAGTTCAATTCCCCAGTGCTACATAAAGATTAGCTAAGTTTGATGACACGTAATGGCAATCCCAGCGCTCAGTTGACGAAGGCAAGAGGCCTGTCCTGAGTTCAAGGCCAGCCTGGGTTATATAGTGAGTTCAGGACCAAGGAAGTATTCTTTATGTTGTTTTAATAAGGATATATCTTCAAGTTTCAATTTTCTCTTGCCCATTTTCAATGATGGCAAAATTAATTCCGTTAGTCGCCTTTCCATTACTGTACCAAACACCTGAGATCATCAATGTATCTACACAGATGATTTATTGGACTCATGGATCAGAATGTCAGTGGTTATTTGACTTACTTACTTAATTACTTACTTACTTACTTTAAATTCCCATTGACTTCAAATAATCCAATGCTGGGAACTAAACCTTTAATGTATGTACCTTTGAGTGACAGTTATGCATGCAATATCAGTAGTACTGATTTTGATCCTACTGACTTGATTCTTTCATTCACACATTATTGGATAATAGTGTCAGTAACAATAAAAACAAACCGCTGCATTGTACAGTAAAATGCTACTGAATATTAAAAACTGCCAAAAGCTCTTGCACAATTATAAAAGCCTTAAAACTCTGACTTCACATAAGTGAGAATTAAATTTAAACTTAATTGATATATATTCCTTATAATAAAAAACTTGATGAAAAACAAAACATAAAACGTATCACAAAACAAACACCAGCAGTGTATTGAAAATCTGAATAATATCTGAAAACAGAGAATGCTTCTTTGTCCTCCACAGCTCTAGATATTAGTAATTGCTTTTGAACATGATCTTTGTTCTAAGAATAGGTAATGTTGAATAAGTTTTTATAAAACAGGAGAATTATAAAGTCAATTGTGAACCAAGACAAAGATGTAACTATATTTTTATAGAAAAGTACTGGAAAATAATCTAAGTGGTCAGTAAATATGCGAACTTCAAAAGTGAAAAATGAACTGAATGCCAATATGTGGAAATATATTCATGAGACATATTCCAAAAGGTCAAAATCTGTGAAATATCAAGGTCGTTTGCATTTTTCATGCATATTTATGTTAACCTTGAAAAAATAAACAGGCTTTGGATTAGAAATAGGTCTGGACTGAGAAAGGATCAGAACTGATATCTTTAAATGTTTTATCTAGATTTACATATATTCTGAAATTTAAGTTTTTAAACAAATACTCCTATTTTAAATACTAGCAGTCTTTTATTTTTATACAAATGATTTTCAGAAAACAATTAGAAGATGCTTTGCTTTAGAGTATTTTATCCACTTTTGTTAACTTTGAAAAAAATTTAAAATTATAAGAAGCAAGAATTATACTCATCTCAAAACTGGTTATCATGGCTGAAATCTCTTGCCCAGAAGATGTGCTAAAGTAATGCTCACACCTTATGCAACATCGCACACATTGTTATTTACAGTTCTAAAAATTGTGAGAGCATATCTATAAAAGTGTGGCATCTAGCTCTTTTTCAATGGTTCACTCAAATTGAAGTTTCATTTTGTATCTGATCATCTTAGCAATAGTTATTTCACATATTCATCATTTCTGGATTCTTGAGAAACATCAAGGAGAATGAGAGGTGAAAGCTAACTCTGAAAAAGAAGTTTATTTTTTCCCAGACTTGTTCATTTATTCTATGTATGTATGTACTTATGTGTGAATGTATGCATGTATTTTGTATAGTTATCCAATGTGCCAGTGTATAGTGTTCATCTTTGGCTCTTCCGATCTCTTCTGGTTTGACATTTAATGTATTTCTGAATAGTGTAGCTACTACTCCTGCTTGGTTCCAGGATCCAGTAACCTGGAATCTTAGTTTCCATCATTTTACCTTCAGTTCACGTGCTTCTATTTGGGTGAAGTGTTTCTCTTATAGACAGCTAATGGTTGGGCTTGTTATTTGAGTCACTTCTCCTGTCAGTGCCTTTTGATTGGCAATACCATTAACATTGAGAAAAACCACTAACATTGAGAATAATTATTATATGATTTTTACTGAATCCTGTCATTGTCAGTTTTCCTGTATCTGGTTGCTTTTTATTTTTGTTACACTTTCTCTTTCAGTGTTTCCTATCTCCTGAGTTCCTTGCTGCTGCTTTTCTCTCTGTCGCTTTCTAAGATGCCTTTAGATATTTTCTGTGACGCTGGGCTAGTGATTGCAAGTTTGTCTAGTGTTACTTTGTTGTGGAAAATATTACTTTTTCAACTTTTAGGGATGAGTTTTGGTGTCAATTCATGTTGATACTCGCTTCCTTTTCTTTTTTCTTTTTTTTCTTTTCTTTTCTTACCTACAAATCCCCTCTCTTACCCTTCCCACCCTCTCATCACCCATCTTCCTGTTTTCCTTTCCACAATGTCCATCTTCTTACTTCCTTTGTATCTTTTGCAATTTTCATGCTGTGGTCTACTCATGTTAGAGAGACCATATGATATTTAACTTTCTGAGTCTGGTTCATTTAGCTAAGCCTAATGTTCTCATGGTGCATCCATTTACTTATAAATGACCCGAATTTGTCATTCTTGTTGGCAGAGTAATATCACATTTTCTTTATCAAGTGGACTATATTCATGCATATTGGCTTATTCCAAGAGTTGGCTGTCGATGTTCAGTTTTCTGAAGAATCTCCATACTGCTTTCAATAGTGGTTGTACTGATTTCCAGTCCCACTAACAATTTTGGAAACTTCGTTTGTCCATCACAGCCTCTCCAGCATTTGTTGTTTTCTGTTCTCTTAATAGCAGCTATTTTTATTAACATTAGATGGAACCTCAGTGTTGTTTTAATTTGCATTTCTCTGATGCCTAAAAATACTGAATATTTTTTCACGTATTTATTGACAATTTAGAATTTTCTGAAAACAGTTTATTCATTTCATATTTGCATTTTGATTGGGTTCTTTATTTTGGAGAATCTACTTTTTTCAGTTATTTTCCCCCATTTTATTGATAGGTATAAGTGCAAAATTTTAGGTTTTCAATGAATTTTAGCATTTTGTGCACTTAAGTCCTTGTCACCTGTCAGTTATTTTTATATTCTTGATAATGGTCCTCTGAGTTACAGGTGAATATTTTTCCCGATCCTGTGGGTGCTGTCTTCACTCTGTGGATTGTTTCATTTGCTTGAAGAATGTTTATTTTGAGAATGAACACCTGAACTATTTGATACTTTGAGGCTGGTTCAAATGTCACTACTATGATTTTCTCTCTTAATTTAAACTCTTGAAAAATTTCTTATATTTTAAATAAAATTTGTTTATAATAAACAATATTATAAGCAGTAATTATCTACTATAAACTCAGGATGCTGTTCACTCTCACTTCTTCCAACTCCCTAAAAGCCACATAATAATAAAAAGTGCAAGTGCATCTCATTTTGAGCTCAATCTTCAGTGAATCATCTGAATATATTTTAAATACGAATACTCCTCAAAAGAACTAAACAAATGAACAAACAAAAAACTTCTGTTTGACTGTGCTACTCTCCTACTGATTATCTTCCGAAAAGAGTTAAACTCATCCCGTTAAAGTGATGCCTGCATGCTGATGCTTAAAGAAGTACAACCCAAAACAGCAAAATTATGGTAGTGAGTTATTTGTAGGAAAATGATGGAATTTGAGACCACAATGTCGTGTGAAATAACTCAGACACAGAATATTAAATAGTTAATGGTTTCTCTTATATGAAAATTTTAACATAGAAACTTTTTAAATAGTAAAATAAATATGGTAAAAAACAGGAGATATATTTTTTGAAAGTGTTAAGAGAATCTGAGAAAAGGGAGAGGTGAGTTCGGGGATAAAGGGAAGAGAAGTGAGTGATCAAGATGTAAGACACATCTTTATCAATTCTCCAATGTGAATATAATTACCATGTAATAAAAATAAATTTTAAGTTTCTTATAACTTTTGTTAAAACAAATTTTGGTATTCATTAATTTAAAATTAGCAATCATACTGTAATTCAAAGTACTGGAGTATATGTTAAAACGAAATATTGTCTACAGCTTGTCTCTGTTATCTACTGATATACTTGTACATTGATAAAGAATATCTTTTGAATCTTAAATCTATTTATAATAGTAGGAAAATGGAGAACGTGATTCAATATATATTTGCATACAGAAAGACTGTTTTTTTTACCTTCATGATCACCTTTCACTCCTTCAGTACCTTGCCACTGAAGTGGCGACTGCTTGGTAAATGTTTCTTACAGTTTTCTCTCTCTTTTTTTTTTATCTTGACATGCTTGTAATACTGGGGACTCTTAAAACAGCTACAATTATTAAGAAAATTAATGTATTCATGTAGTTACTTTGCAGACTTAAATAATCCAAGTGAAAGCAAATTTAGATAATATTTATAAACGAATTTATAAAACACAACAATATATTTTAGATAATTTAATATAATTTGATCTTATTTACAGGCACTTAGCCTTTATTAAGATCAAGAGTTTTTAGGATAATATGATGTTGAAAAGAGAGAGCCCAGTATTCTGTAGATAGAGGATTGTTTTCTAAATAATAGTTGCTAGAGTGTATTTACCTAAATGGCATAAGCAAGATACTTACTAGCATAACACTAGTTGCTCTGACAGATAAACATCAGGATCTCAAAGGCTTAAGTTTAGAAAGACCCTGAATTGGTTGCTTATTCAGAAAAAAATGGCTGTACACAATGATATACTTGGTACACCCAGTTTAATAAATGTTCTGCTAATATCAACACATTGTGACATTTTGTTCTGTCTGCATTCAACAAGCACATTTGAGGAAAGAAATCATTAAAGACCCAGTTTCACTGATGGGATCAGGTCTGGATCTATAATGTACTATGTTCATGCACATAAGTGGCTCAAACTCTTTTATACAAACAGGGCACTCAAAACAGCAGCTACACGTTTTCTCATTTTAGGCTCCAAACAGCTATTTAATAAGACAATTTAAAGGGACAAGATGGCTCATTCTGGAATCTATTCAGATACTAAGACAGATGTTACAGAACGGTGATCTTAGATGACGCACAAAGTACATCTACTACAACAAGTTGAGATGTGCCAGACAGGCTAAGACTCAACAAGCATATGGGGAAGGACAAGCGAGGGGTGCGCAGTTTGAGGGTTAATACTGTGGCTCATGAGTGTAGCCAGCTCAGAACTGCCTGCCTGCTGGCTGCTCTGCTACCTCATGTCCCCGAGTTCTCTAGGAGGTGACAGTGTGTGCTCCTTCTTAGGCGCCCATATGGAAGGCAATCTGGGTTGGAGGACGGGGGACAAACAAAGCTGCCAATGTCAAATATATAATATAATATAATATATATATATATATATATATATATATATATATATATATATTAGAATCTTTTATTTTTATTCATCTGTCTACAATACCCAAACAACAACGAAGTTTCTAATAGGGAGTTCCATGGAGAAAAGAAGTCCCTTGATAATATTTACAGGAAAAATGAATACTTTCAGCAGCAGATTGACCTGAAACCTGCTGTCACACTAATTAATTGGAAGTTTCTGATGGAATGTTCCAAATGTCTTTGTTTTTATGTATTTGTACACGTTCATAACTATTTTTTAGAATTATTTCTTTAACACTTTCCAAATATATCCTCATGCCTCCAAGTCTGCTGTATAGTTTTTTGGTGATAATACATACAAATGTATAAATACATTATTTTAAAAGTTACAATTCCATTAAAAGATTCAAATAATGCAGAAATATAAAATTCAAGAAGTATTATTAAATAAATCTTAATATTTAAAATGCAACATATCTCCCTAAGTAAAAATTAATTATTAAACCATAAATTTACAAAAAAATTCAACTAGAAATGCCCTTAAAATATTTTACCATTATGAACTAATGTTTTAAGTAGCATGATTGAGATTGGATTGATTAAAAAACAGGCTCAAAGAATGACTTATTGACCAAGCTAAATAAAAACTACTAACTTGGAAAACGTCTCTAACTTCTAGTTGTCTAAGGAAGTTTTGTTATAACATATATAATTAAGTTGAACAAAATTTGCCTAGCTTAGATTCAAATTCACTTCAGAAAGGGTGGAGAAACTATATTGACCCCAGAATATTAATTTTCGTGTTTTCCATTTAAAACATACATTCACAAACAAATATACCTTTATATAATCAAGAAATTGCTGGGATACCTGAATAAATTACACAAAAGATTACTATATAGCCACAAAACATGAGATAGCTTACTTGTAATTAGTTGAAAGAACTGTTCTTTTGGAAAGGTCATTGATAGAAAGCGTGCCGGGGACAGCATCAGCATGGGAGCAGAGCACTTACATGCTCCCTCACATGCAAACATTTAGAACCTAAGCACAGAATCAGGCCACGCATTATCACTGGTTATTTTTCTGTAATAAGATTTTTGCCTTATTTCCCTTTCTATTCAGAGAACCTATGTGACCCAAAAGTATTTATGTTATTTTTTCTTAGTTATCTTTTGCATTTCTCCAGTTAGAATATGAAGAGGCAGTTCACTCGCGAAGAAGTACAAAGGGCCAATAAGTACATGAGAAGATGCTCAACATCTCTAGCCATAAGAGAAATGCAAATCAAAACATCACTAAGATACCATCTCACCCCAGAGAGAATATGGACTACATCAACAAGTCAAATAGCAATCAGTGCTGGCGAGGCTGTGGGGAGAAAGAAACCCTCCTGCACTGCTGGTGGGAGTGTAAATTCATTCGACCATTCTGGAAAGCAGTATGGAGAGCTCTCAAAAGACTAGAAATAAATATCCCCTTTGATCCGGCGACCCCCCTGTTGGGAATATTTCCAAAAGAGGCCAAAACAACATACAACAGAGATATATGTATACCCATGTTCATAGCAGCACAACTAACAATAGCTAGAACATGGAAGTCACCAAAATACCCATCAATAGACCAGTGGATACACAAACGGTGGTACTTATACACAATGGAATACTACGCATTTGTAAGGTCCAACAGCGTGGATGTTTTCACAGGCAAATGGAAGAAACTTGAGAACATCATGCTTAGTGAAGTGAGTCAGAAGCAGAAGGTGAAACATCGGATGGTCTCTCTGACATGAGAGACCCAGACCACAACCATCTCATGGAACTTTAAACGAAAGACAAGGGGAAAGAGGCAAGCTCGTCAACTGTCCTAGTTACCCTTCCAGGGCTGTGATATGATAATGCCCAAAACACACATAAATTAGGTGAAAAAAAGTTTATTTTAGGTCACAGTTTCAGAAGACCACAGGCTATTCATAGGGCTCAGGCAACATTCGAAGGACTTGACAGAGCTAGAGATGAAGGCAGCTCCCGAGGGCATTGCAAACCGGAAGCCAAGTCCCAGAAGCAAGACGAAAAGTAGCATGCACCCTTCCAGGTCCTGTCCCAGTGATCCACCCCTCTCACGTCCAGCCTCAGCATCCTTCTCCACCCAAGTTTAAGCCCTTAATTCACCCCATACCTGTGATCTATAGCCTACCACACTCCTACCATTCACCAAACTCCTATAATCCACCGCACGCCCATCGTCTACCCCTCCCGACCAGCTTTCCTCTTTTCACAGCACATGGTTCCAGAGGTAATCCACAATTAAATGTGCTAGAATTTGGGGAAACTCACCAGACCCACACCACAAGAGACACCTGCTAAACAGACACACTTAGCAAGAGCTCTAAGGAAGAATCAAAACTGCACCAGGCCAGTCTTGATATAATTAAGACAACTTATCATACCAATTCATACACAAATACATCTGAGGGTAGAAATTAGATCTGAATTTCTAGAAAGAGACGGAGTTAAAATCAAGAATTTTGGAAACAAAAAGCAGCTGATTGTTTTTCTGAGATGAAGGCAAACCATCGCCATTACTTCCTGACTTCTACCTTTCTAGATGTCATGGTTTCTGTGTGTATTATTAGTGTACAAACGTATATGGACAACAAATATATTAAAGAGATAATTCCCGGTTACAAATGCTACAGATTTCATTTTAAAAGAATTCAGAGCTATGTCTTCCCCAGAATCATTTGTGTGGCTGTCTCTAGCCTCTACTTCATTTTCCAGGCATTTTCCATGGCATATGGTAGAGCACATTTCATTGTAAAATAAATTTCTGACAAAAATACATTTTTACATTGCTATTGCCTATATGTGGAAGAGAGCTATGGAAAAAAATTGAACTAGATTTTAGTAATAACTGAGCTTGAGCAAATATAACACTTTTTTTAAATCAAGAGCAGCAACATCTCAATTCAAATAAAACTCTTCTTTTTTTAAAAAACACATCAAATATTTTCAGGTAAGATATCTGTTAATAGAGCACTTTTTTAATACATAAGGAAAACAATTACCTCAGAAGCTCAAATAATGAATATGTTTCCTGGACCAGTAATAAATGGTAAATATCTGATACAGAATTCAGTTTTAAAACACTGAGAGTGTTTGCTCCATTCATCTACCTACACAGTCATGTTAACAAGAAACACATTCCCTGTAAGGCAGAACTGAGTTGCAGAAGGCTCTGAAAATGTATATGAAATAATACCTTTATTTGCATGTGTTTTATTCTGTATTAATCAGAAATACATACTTTTGAATTTCACAAGAGTATCTAATGAGATCTTAGTATGAAATAATATCATAATACATATCCATTGTATTCTATTTATTGCTGCATTTCATCTTGAAAACATTTTAATTGTGCTTACGTTAATGAAGTATCTAGTGCAAGAGAATCTTCAGTGAACAAAGGCTAACAAAAGGCATGTCATGTAATATTTAAATTCCAGCATATTTATTTCTGAGTCCTTTGAGACTTACTTTTATATCCTCAAATGTGACATTTTTCACTCTGAGTATTTAGTTTCATGAAGCAAAGTGCATTTTTACAAGAGCTACAGTTTTCCCATTGATGATATTGAACAATTGTTTTCATCCCTCTGAGTAAATAAGGGAAGCACTTCATCTCTCAAGGAAACTCATAAACCTGGCTCCTTTTAAAATGAGCTCATCCTATAAATCTCTTGAGGTCCATTACAGTCTCCTACATTGTTCTTCTAGATTGATATCTGAACACCTCAACATAACAGAAGTTGCTCTGTGCTCTTACTAACAGTGTTTTAAGAGATATAGTTTTTACATTTATATTCATTTTGCATTGTTCAACAAAATCACCACTCTGAGAAGTGTCACTTTTATTATTACAAGCAGATTTAGAGAGTTCCTGAAAACTGGGCAATGGGTAAAGAGAGCATTCTGTCCTTTGTTCCAGAGGAAAAATGACAAACTGTTCTCTGCCATCCTTGTATTAAGTTATATAACAATCAAACAGCTCTTAAATGACATAACTTAGAGCTATTCCTTTCACGTTAAGCTTGATATAAACTAAGTTTATACTCGAGGCCACTGTGGCTTATCTTTGCATAACAGAAAGCAACTCGGCTAGTACACAACATTATAATATTGGCATACCCAAAAGATTACTATTGTGAACATTCCTTCATTATGACAACATGCAAAATATTTTGGTTCAGGAGGACCTTAATACAGAGTAATTGTTTAAGATGATCTCTATTGACTATAGTATAACATAAACACATGCAAATTCTCAGATTCCTTCATTCCACATAAGATGCTCCCTCCTTTGATACCAGTCCTTTCAAACACATTTGTACCCTACCCAAAAGGCAGAAGCGACTCTCGGGGAAGTCTACTGAAGAGTTGGGCCAACATCTAGCAAAAACTGTTAAAAGAAGTCGCAGGGCAAATAATTCACTCTCAAATAAGACAATGCTGCTTGGTTCTCATCCTCTAAAATGGAAATATGAACATTTTACAAGTCTTAGGACGGATTTCTCTAGCCACGGTGATGGGATCAAATTTTCCATGCTAAGTACAAATTGAACATGGAAATACAGCATGTTTTTTGGACTGAGCTCGCAAACATCTGGCATCTTCTTCCGAGAGTGTTGGCATTACAAGCCTGTGCCACGAGGCCCACCTACCGTGTGTCACTGTGCTTGTGTGTGTGTGTGTGTGTGTGTGTGTGTGTGTGTGTGTGTGTGTGTTATAATTACTCTGGATCTTCACTCTTCAAAGTTCTCTCTATGATGTCTTACCAAAGTTAATAAAACTGTTTATGAATATATTGGTATCATACCTTAAATTACAAGGCTATCTTTTATTTGTATAACCATAGCACATTACTCAGTTTACAGTCCACATCATATCATAAACATGGCAATCAGAATAATGAGTTGTTTTTATTATAGTCTGAATATTTTGAAAAAAATAAGCATTTAATAAAATATCAATGTTGTTTTATTTTTACAAATATCTTTTTAAAATGAGTAGCTTTTGCATATCATATAGTAAAACAACTACAATTGGAATTTAAGATCTTGATGGCTCGCAGAAGGTTAGTGTGAAATCTTCAAGGCAGGAACCTCATCAGTGAAAATGTTTAGCCTTTACTAAAGGAATTGAGGTGAATTTAAGTCAAATATGAGGTCAGTGCTTTATGCTGGACTCTCACACTCCATAATATACCTCAGGGATGAAAAAAAATTTCTTCATAACTATGTACTCTAAATGCAAAATTTGTCTACTAATTTTTTTCCCTATGTAATCTGACAAGGAGTGTCTGGGGTTGTGACTCAGGGGTATAACACCTGTCTTGCATGCAGAAGGCTCTGCATCTTCAGGACAATGACAAACTTAAAAATAAAAAATTCAGAGAATATGAATGCTGTGTAACGGGAAAGTATCTCAAGAGTATATTATAGTTGTCACATAAAGGGTCTAAAGCCACTGAAGAAAATTCCTGGAAAGAAGAAAAAAGCAACATTCTCACTTTCAAGTTATTTTCCTTTCAAGATTATTAATATCTAAATAATAGTTGATGTTTTCAATAAAAATATTTTATAATTACTTTTACCTTTATGTACTTAAATAACTGGCACCTCTAATGAGGCATTTTCCTCGGGAGAAGCTGTTGCACTGTGTAGTTATGTCACCATGACAACACACACACACACTCATTCACACACACATGCATTTTACAGGGAAGGAGCAGTATGTATATTTTGGCCATATAAAATGTGGCTTAATTTGTTTAGTAATTATAATTTTCAAATGTAAATGAAATAGTTATTTTCTAAAGGGTGACTGGATATGATTTCAATGCAAATATTTGAAGTTATATTCTTAAAACACCTTAGAGATCTAAGACTAGACCACTAGAAATGTGTGATTTGTTATCGATTGCATTTCATTTTCTTATTCATACTGGTAATATATATTTTTAAAAAACTAAAAAAATTAAAATTATAACAAAACAATTTTGTAAATAATTTCTGTGATTGTTTCAGAACTGCACCAATTCGGTTTTTTCTCAGTAGGTTGGCATCTGTAATTTTGTGGGACAAATGGAAAAGCCCTTGTTTGTTTGTTTGTTTGCTTGTTTAATAAATAAAAGAACCAGGGAGCGCTCTCTTAATGCTTGAGTATGAGCCCTTGGGACTTGTCTTGATGTGCCTTGACTGCCAGCTATTGAATGAACTGCGGCTTGGAGTTTGAGTACAGCACGATCTTCATATGAAGGCTTTAAATATCAGTAGGTACTCTTCTGTATCTGCGAGGTAGGATGGGAAACTTACACTATTTCCCTTGGCTGATTCATCAACACAAATGGGCAAAAATGCAGACCAGATCCCTTGGTTGTGTATAACAGGAATTTTTTAGGATACAAGTAAGATGAAGGACACTAGTAACACCGAAAGAGATGGCAATCATCTGTAATCACATATTTGCACAAAAAAGCAATGATATAACAAGCACCACAGGCCAGACTGCAGAGCACAGTTCATTTGGGGATTGTTTTCCATTGTCTATACTGAGATTGCTTGGGGAAAAAAATTCTTTATTTGTTAATGTTAAAGTAATTATTTTACGTGTGTTCAAGCAATATGTTTGAGAGACATAAATGTAATAAGACTAAAGTTACACTGAACTTCTATATACAGAGAATACAAGTAGTAACTAAAGCAGGTCAAGGTTTTTGTTCTTTACTGAATTTGTGTCTTGGAAATATCTAAGATTCAGATGAAATGATTACATGGTTAATAATTTTTCTGTCTCATTCAAACAATAATCATTTAACTAAAGACCTGCTGCTATGAAAATATGACCAAAAGCATTTCCCATTATGCCTTCCATCTAAATTGCTTACCAAGTAGAATAATAATAATATATATTTTTTTTCATTTCATATGTATTTTTACATATCATGTAGTATTCATTTTAAGTGTATAATAGAGTGAAACTGATTTTCTTCCATACATTAATATGTTCACACAAAATGTTATAATTACCAATAAGTTTGATTACTTCTTTCAAGCCTCAGAGCTTCATTCTGAAATGAAAATGTGCTCTTTCATAAAATAAATACATAAAATGTATCCTTGAAGATTTTCAGTTAATAAAATATAGTCACAAATAATAATGAAATATATGGTAAGCTTGATTAGACTCAAATAATGAAGTTCAACTAAACATTATATGTGTAAAATTCACCTTAACTATGAGGCATAATCTAAAAAGATAGAGAAAGATACCCCGTATAGACACTTTGCAAAAGTGTATTATATTAATGCTTAATAATATAGGCTTCAGGACAGAAATATTATCTGAGATAAAAGGATCATTACATAACAGATAGTTTAATTGTTCAGAGTGATAAAATTTACTTATTCATTTCCCACCTAATACAAGAGCATAAAAGCATATGAGACAAAATTTGTTACATCTGAAAAGAGAAATAAAGAAATTGACAATAATAGCTGCAATTTTTTTCACTTTATTTTCATCAACTGATAAAATTAATATAAATATCACTTAAGTTAGAAATGACTTTGACATTATCAATTAATTCAACTGAATGACAAATGCTTATATACACATCATTTCCCAATGCATTTGGAATATTTATCAAGATGGAGTACATTGTGCCTTAGCAAACAAAAAGTAACAAATCTAAAAATATTAATAATGCAAAATACACCTTTACATTATATTCATATTAAACTAAAAATCAACAGAATTAATTAAATTAAATTAAATTAATTTGTTTCCAAATTAATTTTTATGAGCATACGCTAAGAAACCTATAGGTCAAATAAATAGAAGTTTAAAATATATGTTTTTAACTTAATAAAACTAAAAACACTACTTATATTAGCTTCAGGAGTTGAACTTAAAGTAATACTGAAAAATTTTGTATCAAACGTGTGTATTATGAAATGTGAAATGTCTCATGAAGATAGAACAAATTTAACCCTCTAATGTATGAGAGAAATAATACTATCATTCAAACCAATATTGATTTCTTCGAAATCATTTTAAGTTAACAAAAAGAAAACAAATTGGAGAGACATTATCATACTTGAATTTTACATGGAAAAAAGCACTTCATGATCGAATCTATAATACTAAGAGCAATGATATAATATGTACATATTATGACCACCACTGTGACAACTTAGATAAATAGACCAATACCTCGAAAGAAATATACCAACATCCACTAAATATCACCAACCAAAGATGAGCTATAAAATCATGCATTTCGTAAGAAACTGTAAATTTTAGTTTAAAAGATATTCTAGATGAAAACCTACAAACTCAGCTCACTGACAAATTCTAGCAAATTTAAGGAACAAATGCCAACTCTGCCTAATCTCTTCCTCAAAATAGAAGACATGTGAATTAATCCAGAAAGCATTTACAGACCAAAAAGGCCTGCATCAATAGAGATATTTATATACTATTTGAAAAGAGGCCAATACTTAAAATTTGTGATTCCAAAATCATTTTCATAAAGTGGAAATCTATAGTGTAAGTGCATTCAATGTAGAGTATTTTGAGGAGCATTAATGACAGTGTGCCCCTTGTAATTTTTTTAATGTAGATACTCACTATATTATTTGATCATACTACAATTATAATGACATATTATTCAGACATATTATCCATTAGCCATCAGTATGTCTGAAGGACATCACGGTAAGTGAAACAATAAGACCCAGGAAGCAAAAGACAAATAGTTCCGGGATCTTACTTGAATGTAAAATCTAAAGGCAATATTCAAATACACAAAGATAAAGAACAAAGTAGTGGTTTCAGGGTTGGGACAGAGGAATAAATGGGAAAATGTTGGTCAAAGGCACAAGTAGCATATGTATAAAATGAACATGTCTAGAGACTTTGAGTACAGTTCACAAAATACAGGCATCAAATCATACTGTATAATAATTGTGAGCTTAAAATAGGTTTCAGGTGCTCCTTCTGTAATAACAAAAATGTGGGTTATGGTTACTATGTGAGTTGACAGATTTTTAAATTTCCTTCCATATAGTAATCTATTACTTTTCATCTATATATCTATATAATCTTATTTATAACAAATACATACAGCAAAGTTCTTACAACAATAATCTAGACTCAAAGCTCTCATTAATCAAAATAAAGTCTGAGGATACATATGAATCAAATCTAGCACACTGTAAAAACAAATGTATGTTGTAACCAGTGGAATTTATTTTAAAAATGCAAAGTTCATTTAACATTCAGAAGGAAATGTTATTCACAGTGTATGCCTAATAAAGATCATAAACTGCAACTTCTCAGAATATAAGAGAACATTTTTAGAGGCTTTTCTGCACTGTTTGCATCTCTTCTGTAACTGAATTGCTTTATCCACATTACTGGTCCTTAGTGATAAAGCTGCATTTTATAAAATCTTCTGTTGGTAGAGTTTATTTAGTACTGTCTTTTCTAAAAACATGTGCGAATGACTTTTCAAACACTGTTTTTGAGGCAGATATGAAATAATATTAACAACCTATATTTCTGTCTCACTATGTTAAATTTGAGGACACCCACAAAATATTGAAAGCAGATTCTTTCTACACTGATATAGGCCATTAAATTTTACACAGGCAATATAAAGTTTTTTAACTTATAAAATATTTTCCATGATCTTCTAGGTAAATGTGGGTATGTGTTCGTCCTGTTTCTCTCACTGGAGCAAATGCCTGGCATACTAGACATAAAGAGGACATGTTTATCTGGCTAACAGTTTGGTTTCAGGGGTTTGAGTTCATGCTGGCTGGCTGATATGCAGTAGGGTTGTGTAGAAGAGCACAGGGCAGAAACATTATTCAACCCATAACAGTGAGGAAGCAGACAAAATGCAAAAAGCCCAGTAAGGGGCAAACCCTGCCGAGGCACGCATCGAGGGACCCTCGCCCTCTGCCAATGCGGCACAACTCCTCACAACGGCACATGTGCTAAAAGATTATTAGATCATTAATGAACATAGTACCTTCATGACTCACACACCTTCTAAAAGTCCCACCTATAAACACGGGAGTCTTGCAAAGAGCATTTTAGATCAATAACGTCACATATTTTGCGCAACAAAATGTATCAAATTTACTCTTATCAATACCTGAACAACTCCAATTTCACATTAATTATAATCTTTCTTCTCTATGTGTAATATACTTACATGAATTTATTTTGGAAGAAGAAATTTAGTTGGTTCAAATGACTTTTGCCAATTTCCAAACCCTGCTAAAGCTATGTGAAGTTTATCACGTGTTGAGTATTGTATTTTGGAACACGAAGTTTTCAGTATGGCTTGAAAAATTGAGACTATTTCAATGGGGGAGCCTAGAATTTTTATAATGAGAGGAGGTGGGAGCATAACGCAGTGATTAGAGCGTTTGTCTAGCAAGCTCAAAAACCAGGGTTCCACTCCTCAGCACAAATAAGCCAGGTGGTGGTACAAGCCTGAAATCTCAGAACCCAGGAGGCTGAGGCAGGGCGATGGTCATGCATTCCAGACCAGTCTGGGCTACCTAATGAGTTCAAGATCAGCTTGAACTACATAGCGAGAAGCTGGCTCAAAAAAAAAAAACATTTATTTATAAAACTTAAGATCATATATTTAATTCCTTAATATTACTATAATTGACCATTATAATAGTATTGTTAAGTACTTATATAAAATCATCCTATGTCAATAAAATGTGGGAAAAATATCATCCTATGTGTTGCCATGAAGAGAATTTTTTTCTGTTTCAAACATTTGTAGATTTTTCACCAGATATATATATATATATATATATATATATATATATATATATATATATTATATATATATATATATAATATATATATATACATATATACATCGATATGTACATATATATGATATACATAATGCATAATTTTAAACATTTGTATGTTTAAAATAATTCTATTTTAATCAGCACAGGCACAAGATGGATTAAAAAATACAGAGCAAAAAACAAAACAAACAAAATGATCACATTGCAAACTATAAAAATTGTGTAATCTAATACATAATGAGAAATATAATAGTGGATATAAACTTTAGTCACCTATTAATTTCTAGGTAGAATTTAAATCTTTATATACTGTTTCATTCATTTCTTACAACTGAGTCATGTAGATTGCATAATTGCTTTAATTTTAAAAATTGAGAGTATGAAGAAAAAGATACGTAGTCTAGCAAATGGAGAATGAATAAAAGAACGCAGGCAGTCTTAGGAAATCATGAACTCTTCGATTTTGTCTTAATGCCAGCAGCATTAACCACTGAAGGCACAATAAAAGGGTGAATAAGCATGAGGACATGAATGGTACATGATACACATCTCTGAAAAGAGGCACGAGGGAAGAAATACTAAAATTATAATTTCCAGGTTAAAAAAAAAAAAAAAAACTCCAGCAAATACAGAGTACACTTAAGAGGTCCAGGGAGGACAATACACCTGATTGGCTGAATTGTTATGTTCAGAGAGACAGCTGAGAGGTAAGAGGGAGAGACTGGAGCAGTGATGGGATTATCGCACGGAATAGAATGGCAGTCACATTTTTTTCATACACTAGTGCACACCAGACTTCATTCGGGACTATTGCAATAGGTCAGATAATACTGCAGTAGGGGAAAGGGATTGTAGTCTGACTACAGCAAGGACAGAGGAGTGTTTCTGTTTCCTCCCAAGCAGTGGAGTGGTGGCTCGGTGTGTAGGGCATTAATAACAATCAAGGATGGGGGCTTCTCACTAAGACTTTTGCAAACGACGAACACAGCTGAGATCTCAAGGACAGAGGAAGAACAACCTCAACAGATATCAGCATCCACAGGGGGACTTCTTGCTGACCTGACTTGGCACAGATCTTCATTGAGACTGGGCTTGGCAGGCTAATGCCATGGTGGCAGCCAAGATAGAGACAAAGAAAATTGTTCAAAGGCTTAAAATTGGGTCAAGGATCAGATGTCGGTCAATAAGTGGTGCTTTTAGAATTGACACGTACACAGAGGTTGAATGCAGACAAAATCAAAAAGTATTTAATAAATTAAAATAAAAGTATTAAAGCTTAAGGCTCCTTAAAAGGATAAAAACTACTTTAGAATAGGTTAATGACAAGTCATGGAGGCTAACAGGGAAATTCTTGCATAAAGACTATGGTGGATAATGAACGAAGAATAAGATTATCCCAATACAACAATGAGGAAGAATAGAAAAGCCCACTCGATGGGAAATCTGAGAACCTCAGGAGAAATAACTCAGTTTTCACAAATGCAGAAAGACATTAAATTGAGTAATGAATTCAACAAAATATTGATGCCAAAAACACAAAGAATAACACATTTAATCCTATTATTATTATATTTAGGCCTTCAAATCTTCTACTTTATTTTTATCTTTAACCACCCTGTTATATATACTACATACACATTTTCTACTTTTTCTACTTTTTTGGCTGAATTATTGACTTATTCCCCACTTATCTGTTTTCATTCCCAGTAAGCTCAGCCACTGAGCCCCAGAGAGGTAAAAGTCAAATATCCAATTTTCTGTGACAGTCACTGTGTCTTGTTTCCTTCAATAATAGCTTTTACCACTTCTGCAATTTCACGACATCGTCCATACTCCAATTTTAGAATTTTGTCTCATATGTTGACTTTCCCCTGGCTCCTAATACTGTGAATTTTTCAAAGACTCTGGAGCAGCAGATCATTTATATTCTCATCATAGAGAAGAAAGAGTTGAATTAAATCAGATACTCCTTAAATATTTGTTGAACAAAGATTATCAAAATTCGAGGTATAAAACAGATGGAGAATGGACATTCTTATTTAACTAATAAATAAAAAAGCGCACGTGTGTGTGTCGTGTGCTTTTAAAGGAAAATAAAACTTTCAAATAACCTAGTTGCTGGAAATTGTAAAGAGTGGCTGATTAAGGAAATCATAAAACAGATAAGTAATAAAGAATTCAAATCATATATAAAGCAGTAAATATCACTTTCAAACACTAACTCATTTATTTTGTACACTGAGCCATATTTCTTTTCTCAGAGCGGTCATATTTAGTATAACTCGTTCAGAATCGGCAGCTAAAGTAAAAAAAACATTTGAGGGAAATTTGCATCATAAATGCACGCATAATTTGCTTCAAGTGCAAAGGCTTTCAGGTTGTTGTGATTTAAATTTTAGAATCAAAATAATTTTCTGAGCTAATATTTGATAAAAATTTATTGTGAAAGAGAAGATTCATCTCAACATCACCAATGTGTATTCTGACATGATTCCATTGTAGGTAATAATTTGGTCTCTCCTGGCTTTAAAATAACAATATCAAATAGAATTGTGTCATTTAGTTTGTTTGCTGCTACACAGTATTATCTGGGAAATTTGCTGCATAAAGACATTGATAAGTTTATTAGAGATCATTTTAAAATTAATTACAATGTTGCTTAAATATACTTAAATGATCGCATTATAATTAGTGCATAAATTAGAAATTATACTCTCATTAATTAAACTCTTTTAATCTGGCTATCTCATTTCCTTAGAACAATAGATAAGTCTTCAACTGGACATGAATGTCATTTTCTGTACAACATGCTTGCTTTTCATTCAACGCTGATATGCTATTGAATCTTCTAAAGGAATGGTGTGATGCTTCACCGTAGAGCACATGTTTCCTCAATACAGAGGTTTTGCATGTTGTGTATGCTTCTATATCTCTATTTGCAGAGTCTTTCATCTCAGAGATAGTTTCTCAAAAAATAATCTGTAATCATAGATTAATAAATAATTTGTTTCCTCTGTTTATTATTGGTCAGTCAATTGAAGATTGGCCAGTTCTATACTAACAATCCTAAAATAATTCTCATGCAAAATTAATTGAAAATAAATTTTATGTTACAAATCTACTGCTCTATTTTGCTCCCTTTTAACCAGTTTATTTTGAAAATGCAGTAACTTTTCTTCGGTTATGTTCTAGTGAGAACAATATTTTGAATTGCATTGATATTTTCTTTAAAGAGGACAGATTCTTTTTCTTCAGCAGAAGGTGGTTAGAAGACAGAAAATTATAGAGAAATGTAATGTTCTTCTAATGCTTGAAAGGTTTTTTTGAACATCCTCTGCCTCATTACAAAAATTTATTTCCAAGGATTTCCTACAGCTGCCTTACAACAAGAACTATGAAACCCAGATTTCTGGAGTTTTGATTCTGAGATGAATCATGCTTTTAACTTTTTTTAAGCATCATGTCCTAACTCTTCTAAATACTCTTATTAGTACAATACTCTCAACATTGCTGTCCTAAGATACTCCTAAGTCTTGAATTCATCTGATAAAAAAGTTCACTGAATAGCTGTGTATGTGTGTGTGCATTGCATGTGCATGTGTGTTTTCTAGTGTTGAATAAACTGAGAATCTGGAGTATTTTTCCTACCCTTCTTTTCCAGATAGAGCTTGTTTCTGTGAATTCTTAATTTAGTTTCTGTTGCCTACGGATGGAATTACCAGGTTTTGTTGCATGAGATTGCATATAGACATTGCCTTACACTAAGGGCACAACCTCTTGCTCTTTCTTTCTGTATATTTTCTCTTACATGCATTAGACTGTATCTATACATAGTTAAGACCGATGATCTCCTCGTGATCTTAGACCATAAATCTTCTCTCTGTCATAGACAGGACTGAAAGAATAGCAATTGATTTCTTTACTGAGAAAGAGCTTTTCTCCTAAAATAAATAAATATACATTTAAAATTTTATTAACTCTCTAGGTGTCTGTCATCTAGTTCTCTACCAATCTACAGCTCACTTGTCTATCTTATAGCTCGAAGGTACAGAGTTTTACTCTGCATCAGGCACATTATCCAGTACCCTAACTTGAACACATGGGGTCGACAATATCGGAGGTCCAGCAGGGCTGTAGGAAAGTCTTTATGCAGGAACCATCCAGCCATAACACCAACATGTTACTACTGATAACATAACCTTGGGGTATCGATGGCTTCCCAGTCAAAAGTACTTGATCTTTTTGTAAGTCAGAATGTCTGAAATTTTCCTAATTTGTAATTGGAGGGTACATTTCTCAGAAAGAAAAACTGAAGAGTAAGAGGCCTAGCTCTATCATCAGAGAAGGAAGTTTTCTCTGAAGAAAAAAATAAATAAATAATACAAACCATCACTTCTGGGATTTTTTCCAAAAGACATAAAAACATCTCATAATAGAGATACATCATAACCGTGTTTATAGCAGCACAACCAAGAATAACTAAAATGTGGAAAACACAAAAATACCCATCAGCTGACCAATTGATACATAAATCATGACATCTGTACACAATGGAATACTACTCCTCTACAAAAACAGATAAGTTTGAAGCCTTTGTAGCTAAATGGATGCAACTCGAGATCATCATGCTCAGTGAAGTGAGTCAAATGCAGGCGGTTAAATATCTAATGGTTTACATTTCATAGAACAAAATGGGGTAATAATGGAAACCGGGGGTAGGGACAGATATGGGAGGGCTGGAAAGGGAGAGGGAAGGAATATAGTTTGGCCAGGATGTGCACAAAATACTCAGGTTCAATGTAAACATTATGTATCGCATATATGTAAAGTGAAGACCTATATGTTGGGTGTGTGTGTGTGTGTGTGTGTGTGTGTGTGTGTGTGTGTGTGTGTTTGATTCAGAGAAGCTGTTAAAAAAGCAAGGTTGTAAAATACAAAAGTTAATGAAGATAATAATGAAACTATTATGAACAACCATAACCATGGTTAGTTAAGAGGCGATTATCATTTTCAGAGAAATCAAATTATGCATAGAAATTAATTAATCTTTCTTCCAGCAATTTCCACCACCAAAATGAGCAAAACATATATAAAAAATAGAACTCACTGTTTTCAAGATTCTTAAGTTGTAAATTTTAAAAAGTAATTCAATATCAAAGTAAGTTTCTCTATCAGGAAAGTGTGAGAATAATAAAACACGAGACAGTTTGTTTTAGAGACTACATTAATGCATTTTGCTTAGGAAAATGTCATGGCTTGCATATGGAATGTCATCCAACAGCCACAAGTGTTTAGAAAGTGATGGATCTGGGGAATTAGCTACAGCAGTGGATTAATCCACTGATTTTCTGTGCTGTTAACAGAATGGGCCTGTTGCAGGGCAGATCACTGGGACACGACATGGGAGAGCATTTCTCCCTGGCTAGCTCAGTTTGTTTGCTCTCTGTGCTTCCAGTCTTGTCATGCTGTGAAGAGATTCTCTCCAGCTAAGCCTTCCACCATATTCTTCTACCATTTCCAGCTGTCTGTGAATGGAATGAGACCAGCAGAAATTGCGAGGTAAATTAGCCTCTCCTACCCCAAGCCGTGGGTGTCAGGTATGGTGCAGCAGCAATAACAAAGTGACAAAGATAATAATGTAGGATATATACAATAAAAAGTAAAACTTAAAAATGAAATAATCTTACTCTCAAGTAATAGAGTGTATAAAAGTGATGCAACTCTGCAGGTTCATCTTTAATTTAAAAAAAAAAAAGGAAACAGCCCCAATCCCCAAACACCAAAACAAAACTCTGGTGAATAGGTTTCTACTACTCTGCAGTGAATCTTAGGCAAATTCCTTAATTAATTGATAGATAAATGAATAAAGAACAAAATAATAGAAATACCACAGTTTGTGTACCCATTGGTCTGTTGATGGGTATTTTGGTGACTTCCATATTTTAGCTATTGATAGACGTGCTGCTATGAACATGGGTATACACATATCTCTATTATGTGTTGTTTTGGCCTCTTTTGCATATATTCCCAGGAGTGAAGTGAGTCAGAAGCAAAAGGTGAAACATCGAATGGTCTCTGATATGAGAGACCCAGAGAAACCCAGATCTCAACTATCTCATGGAACTTAAAGTGAAAAACAAAGTGAACGAGGGGTCAGCGCGGGAGGGACAAAAGGAGAGTGGGAAAGTCCTTGTCACCTAGACAAGATATGTACATGCACAAAATGCTCAACTTCATGGCACACCTTAAATTTTGCGCTTATACATATCAATAAAATGGGGAAGAAAAAATAAAATAAAAATCTAGTAACAAACTCTCCAACAAAACTGAAGATATACTTATGATTCTGAATATTTTGTTCAGAAAGCTACTGTCACTAATATATCAAACTGCACAATTCTCTAACGCATCATTGACTTTATTCAGTACAATGAGGAATGGAAACTGTATGAAGAAGAGGAAATGTTTCAGAAGATGTTTTTACCCATCAGTAAATTTCAAAGGAGGGCAATCTAAAAGGAAAGGCTAGCTGAAAGTGCTGGTAAGGCAAGCCGTTTTCCCCCCATTTCTCCACTTTTTAAAATATAAGTAACAGACATACAATGGTTAAACTAAGTTTGAGTATCTTGTGCATATATATATATATATATATATATATATATATATATATATATAATGATCCCTATCCCCTTTCTGGCCCTCTGTCACCCTTCCTTGTCCCCCTTACTCCCATTACCACACTCACTTGGTTCTATAATGCCTGTATTTTTGGTTTCTTGTATTAAAGAAACTAAGCAATATTTTACCTTCTGAGTTTGACTCACTTCTGTAAGCATGATGGTCTCAAGTTCATTTACCTACAGAAGCCTCAGATTTCTCTGTCTTAAGGGAAGTTTAGTACTCCATTGTGTAAATATGTCACAGTTTTCTGCCTCTATTGGTCTGTTGTGTCACTGGATAAAATGAAATATTTCTTTTCAGCCTTTTGAGGAATCTTCAAATTGCTGTCCATAGTGTTTATACCAGGCTACAGTACCACCAGCAATAAGTAGTAAAGGGCCCCTTTTCTCCACAACCTCGGCAGCATTGGTTGCTCCTTGAGTTCTTGATATGCATCGTTCTCCTCGGGTTAGATGATGCCTTAGTGATGTCTTGACTTGCATTTTTTAATATCTCATGATGGTGAGCACCTTGCCATGTATTTGCTGGCCATTTGAGCATCTGAGAGCTGTCTATTCATTTCTGTTGCCCATTTTCACTAGGGACTTTGATTTTGAGGATGTTGTTTTTCTTCGTTTCCTTGTATATTCTAGTTATCCTCCTGTCTGAAGCATAGTTGGTAATTTTTTTCTCATTCTGTCAGTTTTTATTCACTCTGTTCATGGTTTCCTTTGCCATGTAGAAACTTTTTTAATTTATTATTTGCTGATTCTGGGTATATTTCTTTTGCTTCACGTGTCCTGTTAAGAAAGCCCTTGCCCATGCCTAGATTTGTGCATATTTTGTCCTCCAGAAGTTTCAATATTTCCATTTTAGTATCTAGGTCTTTGTTCCACCCTTACTTGATTTTGATTCATAGCAATAGGTTTATATGTAGATTCGTTTCTCTGCATGTGGATAAGCAATTCTCTCAGCACCATTTTTTGGAGGCTGTCCTTTTTCCATTGTATGCTTTGGCCCCTTTGTCAGAATCAGGTAGCTGAGGGTACCTAAGGTTGCCCCTGCATCCTCAGTTAGGTTCCATTGGTCACTTTACTCCACTACCATATAGGATTTATCAGTGTTGCTTTACAATAGTATTCCAGACACTTTGGTGTCAGGAGTTGTAATGCCACCTGCTTTTTTCTTTCTTGTTAATCAGAATTGGTTTGGCTATTCCTGGTGTCTTTTGGTTCCATACGAATTCAAGGATTATTTTTTCAAGTTTTTTTTTTTTTATAAATTTCATTTGTGACAGGAATTACATTGAATCTCTATATCAGTTTTGGAAATACAGCCATTTTGACAGTATTAATTTGGCCTCTCTGTGAACAGGAATGACTTTTCATGTTTGTGCCTTTTCTAATGTTGTCTTCATTTTTTAGCTTCATATATATATATATATATATATATATATATATATATATATATATATATATTCTTTTTTGGTAAAGCTTTTTCTCTTCCTTAGTTATGAGTACTCCTATATATTTAATTTTTGAGAAGCTATTGAGAACATTATTATTCTTACCAGTGTTTTTCTTAGTGAGTTTTTTATTAGTGTAGAGAAGTGCTATTGAATTTTGTATTAATTTTGCAACCTACAACTAGGCTAAATTGGTTCAATAGTTCTAAGAGTTTTGTGGTGAGTTTTTTGGAGTCTTCTCTGCCAATAATCAGGTAAGGTAGATTGTGTTTAACTGGCCAGAAATTCATTGGAATTATGAATAACAATGGCCGAACTAATTTAAGTTTAGAGACAAAGAAGAACAAAGGTTATTAAGAAGAGTGAAAATTGTATATTAGAACTGTTGACACAGTAAGCTGTGAGTCCTCATAAGAATATTGTCAATAATTTTATCTTCCCGAATTTCCAAGTTAAAACTGATAGAATATTTCTTTCTTTGTCTCATTTTTAACATAAGGTAAGACAATATAATTTAATTTCTCTTCTATGAAAGCTCACTTTTCCCCACTGTTAAGCCACAGACAGACATAGTCCAAGGACATACACGATAAAAGAGAGAAATAAAAAGGTAATTTAATTATTTCTTAAAATAATATCTATAACTAGAGGATGTTGTTATAAAATAGACTCTAATACACTTCAACAATTTAAAAATATGTTCTAATGTGCAGGATTCAACAAAAGTGTTCTTGCATAAAAAATAATAAAAAATGAACAATCATTCTTTTATGATGGTTTTAATTTCAATAATTTTAGTTACCTGTGATCGACAACAATCCAAAAGTGTTTAATAGGAACGTTAAAAAATAAACAATTTATAAATTTTAAATTTCATGTCACTCAGAGTGGGTTGGGTCCAGAGCCTGGAGTGACTGGGAAAAGGTCACATACATAAAATTTCCTAGTAGACATGTTGCATTCTAGTTTGTGTCTAATGGCCTAAGGCCATTCTTTCCTAGTGATACAGCATATCCTCCCTTCCTTACGAAACCTAGTATAGCTAACAAAGTATTCTATTTGTCAGTAAATTCAATGTCTCACTGTTAAAAATGTATAGTTTAAGAATCTAAGATGACTATTTTTGTCACAAAAGAAATGAAGAATATATTGTGTTGAATATCAAGCAAAGCTAAGAGAAATTGTGTTCTATGTGTCACATAATTTTTTCAGCAGTGGAGATTATAAGACGTCATAAATCATAAGTCTTCACAGTTCAAAGTTTTCTTTGCATACATGGAAAGTCTGTGAACATTATCGATAAATATTGTCCCCAATAGTCTCATAGGCATTGCCATTGACAATCTATTTCGCTTGGCAACAGATCTTATGAACACAGTTTATCAATCTCTTCCTTGGGGCTCTTTTGTTGTACATATCTGACCTTCAAAAGAAAAGTGTGCACAGTGTAGTCATACTCTTACCATGCTTGTGCATTTATAGATTTAAAAGTTTAGTTATTAAATTTGTATTTAAAATATATTTCATTAATCATATGAAATATAAAGGTTAAAATATATAAACAAGGATGGAGGAATAGGGCAACAATTAGAGCACTTGCCTAGGGAGCACAAGTTTCTGGGTTGGATTCCCCAACAAGAAAAGAGCTGCGTATTTTAGGGCACGCGTGTCATCCCAGACTTTGGAACTCTAAAGCATGAGGACTGCTGAGTTCAAGGCCAGCTTGACCTGCATAGTGAACTCGGAGCAGCCAAAAACCTAACACACACACACACACACACACACACACACACACACACACACACACACATATATATATATATATATATATATATATATATATATATATATATATTTCTGTATATTCATATTATTTGAAGCTTCCCTTAGATTATTTTGTAGCCCTGAGTTATTTCATTGATGGTAATTTAAAAAGTTCCCTAGTTTCCGTTCGAAGTTTTACTTCTGTGAATGAGAAGTCGGAGCAGCACAGATTTTAAGGGGCGAAAAGCCACACATCAGAGAAGCTGCGGGTGAGGAGGGCACCAGGGCCGGAGATGGGTCCTCTTCATCCATTCACCTCTTAACTTCCGGTAACCAGAGAAATAACCACCCAAGAATTTCTACAACTCTTAGTGAAACTCATGAGCACAATGGAATGTTTGTGTTAGGCCACGCGTGATTGAGTTTTCAATTTTTATGTAGTTTAATTTTGCAGATATTCATTTACTATTTCATTTATATTGGTTCTAGGATTTGAATTTACAATCCTTGCAGTGAGTTAATCTTCATGCCCGGTTTTTTTTTTTTTTAACTTTTACACAGGGTGTGTTAAGCACTAAGTTGTTCAGGCTGGTCTCGAATGTATTATTTTCCTGCCACACCCTCATAGAATGTTGGAGTAGCCCGTATGCCAGCACAGGTGGCTTTATTTTATTTTTAACTGATGTATAAAATCTTCACCTACCTGTAAGTATTGTTAGTGTTTTAATTCAACATTGTGTAATATTCAAATCATGTTAAACATTTTATTTCCTTACACGTTTCATATCTTTACGGACAATCCATTTAAAATCAAATATTCAGTTATAGGAGACTATTGAAAGAGATAGAAAACAGAAAATTATTTAATCTCTCTTCATTTCCGTTTCTTCAGCTGTAATATGATGATTGGTAATAACTCATTTCACAAGGCTGTTTTGATCCCTAAATAAGATTTCTAATGCACACACATATGAGCACCGGCATACAAGTGTACTACATGCAGATGTGGAGAACGGAGAATAATAATGTGGGAGTTTCTTGTCTTTGTTTTTGTGAGGTCATAATAAACATCTATATAAAATGCCTAATTCTCCCAATGATGTGGTGATTGGTAAAGTTGTAACATAAACCCATCCACATCAACATCCTATCATCAGTAATTTTAGAATTCTGAATTGTTTACAACTGATCAATATAGTTGTTTGCAGTAAGAAATTGATCTTTGAATTTTGCCCTGGGTAGAAACTGGATGAGAAATTAGACCAAAATTAGAATACAATGAGATAGATTTTTAGAATTGGTTTAATAGTTCAAATTTTAAAATGGTCTTACAACTTAACTGCATTACTTTTGTCAAGAGCAGAGGACTTTTGAGAAAACAACCTGACATCTTTGGTTATCAAGTCATTTATTTCTAATAGCATTAGGGCTTTAGATACAAAGTAATTTCATAAATCAACTGCCCAACTAATGAATTTAGTAGTACAAGGTTAAATATAACAAAGTGGAAAATCAGTCATTCTCATAGGTAAGAAAATATTTAGAGTTGTAACAGTTTTTTTTTTATTTTTAGGGGTTTTTTAACATTTTAAAAGTAGTAACATAATATATTTGAATTTTCTTACAAATTTTCTAGTTTGTTTCTCTATGTGCTCACCAAAAATTTCATCATTTCCTTCTGCCACATTTAGAATACCCAAGTGATCCACAGTAGACCCAAACCAAAATTCTACTCAGGTGCTGAATTCATGTTAAATGCCTTGATTTAAATGTGCTGTGTGGTAATCTCTACATCCAATGAAGTTCAGCTTCCAACAAGCAAAAATAGAAAAGTTTTCTATTTCCCCAATCCTGAACAAAGTCTGATGCAAAGATACAGGCAAACAAAGAACAGGTTTAAGAAGAGAAATAGTGGAATATATACAATTACTCTATCAATTACTCTATCAATAAACACCCTGCTAATTGTTATTTAGTTGTAGCACCCTGTGGGATGAGGTGGCTTGCCATGACACACATAGGAATTCAGGAGTGTAGACTCACGTAGGACCTCCGGACTTCTGCCACACTGTATAAAATATGAATCTTTTTCAGTTGACGTTCCAGAGAAAGAAAGATACTGTGGAATATACCTCAAAGGTAGATAAGATTTCTCACATATGAGGCCCTGAATTTGTTTTCCATCATAGTATTTCTTAAATAATCATCCGTTCTTTAATTTTTGTAGAAGCTAATTATTTTAATTTTTACTCTTACTAGCCAAAAATAGTCATGGGACATCACTCAGTAGAAATCAAATATTTGCAAAACATCACTAAACTTTAGTAAGTTGGAACTCAAAAGAAAACTCTGCATGTTATTTTAGTGAGACATTTGGATATTGTTTAAGAAATCCATCTAAGGGGTTATGTAGGGGTTTTTGTTTGTTTGTTTGTTTGTTTGTTTACTTCATTTTTCACATTTGATTAGTCCCCAAATCTGGCTATATTGCAATATAGCTTTCAGAATTTCGCTCAGGAAAAAAATATATAACCCCTATATGTGTGTCTAGATTCATTCTTCTGTATGTAGATACCCAATTTTTCCAGCACTATTTGTGGAAGAGGCTGCCCTTTACTCAGTGTGCGCTTTTGGCATCTTTATCAAAGATCATGTAGCTGAGGGTACTTGAGTTTTTCTGTGCATCCTCTGTTCTGTTCCATTGGTCAACCAGTCTGTTTTTCCCCCATTTTATTGATATGTATAAGTGCAAAATATAAGGTTTACAAAAAAGTTGAGCATTTTGTGAACCTACCTATCTTGTCAAGGTGACAAGGACTTCCCCACTCTCCTTTTGTCCCTCTCCCTACCCACCCCTCCCTTCCTCCCTGCCCTATCCCCCTGTTTCACTTTGTTTTTGTTTTAAGTTCCATAACAGTTGTGGTCTGGGTCTCTCATATCAGAGAGACCATTCGATGTTTCACCTTCTGCTTTGGACTCACTTCACTAAGCATGATGTTCTCAAGTTTCTTCCATTTGCCTGCAAAGGCCTCCAAGCCGTTGGACTTTATATTCTATTTTTGTGCCAGTACTAAATAGAATTCTTTTTAAAATAACTGTTGCTTTGTAGTATAACTTAATGTCTAGAATCACAATGCCTCCTGCTTTCATCTTGTTAATCAGGATCGCTTTGGCTATTTTAGGCCTCCTTTATTTTCATAAGATTTTGAGGATTGTTTTATCAAGTTTGGTGAAAAAAAAGGTTGTTGGTATTTTGACAAGAATTGTGTTGAATCTGTGTATCGGTTTGGGCCTTCTACTCATTTTGATATATGAATCCTGCCTATCCAAGTACAGGAGATGTCTTTCCATTTTTCTGATATCTTCTTCAAATTCTTTCTTCAGTGAGATGGAACAGCTTTATTTGTAAAAGTCTTTCTCTTCTGTGTTTAGGTTTACTCCTGGATATTTTATTTTTTGATGAGCAATTGAGAATGAAATTATTCTTCTGAGATTTGTCTCAGTTAATTCATTGTTAGTGTGGAGGAATGCTGAAATCAAATCTAAGTGGACCAAAGATCTAGATATTAAAATTGAAACACTGAGACTTTAAAAAACAAATTAGGCAAAAATCTAAATGACATAGATGTAGGAAAAACCTTTCTTAATAAGACACTCAAAGCAAAAGAAATAGCCGCCAGAATTAACAAATGGGATCATTAAAAATTAAAACTTATTGCATAGCAAAGGGAATTATCACCAGAGTAAAGAGAGAACTGACAGAATGGGGAAAAAAGATCCCCACCTATACCTAAGATAGAAAGAAAATAACCAGAATATACAAGAGACTGAAGAAAAACAGACCCCTAAAAATAAAAGACTCAATTGAAAAATATGCAACTGAAACAAATAGGCAGTTCTCAGATGAAGAAATTCAAATAGCCAGAAAATAGATGAGAAGAGCCAACATCCTCCGTCATTATAGAAGTGCAAATCAAAACATCATTAAGATATCATCTAATCCCAGAAAAAATGGCATACAACCAGAGCTCACATAGTAATCAGTGCTGGAGAGGCTGTGGGGAAAAAAGAGCCCTCCTGCACTAGTGGTGGGAATATTAATGCTACAACCACTATGGCAAGAAATGTGGAAATTCTTCCAAAGGTTGAAAACGAATGTTCCATTTTATACAGCAATATCTCTTCTGGGAATTTTCGCAAAATACTTAAAAGCATCATATAACAGACATACATGTATACTCATGTTCATAGCAGCAGAGCTAACAATAGCTACCGTGTGGAAGACACCAAAATACCCATCAACGGACCAAGGATACGTAAGTTGTAAGATATGTACACAATGGGATACTACTCACCTATGAAGACAGATAGATTTGAGGCTTTTGCAGATAAATGAATGCAACTTGAGACCATCATGCTCAGTGAAGCAAATCAGAGCAGAAGGTTAGATATTGAATGCTGTCTTTAATATGAGAAACCCAGATTATAGTCATTTCATAGAAATGAGGGGGGCAACAAAAACTGTGGGGAGAGTGAGAGGGTGGGAGGGTTTAAAAGGGGGAGAGGGGAAGAATTTGTAATCTGTACTTAGTACATATGGACACAAAAACATTCAATGTAAACATTATGTATCACATATGTACATATCAATAAAATGGGGAAAAAGACAAATGTGACTTTTATTGATCTGTAAAAGATTAGTCAATGTTGTTAGTTAACCTAGAAGTTTCATAATAACACACCTTGTTTTAAATATGCCTACAAAATACTGAATTCTCATAATATTTTTGGAATCTAATATTACTTTTGTTCCCCTACAACATAATAAATTAAATAAAACCATTGGCAAACAGTATTTATCCATTTTTATAAAGTCAAAACTTTTCATCAAATTACTTTGTCAACATTCACTTTCTTTGAAGAGACATTACACAGTGAGTGGCATTTCATTTCTAACATATTGAATACATTACTTTCCATAAAAACTGCTACTTGATATATCAGAATTTTATTTATTTATAACCCATCTGTCATCTACTAGAGCTGATACACCATTGGAGCATTGATTTTTCTCTTTCTAAAACTGCGTATCCATATATTTGACAAGAGCTTTGTTAAATAAGAAACATTCAATTAATATTTTATAAATTATTTAATAATCATTTTGTATCTCAGAATACACATGTGTAGCGATTTTGCTGTATACATTTTTATGAAATACAGTAACAACTAATAGCAGGCCTCTTTGCAATAACATCGATAGTACCTGGAAGTTGAATTTTTCAAAATACAGCAATCTTATAGAGTTAATTATATTCCAAGAGTTATGCTGATAAGAATTTTGTATAATTTCTTGCAGTACTACCCACAGCGCCCCCCCCCCACACACACATGGTCTTTAAATGCTCTGAAGTTTATTACTTCTTTTTTTCCACTATTTTTATTAATATACAAATGTAATATATACTATTTACAATGAATTCGGGTGTTTCGTACATCTATGTATCACATCAACTTCACAGTCCCTTCCCATCTTCTAAGCTCCCACTCCCTCCCTGTCCCTTCCCCCAGCTCCAGTTTATTACTTCTGTATCAGAGTATTAACTTGATTAGTCTATAGCACTTTTTATTTTATGTCTACTTTCTTATGTTCCAAGGTTAGTTATTATATGCAAACATAAGTATATATTTTCTATATATATATACAGGAAAAGAGACAAATTAAAGTATCTCACCATTTATATATTTCATTTAAAGAATCCATGTGTTTAGCTGAAAAAAGTACTTGAAATTTATTACTAAGATAGAGAGCTTCTTGTAGAGTTGGCCTTGACGTGAGGCACTAATTTCTAACTCCATATGAGCTCCACAAAATGAATTGTGTAGAAGCCTGTTTTATTTACACAAACAGGCAACAAGCACCTCATCTCTCTGGGCGCTCTAACTTCTCCTTCTGCCACAATAAATCCTTCTGTTCTACAAGGACTCATTTTTTCTCACGCTCTTCCTCGTTTATGTCAATATGCTTTCAAATTCATGCCGACCTTTTTTCAGGCTTGCTCTCAGAGTGACACAGTTCTTCTTTTTTGCTGAGAAGAGAGTAAGAAGGATTAATACACTCCCGCATCGGAGATTAATGGAGTCACCGACCAAAAACTGGCTAGAGGTGCAGCTCAGCTCCTCCACAACCACTTATCATGAAAGCTGGAAACCATAACACTCACATAAATATTTCCACACAAAGTAACATCCATGGGAACTCATGAATTTAAAATCAGCTCAGCTATTTCCTTTAAGGAACTGAGGTTTTGTATCTTTATTTCCCTGACTTCCCTGATAATCACAGGCCATCATGTGGCTGTATTAGCACACCGACTGCTGCTGTCATCTGGGGCGATTCAGGTAAGTATTTAAAATACCACTACGTTTATATTATGCTGTAAGTGTTCTATGGGTGAAGTGAAATTGATAGGAATATTCTACTCTATTCAAAGGTCCCGAGGGAAGTCATTTCTTTTCATAAAAAAGATAGAGATTTGCAGGAAAATATCTTATAAGGAATAACTACTAAATTGAAGTTTATATGTACATAATAACATGTAGGAATTTAATTCAATAAATTATGAAATCCATAATTATTGTGACATTGTATGCAACCTTTTACCATGTTACATGACGTAAACACGTAAGGTCATTTTTACTATAAAATATCAACTGTTGTCATATAAAATTCATTGCCTTCTCAGCCTATCCCCTTGCCAGGGAGCTCATACTTATTTACTTACCATTCCTCACTACTATTTAGAATTTACTAAAATAGTCTGAGTTGTTATATACCAAAGAAATGTTCATAATACTGTTTTCTTAATATGAGTATTTTCTTCCACTTTCAACTGTTTAATAGTTTGGAATGAATACTATCCCTCTCAGAGAGCCTTACTCACTGCCCTGACAGAATCAGAATTTCTTTCCCAGTGCTCAGTCACTGTCAAGTACATATCTCTGTGATTAAATTTTGACAAATCACATTGTGATTTGTTTGCCTGGTGACTCAAATCCATATCGACATTCCCGTTTTTGCAGGTACTGACTGCATTTCATGTATTTCTACAATTCAGTACTTCTGAGACTTACTTTTATTTTCATTTGAAGTTCTTGTTAAATACAAACTAAGAAATTTTCAAGGTTTCCAAAATAATTTATCCCAATACACGAAAGAAATCAGCAAAACTTCTGCTCTAAAAAAAAATGTAGACTTCTTCACATTGGTTAAAATGCAGGTATTTAAGGAGTATGGGCTAGAGAAAAGATTATTTCAGTGAATGCTGGCAGAAATTGTGGGTATATGTATGCAGAAAAATTAAACCAGACTTGTATAACTCATGATACAAAAGTAACTTTAAATGGATTAAAGGCTTAAATTGAAGTTTAAAACCTATGAAAATACAAGGAGAAAACATATAGGAATCAAGTTAGCGCATCAGTATAGGCAAGAATTCTTCGAACATGACCACAGAAGCCCATATAACAAAAGCAAAACAAATAAGATTTCATGAAAATAAATTTTGGAAACAAATCTCTTCAAATGAATGATTCAAAGGAAATAATGAATAAAATAAACAGACAACGTACAAAATGAGTGAGCTACTGGCAACCTGTACCTTTGAAGAGAGTTTTATATCTAGATAAGATAGTCTAAGAAATCAGAAAAAGAATTCAAACAAACAAAATAAAACATAAGAAAACAAAAACAAAATCAGAAGCTTCTCAAAAGCCAAGTAATCCAACTTAGAAGGGAGCAATAGTACTAAATAAATACTTTTTCAAAACAAGACAACAGTAACCCAACAAGTTCATGGACTTGTACTTGATGTTAGTAATCACTAGGAAGTGAAAACAGAGACTGCAATTAAGATATCACCTACTTTACTGAGGATGGCTAGCACCAAAAACAATAAAAGAAGTGTTTGCATGGGTATTGAGAAAAGGGAAACTTTGTACACAGTTAAAGGACATGTAAATTTTTTACTCCACTATGGAGAACCACATGGAGTTATCATAGGACCCCCATTACGGAGACCTATGTGAAGTTACCAAATTAGCTCCACCATGAGAAACATAGATTTACAAGACAAAGAATATTTTTTACCCCATTGTTTATTGGAGCAGTATTCAAGATTGCAAAAGAATGGAAACAAAGTGTCATCAACTTACAACTAGATTTTAAATATGTGGCACATTCACACAATGGCATATTACTCCTACATGGAAAAGAAATCCTGTCCTACGAGAAGAAATAGATGAAACCCAAAGTCACTATGTTAAGAAAAGTGTCCCTGACATGGGTAAACAGATCTAATACAATCCACTTATGTGTGGTATATATTTAAAAGTTAATTTTGAATAAGTTGAGAGTAATGATTTAGTATTTAATAAGATATAGGGAAGGGTTTTTGAATATTTTCACTATAAAATTCTAAATATTGAGGACATGGGAACTTGAACATTATATTAAAGTAATGTGTACATTTGTCAAAATATCATGTTAACCCATACATTTGCAATTTTCTGTAGGTGTGTAGTTGCAGAGCCCCAGATGTGAACCCTCCAGAAATGTTGAGGTCAATCTCCTCAGCTCTCCGGGGAGGATTAGAGACCGTCCCAGGGCCACAGACTCTCTTGAAGTTATGAATACAGTGGATGCGTCTGAAAACAATGCAAGCAACAGTTTAGTGAACCAAACAAACGAAAAAAGAGAAGACCTTCACCAACAAGTGAAGAGGGAATCCAAACAGATCTCCTTCAGAGAAAGAAAGAAAGAGAACTAAAGACGAGCTACTGGCTGAGAAGCCAAGAGAGGGCCCGAGTGGGGAGTCCTGTACTTTTTCATGTTTTATGTGTTAGCTTAAAATCAAATTAAATTGAAATAGAGAAAGATATGTCCAAACTCTGATAAGGATGGCTATGATGAAAATAACTAGACAAAAGTGCTGTTGGGAATACAAAAAAAGAGAGAGAAGATACCATGAAAAGGGAAACTTTTCCTCCTGGTGACATTTAGAAGACACTTAAATGGAAGCAAATTCATGTAAAAGAGAAACTGAAGGGAGGGGACACACACCCATGAAAGGACCTCTGCCTTTCAATTGAGCCAGCTTCTTTCACTGCTATGCTTAGTATTACCTGGTGCTTGGTAAGAACCTCCCTCATTAACAAAAGAATTCCATGACAACGAAATTGAATACTATGATTTTATTTGTTTTGTCTAATAAACTGCATCTGAGAGTTTACTAAATTATCTTTTGATTTGTGATTGATCCTTCGGAATTAAGGGACCCAGAGTGAACTTTTTCTGCTGTAGCTTAAACATATTTCAATTGCATGCATAAAACATTATTCAATGAATTGAGTAATATTTTGATTGGTGAATTCTTTGTTCATGTCCTAAAAGTAATGTACCTACCATAATTTGTCTGTTTTATTTTGGGGGGGAGAGTTTGTAATGTACAAATAGTTGACTTTATAGTGATTCATATATATATATATTTATATTTGATATATATGATGATATATATGATTTTATATATATGATTCATATATATATTGATGTAGTCAAGCTTATTTTAATATTAGCTTAATTTTTAAAGGCTTTCATTATGTTTTATTTAAATAGTATTTTTCCAGCTAATCTCAAACAATCACCTAATTACGTGTAAAGATTAAGTTGCTGAGCTCAACTTAAGCTTTCTTCATAGGTGTGTTCAAAAGCCTATGATGATAGGTGTTAATTTAATTATATAAATGATAAGATTGGTGACCAGACTGACTTCAGCATGTCCCTTAGCTTGGTGAAAACCATAGCCAATTGTGAAGCAAGAGTGTTGGTTCTTCCCACGCTGATATCCCACCCAAGGAGGCTTGAAATCCTTGATGAACTGATTTCACTTATGATTTTTGAATTCACGCTACAAGAAAGTAACTTTCTAACATTTCCCAAAAAACACATTTTCTCAGCGCCAATATCATCTGGTTCTAGCTGTCAACCAATTTTACCTCTTCACATAATTAATCCTCCTAATTTAATTGTTGTATGTTTCTTCCTTCATGAGTAATTTATATTGCAGATTTAACTTAATCCACAGACATTTCTTCTCTTTAATACATAGTGTCCAAGCATGAGTATTTCTCTCCTTCGTTGGATTAATACCACACTACTGTTTAATTATAGTCCTTATAATACATAAAGTTCCAGAAGGAACCTGAACTTCCTTTGTTCACCGTGGTACAATTTATTGTATTTCTCTTAAAATTACAAAATGAAAAGTTCATTTTTCTCTAAATATAATTTCTTCATTTTAGTATTTATCATTAGACATAACTCCAGGGAAAAATTAGTTTTCATTTAAAAATGACATATTTGCCTAAAAGTTCCTGCTACAACTAAGTCAGGACATAATTATTCAAAAATAAAAATAGAAAAAAAAAAAACAATTGAGTATCCTCCGCATGTAGAGCCTCAGCACATCTGAGGAACTTCAGCTTATCAACTTTTCCCCATGTGCCTTGTCTAGTTATCTTACAGTATTCTTAAATTCTTTCTCACTAAACAGCCATTTTCAAGTTCTCGCTGCCATAATTATTTTAAGAGTGCACTGTAATGTAACTGTTTGTATCTGGAGTATCTCCCAAAACCTCACATGTTTCTAAGTTATAAATAATATGTAGATTTGGGACCTGGTCTTTACAGATACTGCATATCTTTTAAAACAATATCAATGATTCAAACTCTAATTTTTAAAGATTTTTTTAAAAGGAAAGCTTGGGTGATAAATGTGTGAGAATGTATATCAATGCAATATTGAAATATAAAAATAAACTCATTATTTTTGAGGTTCCATATATCCAAGATAAACAAAAAATTGAACTGTATACAGTGACAGCTATGCTTCTCTGGAATTTAATTTGGATCCAGGTGTCTTTCAAAGGCTCATTGCTAAAGACTTGGCTACCAACTTGTGTCACCATTAGGTAACGATGTTAACTTAAGTTGGCAAAGCCTGGCAATGAAAATAAGTTAGATCACTGAGGATATGACCTTGATAGGAATATTGAGACCTTCGTTCCCTTCTTCCCCTCTGCTACTCAGTCACCATGAAGTAAATAGATTTCCTCAACCTCACATGTTGCCATGACGCATGCCTTCCTATGAGCTCAATGTTATAAAATCAAGTAACCAAGGGCTGACACCGTGAAACCTTGAACCAAACTAAAATGTCTCTATCTATGCTGATCTTTCTCAACTCTTTTGTCACAGTGACAGAGAGGTGTCTAAACCAAGGGATTGTGTGTATTTTATTTAATCTGTCAAAACAATGTGAGGAATATATTTTAAGATATAGATATTTCTAATCAGAGAATTTAACTTGTTCAAGATTATTTGGCTAATAAAATCTTGCTCTCCTTACATAAATATTTCTCCTTCTTCAAAATCCACCCTATTCCTTCAAATTTTCTATTTTTCTTTTTAGGATATTTGGCTTAGGAAGAACTAAATGGAAATATTGTTTCTAAGTCCTAGGATAGCTACATATTCCTCTTGACAGAACATGTATGCCATATTGATCTACACCAAAGTTATGTATGCATAAGTTGTATTCCTTTCTGTCAATTTTTTATCCACTAGATCATTTCTCTATTACACAATTGTACATAACACCTTTTTTTTTCCAAATATAATAAGTGGTCATATATTGAATGAACATTCTTCCCTATGGAAAATCCAAGTAATAACCAAAGACAACAAACCAAACCAAAATAAAATCCTAATCTGATTTATTTTATTTAGTCAATTGTACATAAAAAAGATACAATTTCTAAATCACTATAGGTGCTGGTAAATAAGACATAGTGATATATTCCTAAATGTTAATCCAGTTATAAAAGCAAACTTTTGATTATCACTACACATACTATTTGACTATTACTTAGGATATTATTGGTAACAATAAAATAACATCAAATTTAAAATTTAATAAAATTAACAGAACATTCCAAGGTAGAAAGTTCCTGTGTTTTTGATGCATTAATTATGACATCAGGTCTAATAGGTTTCTGTTTACCTCCTCTGTTCAATAGTTGTCTTAGTTTTTATGATGAGGTTTTACTTAATTTTTGAAAGTTCACAACCTCATCTTAGTTTTAGATCATCACAATTAACATTCAAAACGGCCTATAGGTGTAGAGATATCGGCAGATGCTCTCTTAATAATCCATAATGGTGGAGACCCTTTTAACAATACATAAACCAAATTTATTTATGCTCTCTGCTTCACAGATTGAGAAAGTACTGGCTGAGAACACATGAGTACATAGTCTCTGCTTACATCTGCCACAACTGGGTAAAATTTACCAATGTTGTGGAGGTGATTACTTCTATGATGACTGTAAGGTGTCCTCCCTGAGGGATTTACTTAATGTCTACCTACCTATAATCTCAAAGATTGATTAGATTATAACATACCTCCTAATTTTGATTACTGCTCACCTGTCTCTCTCTTCTCAGTGACTTTGATTAACCATTGCATTAATTCCCAGTCTGCCTTTAGAGAGCCTTTATAAATGATTCACTAACCTGGAACTTTTTTCCCCTTACTGTGCCTTTTTATTTTCTTACAAAAAAATGGGGGAGGGAAGAAAAATGAATAGAAAAAGACCTCTGTTCATGGCTGCATGATCAAATCCACCCCTTCCTTAAGGTGAGGGAATTTGAGGAGTCACCTGCAGGTCTCAGTCACTGAGACTTAGAAATTCACATCTTTGTCCTGAAATCCAACAAGTAGATGGTATAAAAATATTTTTTCTTATCATACAGATCTCTAGTTTTTTTTTCTTTTCTTCTACTTTTAATTATGAAGTATAATCTTTGTAGAAGTTTCTTATTAATCTCTACTTATGTCTTATAGGTGAAAATTAGATTACACGACAATGCTGTCCTCAGTTACTACTAAAAAGAACGTGATTAGCATGATTTATTTCAACCAATCAAAATTCACAACCAAATGCAACGGTGGTAGTTAAGAGCAAGGAGTTACTTCTAGGGTGTACTGTGCCAACAAGACATGTTGCAAAGCGTTTACAGTCTACAAATCCCATCTGTTCTGCAAAAGAATATCAGTGTAGAGTAAGAAACAAAGAAGCAGACTAGAGAACCGACTTAACCATGTAAAGTTGTCATGCCACTTCATTCTAACTCACTAGATCTAAGGTCAGTGTCTGAGGGGATTTGCAATGGCTATCATCATCAGGAGGAGTACGACAAAATTCCAATTCTGGACAAAGATCATGACAATTTGGTAGTTTAAAAATAATGATATTATTAAATAATATTTTCCCAGATTCTGCCTTAATGAATGTGGCCAGGAGCTGTGCAAAAATATTAAAGAACAGTCTATTAGATAAAGAATGTCAATGAAGTGAGGACATCAGTACAACTTTACCCTACAGGTCCAGAACTCAGTCTCTCATAAATTACCAGTAGTATCTGAGAAAAAACTATTGACCCATGAAGGGAATGGGAGAAGATACTCTAAAAACGCAACTAACAAATAGGTTTCAATTTCTGAAATCAGAAACACTGTAATTTTGAATTAGATAAACTAAATCTTGGTCCTACCCCATTTATAAAGAGATTTATTTTTAAATCTATGGATTGGCCTTTATTTTCTCAGGCATTTAGTGGGGTTGAGCTGTTGCAAGAATTGCCCAGCCTTTACCTATGGCAACACAAGGCCAAGACCAACAAATTTTATATGATGGCTAACTTTTGTTGCTGTCAACATGACTTTAATACTCTGATACTGTCATAAACATGATGTGTTTCATTAAGTTATACAGACACCTTGTAAGACAAGTTATCTTATTTTTAATTAAATAAAATATGGTCTAAGACTTAAATATTACCAAAGTTAAATCATAAGCAATCAGACTCAAATGTAACCCCAATTCTGCAGAATTCAGTGAATAACTGTGCTGTAACCAAAATGCAGAACTTCATCACAGTGTGTCAAGTCCTGATTTACGTACACAAGTTGCCATTTCTTTTTCTATTAAAATTTCATAGGCTGTATTAATCAATCTAGTAGCTTAGAAACCAGGAGGGCCGTGTATTAGGGAATTTTGGAAGGCTGTGTAGACGGCTGTTACATTGTAATAGCCAGAAAACCATTGGCTACACCCCATTTAGCCTCTTTCTTAAAAAAATAAAGCTGTCTCAAATACACGATACTTTTACAAATTTGTGTGAATAAGAGGAGTAGACTTGACCTGTCACTTTGAGTGACATTCAAAATTGTTCACCAGAGCTAGAGATGAAATTTGAGTGCCTCATTAAGGAATAACTTGCAGTATCTTATTTAATCAATACTTCCTAAGCAGACAGGTATATTATTGGAGAGAAAAGCAAATGTATCTTAATTTATGACTGCCGATTAGTGCAACAAAATATGTCTGAAGTGTTAAATTATTTTTCAATGTAAATTTTATGAATTTGAAATAGGCCTTGCATACCAGTCCTACACACTAAATTTGAGACATACCAGGGACACACACACACACACACACACACACACACACACACACACACACACAAAGAGAGAAAAGATAATTTCAGCTAAAAGTAGAATGCAGAATTTGCAGAGCAGATCATTTTAAACATGAATTCATGAAATTGTCTGCCAGAAATTCAAATCAACCATCCCAGCATGTAAAAGTGGAAATTTTAACTTTTGTTTATAGAGAAGTATTTTTCAAAAACTGAGCTATGGAATAAACCAGAAAGTGTAGTGATATAAGGAATAATAAGTGGTTAATATACAACGAATTGCTTTCATTAAAATTCCAATACTCTCTAAATTATTTAAAAAGTAGTTCAACAGAAAAGCTAAAATATTTAGTATTTTCAGGAACAATATTTTCCACATATTTTATAAAAGAAAAATTATATTTAGTAATTGTTTATAATTCCCAAGACAAAATTATGACTGTCATAATTATAGATAAACAGATTGTTAAATAATTTTACCTGTGATTTTGTAGGTTATTAACTTTTTTGGAATTTTCAAACGCCAATAAAAATCGAAAAATCCACATTTACTGTTTTTATGTGCCAAATATTTTTAAAAAGTTATATTAGCCTTCCCATTGTTGAACACTCTACCACAACTTAAGCAAGGAAAGGTTTAATTTGGGGATTTTGAGGGATTCAGTTACTCACCAGCTGTCTACAAGGCAGAAAGGCACTATGGAAAAGTCTCATTTGATGAGACAAATCTGCTTAGTTCATGGTGACAAGGTCATCTTTAGAGACCCCAAGACCCACCCCAACATTTCCAAATTGTGCTGTAGATATCCGCCAAGAAGGTCCTGCTATAAAAAGACCTGATAAATTCTCTAAATATGTGACAGCTGGGTTGTCCTGACAGCAAAAATGTTAGTTCACTGAATAATGGTAGCCGATACTGATTATTTTAATCATGTTAAGCTTCATAAACAAAGTGTCACTAATGGTCTAACTATATGACTTTAAAGTAAATATTACCAACCTCATTTTACAGATTAGGAGACTGACCTTGAAAACATTGCAGAAAGTGCCAAGGGAAGAGGCAGATCACCGTGATGTAAACCGTTTAACCCCTAGGAGGCAGAACCTTAAGATATAAGGGGCCTTCTACCACTTGATTTGACGATTTTGAACTACTGAAATCCTAAGGTTAGGTAGCTTTAGGGAGAAACTTAATAACATAGGCTGACCCAAGTACACAGAAAACTAACATGACTGGAAAAGAATTGTCCTTTTATAAGAAGAGAATGATTGTTATAAAATTAAAAAAGAATATTTTGTAGATGTCTAGACAAAAGCAGAGTATCTGAAATGATATGTGTGCTTTAACCCCATTCACACCAATAACAAATTAACGTTTGTCGTTATCAGAACAATCTTATTACTTGTAGATAGCTCAGAAGTTGGTTATTAAAAGCCTGTGAGTCCCGTACCCCCCAAAATTTTGTCCCTTTAGGCCCATTATGGGCCTAAAATCTACATGCTGTTACTTTTTTTTAAGGCAATGGTGCTCAGTTGTAAAAATTCAACTCATTAAAAATATTTTAGATCAAACTGTATTTCATACTATGGATCTAAAATATAATGATTAATGCAATGTTTCAAGATTAAGACTTAAGACTCTTTTCTTAACATCCATTTGATAATCAGACTTAGTCTCATAGTCCCGAGAGAAACATGCTGTTGACACCAAAATAGATACCTTTAACACAGATTTCTTCACCAACAGGAAAATCTTTGTATATACAATAATATACGCATGTGCACATGTACACATGAGTCATAGACAATGGCACTGGAGAGAGATTAGTGTGTCTATGACCATAGAAATATAAGGGGAAAGATTGATTGTAGTAGTCCATAAAACTATTCAGAAAACATTAAATTAAATTAAATTTGAAAGCAGAGAATAGTAACTAAAATTCTATGACATGCAGAAAATAGGGTCACCATATTACCAAACATTATCAAATAACTAGATGTTCATACTATTGTAAGAATGTTTCTTGCAATCTAGAAAATGTATTAATATTTATGATGGTGAAGTCTAATCTTCTCTTTTGCTTTGTAAAATCAGTTTACTACTTCCAACTTTTCATAAAAGTACTAAAAACGTCCTGTCCTGTTAAAGCTAAATGCATAACTCTTCTAAAATTCTCAAGTGTCATCCAATCCTCACTGTGTTGGCATGAGCTTTGTTCTCATAATTATTACATTTATTATCATGTGTTTGTGGCACATAATGATTACATTCTATTTGAGGAATTAGTGCATGTACCTACGACACCTTAAACATTTTTACTTCCCCTTCTCCTCCAAACATTCCTGTTTTCTCGGAGTGAGACTTTTGGAAAGTAATAAAGTCAAGAGTGTGCAGTCCACAGAATAGAATTAATGCTCTTATAGAAAGAGGATGGAGTGTCAGTTTGCTTTCTTTATATCTTGTGAAGATACAACCGAAAGTTTGCATTTTGCAACCTGAAAGACATTCTCCCCAACATCTGACCATCAACTTAATCTCACAATACCAGCACCTAGATTTTGAGAAGTAAATTTTTGGTATTTATAAACCACTCAGTCTGGGGTACATTATTGTAGTATGTAGAATTGTGGTATAAGAACAGCCACCCAATATGATTTCTTCAATTAATTAAAGAACAAATGAATGGCTGGTGTTTTTTGCTTCGCATGTGTCCATTAGAATATGAAATGGTGCTAAAAAATTTAAAGAATGATCTCTGAAGTCTTATTCTTTTATAATTGTGTTCTCAAAATATAGAAATAAACTGATTAAATTTTAATTAAGAAAGAAAACATAAGGCTCAGAATAATAGGTGAAACAGTTGAAGAGAAAACCCACAGTAACAACTGCATTACAAATACTTAGTGCCTTACACCTTCAGACACTGTAATACATTAGGTCAAATGACAATATGGTAAGTCATAGAGCATCTAGCAATGTTCCTAGTTTCAAGTCAGGCAGTGGTGAGATAGATGGTGTACACAGAAACAAGTGACCCAGAGTCATAAGACCAATCCTCTCTGTCTTCCAATATGAAAGTTTAATATAAATGTTTGGCTGAGGAAGCCACAATTTTCTATACTATATTAGTGTTCTATTTCTTCTTTAAAAACTCACAACACAAACTCAAAGACAACACAAATCCACCAAGTGAATATTCTGCAGATAGACAATCCTGGTAAAATACTGTGCTACTAATTTTTACCGCTGGGAGCTTTACAAAGTAGATATCAAAGTGTTTGAAAATTCTGGGAAGGTGTCACATTCTAAGTTCATTCAAGTGATAAGCAGTATTGACTCATTTGAGCACGAACACCATGTTTCCTAGCCAGCTACCAGGAGGAAGTCATTCTTAGCACCCCAATGCTATCCACATTTTTGTCACGTGTCCTAAGTCCTCTATCTTCACAACCAGCGCTGACAGCTTGAATTCTCAAACTTCACGTTTGCTAGGATACCCCCTCTTACCTGATGCCTTACCTGCTTCAGTCTTAGTTACTTCTTCATTGTTGAGAGAGAAGACCCAACATTTACCTCTTGAAGAAGGAGAGAATTTCTTTTAGCGCACTGTAGGTTTCAGTACGTCTATGAGCAGCTAGCAATGGTGGAAGCACAAGGGGAGGCCTCGCCCTAGAAGAACTTTTCATGACCTCACAACAGGAAGTGGGATGAATGAGGAAGGGTGAATGTAGCAGAAATCCTTTCAGTCAAGTCCAAAGTAACCACCCCTTCCAGCCAGACTCCACCTACTAACAGCACAAAATATCCAAATATAGCAAGCTTTGGAAACAATTCAAATTCAAGCCACAACAGACTCTCTACTACATCTCTGATGGATTCTCCTCTTAACGGCTCATGCAATTAGGTTCCCTTCACTTAATCCATTTTATTTTATGGGCTGTAATATTTTGTGTTTAGGAATATTTGGTAGAAGTAATTAGAATTGTGTCCAAAGAACTAGTGGATAGAAATCTGAAAAAAAAAAAAAGAGAGAGACTCAGACTCACTGGAAACTCTATTCCGTCCCTAGCTCGAGGTGATTTCAGTAGACATTGACAGCTGATGTTAAAAGCAGCACTTAGAGTGGCAAGCAACCCAAGAATGTACTCAACCTGGATTTATATTTGTATTTAAAGTTCATTAAAATTAGCTGAACTTCTGATCTTTTTTGTCCCTTCTAAAAATATTTAATTGAGCTCATTTATGAGAGAATACCAAAATACACCACTTTGGAGAAAGCATTTTGACAAATAACTAACTTACAGTCTTTAGAGTTCAACAGCAAGGAAGAAATAAAAATGTTTAATGTTCATCTTCACTAAAAGAGACTAAAAAGACAAGTGCTGATCAGAATATTCTTTTCTCTATTCTTTAATTATGTAGTGTGGTTATGCAGGAAAGATTATTTGCTTTTGGTTAATAGTTCTTTATAGCAAGAAAATAATTATCCAGGGAAATATCCATCTCAATTAGAGAGAAACAATAATTAATATTGTTTTTTCAGTAAAAAAGAAGGCAAAATTAAATCCCTCATTTTCAGTAAACAGTAATATAATAATTCAGAAACAATTTCCTACTATTGAACTAAATATTGAAAAATTTACAGTATGTGACTGTAAAGGGCTTGTGTGCAAAACAATTAAGAATCTAAGTTATCTCATTACTGAAAATACATAGTAATGTAGGACCTATTGTTTCCCCAAACCACTGAAATAACCAAAAATGAGTAACTTTTCCTAAATTGTTATACAGTGATAAATAGTGTAAGGATCAAACTACTTGATGCAGTTCTTATAGTGTAATTTTAAAGATGATGAACATATTACTCATTTTTGTAAACACAAACGAACCCTTAATGTACAAATGACATATGAATTTGTCTTTTTCAATGACATTAACTCTTCAGGTATCTGACTCTGATTTAGTTTTCCCCAAAGAGCAGAAGTCACAAGTATAAGCTGGTATTAGAAGTCTCTTTCAGACGTAATAATTTTATTTAAAATAAATACCAGTTTTTAAGCAGAGAATATAAACCTTGTAATATAAGGTATGATGAAAACATATAATAATGTTTAAATTTTTAAAACATTAGTGTGGAAAGCATATTGTTATTCAAACCTTTCGAAGTACTCTCCCTGACTTTGAACACACGTACTTCTTAATTCTTGACACAACCTGAAGCTGCTCTCAAAGAGCCTTTCTGTGAGTGTCTGCACACAGTGTAATCACAATTGCAAGAAATGGAAAGGCAGATTCTTACAAATGGTGCGGTGTGCCCTCACGTACTACTTTCATTCACCAGATCTGGAACTATACAACCTGTGTCTCTTCTCCACAGTCCAAATGACCCTAAAAGGTAGAGATTTTGAATCAATTCAGGACATCAAGGCAGCCACAACTACACAACTGAAGACATTCATGAGATGATTTTCAGAACTGCTTCAGGAATTGGAAAGAACAGTGTTCAAAGCAAGGAAGAGTATTTTCATTGGATTTATGGAGCTATAATTTTTGTGGTAGTATGTACATCAATAGTTGCACATTCATTATACTTTTCGATCATACTTTATGTGTTCATCAAGAGTTTTTATACTTATTAAACCATTTCCTGGGATATATTTTCACAATTTTATCAGAAGTAATTTCTGTATCTTGAATGCGTCTAATTTGCTAATTAGGTATTTTTAAAGTAAAAATGTTAGCAACTCCTACATTTTATTTCTGGGTGTATGATGTACTCTTCTCAAATAGTCAATTGTGTTTATCAATATGCAAACTCATCCCTTGATATATTTGAAAGGAATGAAAACCTCAGAGAAAGAAGTTACAGATAAGTTGATATTTTGACTATTCTTTTTATTCTAATTTCAAATAATCCATCAGTTTAATGAATTATTTTAGTCTATATAACCTTATCTTTATAACTTGAATATTTCATAAAAAATTAAAAAAATATATATGTATAGCTCACCGATCTCTACTCCACTGGGGAGACAGAATTATTTGTAACTAAGTTCTTATAAAATATCTTGTATAAAAGCTTATTTCTGAGAGTTAAAAATAATATCGAGCCATAGTTTACAAGTATTTACCAATTATGATTGCGCACTCAATCTCTCATTTTTATAACAATGTGACTATATCAAGTTGTGTCACTGAGTCTCTCAGTTCTAAGATGACATTCCATAAGTTCTGGAAGAGTTTCACTGCCTGTTTATGTGAGGAAACCTAATGTTGACATTTAAATGACAGGCAACACTGCATGAATGAAAACAAAGCTATCATCAAGAGGGAGACAAGGAGTAGATATTGCTGCTGCCCTTACTACTGCATAGTATACTGAAAGGTAATGTCTGTGCTGTAAGAAGAATGACAGTATTTAATGTATTACAAGAGAAATGTGCTGTGTAAGATGAATGCAGCTGTAAGGCACACTCCAACATCTCCAAGGTTGGACGCTATGAGTTACTCAATAGCATGAAGCAAACTAGCCTGGAGGATAGACAAGACCAGCTCAGAATAGGCACTGCTTTCACACAGCTCAAAAGGAAAAGTACCAATACACATACAGCTTCAACTTCCTTAAAAATACATAGTAACTGACTGTGGGACATAATTGTCTTGGGAACATAATTCTGACACCCATATCTTAAAGGAGGAGGGGTTTATCTGAGCCTACAATTTCCTCAGTCCATTTATGGGCTCAGCGATGATGAAGCACATGATAGAGAACCTACCTGGAAAAAAAAAGGCTGCTCATCTCATGGCATTCAGGAAACAAACAGACCCCTGGGCAGACGTGGGAAGGAGGAAGAACATTTACTGTAGTCATGTTCCTGTGGCCTGCCCCTGCCAACCCGACCCCACTTCTCAACAGCACAGAAAATCAATGTATCAATTCACTGGTGATCCTATGACCTAAACACTTCCCAAGCATATGAGGTTTTTAGCAACATTTTCAGATCCATACTAAAACACTTATTCCCTAAATACAAGTATAAGAAAGTGGAAATAGTTCCCAAACTCTGGGAGAAGAGTCTCATAATAGAGACAAATCTAGCCAGAAGATCCCTTGACCATGACTGTAGCTACTCTTTCCTGCTGGCCTGCTCCTGTTGTCTCTTTTGGGACACTACTGGAAAAAAAAATCTATTTAATCATAGACTCATTTTTATATGAATTTACATCATGAATTTGGATGTTGCGGAATGCCTATGGAGCCCTATGCTATTAAGAGATGGGGCCAGGTCAAAAGGGGAGAATTAGGGGTCGATGGAGAGCAGGCAGGTGGTAGAGTGTAGAGGTGGATTACAGATTACAGACATGTGGTGAATTATAGACTACAGACATGCTACCTGAAAGGGGCTTGAATCAGAAAGGACAGAAACATAGGATTTTGGTCCGGAGGTGTGGATTAGTGAGACACGATGTAGAAGGGTATATGCTAAGTCCTCCCTTTCTCCCTTCTACGAGATTCTATCTGTCATGTGCGAAGGGCTCTTCTCCTGAAAGGGCTCAGCCACATGATTCTACCATTGTCAGCCATCATGTTTGAAATTTGACCTTTTGAAACTGTAAGCTAAAATAAATCTTCCCCCTCTATGTTGTGAAGGTTAAGTGTTCTGTCACAGCAATGAGAAAGTAGCTAAGATAAGAACCCTCTAAAGCTTTGATGTTTAATACAAAAGAATGGCCAAATCAAGGTCCTTCCTTCTTATCAGAGATCACCCAGAAAAAAAATAATTCTGGTTCAAGAAATCCCACTCTCAAATGGACATTACAGCAAATGAGGCAATCCATGGCTCTCTTGAGTCAAGAAATACACAAGCAGCACCAAAAAACATGGAGGACAAGAAACATCTATAAAGAAATTGTAACAAAAAAAATCAGTATTTGAACCATTTGATTGATATACTTCTAAAATTGTACCAGCTGTTTTATAAAATCTGTGAAATTTTCCCCCACAATTATTATTTTTAATAGTATATTAATTTGCAAAACAGAATGATTGCATTCAAGGTAAGGAATGGATATAAAATCTTAAAAATATGTATGCATGAATTTATAGATGGATTGGTAGATAAAATGATAAACTAAATCTGGTAAAGTATTAGTAATTAGTGAAATGTGAGTAAATTATGAAAGTAAATAAGTTATGAAAGTTAAAAAATTCTACAATAACTAAGTATGCTACAATGTCTTTTGCTTTAAGTATCCTTATATGATATGATTTTAAGTTCATTTAACATAGCAATTTGATATAGACTTAAGTTTGCTAGTGTAGCAATTCACTTATTCAGTCTTTGATATAAATTTATCCTAAGTAAACTGATTGATGTAAGTATAACCTTTTGAATGTACAAACATGTGTCTTTCAGTACTCAGCTAAATCATTTGAATTTTAACTTCTCTTTTTTTTCTTTCTCACATTTACTAGCCTTATGAATTACATTGTTATAGTTCTTTTATTGTGTGAACTGGTCTGTGAGGCTAGGTTAAAGAATCTCAACAAAGATAAAGCAAAATATAGAAAAAAGAACTTCTGCAAATATTCCAATAAAGGATCGGGTTGTTCTTAGAGAAGAAGCATCAAGATTTTTTTTTTTCTGCAGCCCATTCTAGGGGTAGGAAATTGACATAAAGAGTGGTGATTTGAGTGACATGAGTCAGATACAGCAGTTTAAATATGTTAAGTATTGTACAGGTTCTCTGATTTGGGAAACCCAGAATACAGACATTCTATAGAACCACATGATGTAATAGTGGGAATTAGAGGTGTGGGCAGGACGTGGGAGGGCCAAAATTAATGTGATATATTTGTGTATGAAATACTCAAGTTCATTGTAGATATTATGCTTTGCATATGTATATTAATAAAAATGGTGAAAAAGAATAATATAATAAAAATGACTTTGTACATTGTTCTTCAGCCTGCTTACTATAACAGCCAATGTTATTTCACTGTACCATGCATTGAGACAGAGTCAAGTTTTACTCATATCTTCTCAAAACATCATAAGCGGTATGAGAACATTGAGTTCTAAGAAAAAAAGTTAACGGGGGTTAGTGTAGACAATATTAGATTGTATGGTCACCTGGCTACTTTTAGAATTACGTTACTCAGGCATTCCACTTTTTAAAAACTTCTTGTGTGCGGGGATGGGGGCTGGTACTGCAGAAAGAACCCAGGGGGTTCACACTGAGCTATACATCCAAATCTCTCTCTCTCTCTCTCTCTCTCTCTCTCTCTCTCTCTCTCTCTCTCTCTCTCTCTCTCTCTCTGAGGCAGGAGTAAAACTTATGATCTTACTGTCTTGACTCCCAGACTGCTAGGATTCCGGGCATGGGCCACCAGAATAGCTCTTTTATTTTATTTATTTATTTTTCTGATGAAGTCTCTTGCTTCATACTTTTGAGGGCTTGGCATAAAAGAGCCAATATTGCATGTATAATACTAGTTTAAGGAAATTTTATGCAAGATAATATTTTGTTACTGATGAAAATTTGATCCAAGCTGTAAGCCTGTTTTAAAATTGCTATACTATAAGTAGTTGGAGACATAGCTCAGTGTTTAAAATGCTTGCCTCGAAAGCAGAAGGTTCTGGGTTCGATTTCCCCACACTATATAAACTCTATCTGGCGATCTACACCTGTAATCCCAGTATTCTGAGACAGGAGGATTGCTGTGAGTTTGACGCCAGCCTGGGTTACCTAGTGAGTTTAGGACCCACTTGGACTAGAGAGTAAAACCATGTTTCAAAAAGAAAAAAAAAAAGAAAAAAAAAGAAAGAAAGTTATAGGACACTGAGGTTAGATAATTTTAATAATAGAAGTAACCTAAACATAATGTAAACTTTTAATGTTTCCTTAAGACAATATACAATAGTACATATTTGTGTAAATGAACATTAAAAAATAACACATCAAATTAATGTTTTATCATCACACAAGTCTCACATTTTTTAAAGAACATACAAATGATACTAATGTGGGCTTAGGTCTATTTTTCCTATTTTTCCTTGATTAAATGTATTACCTTGATTAGGTAAGTTAAATGTTCTGGGCCTTATGTTAACATTTAGTGAGTTGGTTGTGCAGGTTCTTTTTATTCCTTAACATTCTATGTTCTTATTCTGAGTTTCTGCTTGTATTTTTTTATCGTTTATTCACTAGCTAGTTTGCTGAAAGTGCTAAATAATTTTGCAAGGTTAAAAGGCAATGTAATGTGCATATAAATCACTTGGCTCTGCCACATTATAGGGACGTGGGGAGTGACCCAATTATCTTTCCTGTCATTCCTACTCTATAAATATGAGGTCAGCTACAATATACAAAAAGTTGAATTATTTATATCATTTCTATTGTACTCAACAGTCAATAGGTAAGTTAAAACAAAAGTCCTTTGTAGGGTAAGAATTATTCACATTTCTATCTCAAGTCTAATTACTAATTGATAATTAACATTTCTCAAAATTAATATTTTAATTATCTTGAGAGGCTTCTAAAATTTTGGATTGACATTTATTATTTTATTTACCTTAAGAGGCTTCTAAATTTTTTTGAATAACGTATTCTAAGAAAAATATTTCTTTCTACTTGCTCACATTGCAGTTTTTGCTTTGGGTCTCTCTGTCTATGCACTGCTGTCTCCTCCGCTATCCCCCCACTTCTGCTCTTCATATTTTAAAGTATGTGCACACAATGCAGCGCCGTGGACTACTGCCCCCTTGTGGTGCATCAGAACTTTAGTCTCATTCATTCTGCATGATGGAAACTCCACCCTTGGGGCCCGTCTCCATCGTCCTCATCCTCTCGTCCCGAAGCTACTCCTTTACTCTTCTAGGACTGTTTCAGATGTACCAAGATGTATTTCAATCTCAATTTGAAATAGCTACTACTGCTACCAGGCAAGTTAATATATCCATTGTCTCATCCAGATGCCTTTTCTGTGTATGTGTGAGAAAGATACCTAACAGAACTTTGTGCCAAAAAATATTGTATTACTTTTTTTCTGTCTGTTCTGTTTTTCGACACCTAAACAATATCATGTGTTTCTTTCCTTTCTACTTAAATGGATTTCACTGTGCATATTTTCTAAGTTAACCATGTTGCCCTAAGTGAGAACGTGACCTTCTTGGTCCTGGGTAATAGTCCAAGGCATTCAAGTACGTGTCACGATTTCTTGGTTGATTCGTTCACTAATAGTCACTCAAGTTGTTCTTATGTCGTAACTATTGCAACTGATGCTACAGTGACCTTGAGGTACAGGGAGCAATTTCAAGTGTTTTGAATCTGTAGAAACTTTGATGTTGCTTTCCACAATTGCTCTAGTAATGTACACTCCCACCACCAGTTCACAAAAGACAAAATTGGTCTTTTCTCCTTCCAACTTAATTTTTAATTCTAGTGTTTTTTATAATAGCTGTTGTAATAGGTGTGAAGTGCTATATTATTATTGTGTGAAACTGCATTTCTCTCATGTTTAGCCCTTCTGTAAACATTTCTCTATGCCTGTTGCCTATGAGATTTTCTTTAGAGGCCTGTCTAAGATCTTCACCAGAATTTAATACAGTCATTTACTTAGCTCTCTTTGTTGCTGTGTTCTTTTTCTGTTAAGTTGCTTTCATATCTGGGATGTTGAATCAACGTTAAATATCTTTTCTCCTAATATATTGTTTGCATTTTTCACAATGTTGGATGGGTTTTTGTTATGTTTTGTTTTTAATTTGTTTTGTTTTGTTTCTGTCTTGCAAAAACTTTTCGGTGTGATGCAGTCCTGTTTTTGGTTTGGCTGCCTATGCTTTGATGTGGTATCCAGATATCACTGGCAATCCCAATACTGACGGTTACCCTTAGGTGTGTTTTCCCCCATTTAGTTGATGTGTATACGTGCAAAACATAAAGTTTACATTGATCTTGAGTACTTTGCGCACAGACGTATTGTGGCAAAGTTACAAATCCTTCCCTTCTCTCTTTTCAACCCACCTACTCCCCCCTTCTCTCATCTAGTTCCCCTTATTTTCCGCATTGCATTGTATGAACTAATTGTGTTCTGGGTCTCTGATATCAGAGAAATTATTTGATATTTCACCTTCTGCTTCTGACTCACTTCACTGAGCACAATGGTCATAAGCTGCCTCCATTTATCTGAAAAGCTTCCAACCTGAGTAGTATTCCATTGTGCATAAATACAGCAATTTATGCATCCATTGGTCGGTTGGTGGGTATTTTGGTGACTTTCACATTTTAGCTATTGTTAGTTGTGCTACTATGAAAATGGATACACATGTATCTCTCTTATGTGTTGTTCTTAACTCTCTCGGGAATATTTCCAGAAGAGGTATTGATGGATTGAAGGGGATATTTATTTCCAATCTTCCGAGATATCTCCACGCTGCTTTCCAGAGCGATTATACCGGCTTACACTCCCACGCCCAGTGCAGGAGGGTTCCTTTCTCCCCACAGCTCCTCCATCTCTGATGGCTGTTTGTGTTCTTGATATACACCAACATCTCTGGAGCTGGATGGTATCTTAGTGATTTTTGATTTACATTTATATTATGGCTAAGGATATTAAACAACTTTTCATATATTTATTGGCCATGTGGACCTCTTTATTTGTCATGATCTACCTATTTATTCCTTTTGCCAATGTGGTCTTTAATTTTGAGGAGCTTTTTTTTTTCAGTTCCCTGTATATTCTGGTTTTGAACCTCCTTTCTGAGGTACTGGTGATGAATGTTTTTCCTAATCTGTCAGTTCTCTTTTTACACTTTCGATAATTTCCCTTGCTTTGTAGAAACTTTTAATGTGACGTAATCCAAAATCTCCTTCGTTAATTCTAGAGACCAAGATAAAACTCCATCAAATTTCCAATAATAACATGTGGCTTTCCAAAGTAAATGTCTGTTCTCTTAGCATGAAATTGTCCACCTCTCTGGCTCCATTGATCAGTTCTTCCTCAGATGATGTCATTCTTCCCATGGTTCTGGGGACCTCAGGATCATAAAAGTCTCCTCAAATTTTATTCCCAAAGATGGTCAAACATTTCATATTGTATACTATTTTGTATAAATATCTCTAACCCAAGTGGGACAAACTCTTTTCTCTCTCACATAATAGTTTCAGTTAGTAAATTCAGCAATTTTATATGAAGTGTTTGATCACAGCTCTGGCTCCAAAGCTAGGGACTCTGCCACGATATCAGTTGCAAGTCTCATTCACTGATATTTTCCATTTTCTAATATCAAATCCTAGCTAATTTTTCAGTAAGAAAGCTTTAAACCATATTTTCATATTTCCTAAACCTTGCTTAGGACTGTATTCTTCCTCATCATCTCATATTTAGAGTTTCATAACGGTCAGTAAAATGTTAAAACTTTCTGTGGTGACTATTCATCAAAAAAGTCATTTCTTATACCAGCATCAGATTGTTAACACCCTCTGCTTCAATATACTTACCGTCTTCAAGTTAATGCAAAATCTTCTTGATGTGCCTAAAGGAAATTTTTATAATCAAAAACCCAGTCCCTGACAGTCAAGAACAAATTCTTGTTTTATCATTCTCTCTTGAATTTAGCATTACAAACTTGGTCCACTACATGGAGTCTGACCCTGAAACTTTCACCTAATTCAGGATCTGCAATTGCAGAAGCTGAGGGAGCTCAGATAATGTATTGCTAACTGGTACATTTTATGAATAAATCACAAACATTAGTACACACACACACACACACACACACACACACACACACACACACACTATGGGGGAATTCATAGCATAGAGTCAAACACATAAAAGCAAAACCTAACTTGTTTTCATACTTGAGACTGTTTACTCTTAGTTATTTTCTTCATTTTGCCTCTTATTTTATTTTCAAATATTGTTGAGACAGAATCTGGCACTGACATCCAGGCTGTCTTAGAGCTCACTATGTAGCTCAAGCTGTCCATAAATCCATAGTATTCTTCCTGCCTCAGCCTCCCAAGTGCTGAGGTTACAAGCATGCACCACTATGCCCTGCTAATTATATGTGAAGCTGGGGAATTGAACCCACAGCCTTTGGCTTGCTAGGTAAGCAATTTAACCACTGAATTATGGCACTAAAATAGAAACCCTGGATTCAGTTGAGCAATTGCATTCTATTTTATTTGCAGATGAACATACCTAGTGAATTCATCACTTGGGACAGACAAAGCTGGATACTTTTCTCCATGCTGCCTGTTAGCCAGTGTCATTGAACTTGAACTTATCATAGGGGTTGCATGTATCTTCATAATTAAAATAATTATTGCCTATATCCCTAATTCCAGAAGAAAAAAGATTTCATACTGAAAGAACATTTCTGTAGATGAACTCATCAGAAAACTTCAAAAACATGGGTTCAGTTAGGTTTTTTTTAATAAGGAATAAGTGCTTATATAATTTTATTATTGATAGACAATATTAACTAGTTAAGTTTATTGGCTTCTGTTCAAATTCGGTGACAAGGCACAATACAGGTGAATGCCATTGTAATATAATCACTATAATGGTCAATTATGTTACGTTTAAATTATTCATAACTCAAATTCTAATGTTCTCATTCTATAGCACATATCTACAGAGAAAACACATTTTTCAATACATATTTAGTCATGTTAAAGTATTATTGGAATATTGAGAATTCTGATATAGGACCCACAAACAAAATTACCATGACAAATATGTATAATGGTTACTCTGCAGATGTCCCATTATAAAATTCTGATTCTGCTATTAATCTTTTGAAACCTATTACCATTTCTCCAGACAAGACCATCAACTATACTAATGTTCTTAATTGTCTAATTTGAATGGTCTTGAAAACAAGGTTTCAAAGTAACCTTAGGTAAAAACTGTGAATGGCTGGACATGGTCCTGTTAGCTATGAAACAAAGAAACTCTAGAAACTCTGTTAAGGTGGCAGTTATGGAGCCTACTTTCTCTAGATGTATCGTTGTAAAAGATATTTCAGGAGCAACACATAGCTTGCTACGTTTACTTCCTAAGTCATAAGCAGATTTACTCACAATACAGGTCAAACAAAAATCTCATAATTGACTTGCTCTGTGCGCTTTCTGAGTTGTGCATCCCTATAAAACACTGAACACACCTACAGTTATATTTTAAATATTAACAAAGACTGATATATATTTCTGTTTATGTGCTTACAGATAGCAATAAAGAGTGTCCATGGAGAAAACAGAAGATAAAAATGCATCATTTTGATTGTCTTTTTATAGGAATAAAAAAAGTTAACAAATATAAAATGGAAATTTCTCATTTAAGTATGAATAACAAAGTGAACCAGGGAGGTAGAGTAGGGAGGGAGGAAGGGGTGAGTAAGGGGAGGGACAAAATGAGTGGGAAAGTCCTTGTCACCTTGACAAGATACAGATATGTATGTGCACAAAATGCTCAACTTCATTGTAAACCTTGAATTTTGTGCTTACACATATCAATACAATGGGGGGAAAACAGGAACATGCCTAGCCTTTTCCTAAGAGATTTACTCTTCATTTTATACCTCTAAAAGTATTTTTTTACTGTCAAATATCAATCTAGAAGTCTACTCCTGAGAAGATTTTGTTTTTAAACCTGGCAGTGTGTCAATTCGATCTCAATATGACGACACCCCAAATATCACATGGAATGTGTGAACCACAAACACGGAAGATTTCATTTGCATCCATTATCTCGGTGTGAGCTCATACTTTCTTGATCTCCAGAATATGTATTTCATTCATTATTTTGTCTAAATTTTATACGAAATAACTGTAATCTGGCAGCTGCACATCACTTAAACTTTCCTCCACAAAAAAAAATCTCAATCTCTCATCTGCTTCCCACTTGAAATTTTTGTGTTTGTTTGTTTGTTTGTTTGTTTTTCCTTTTGATCACCTAAAATCCTACATTTCCTCCAGATACTCACCTACGTGCCCTTCCCTTCAATCGACCTTTATTGATCACGAAACTGATATTTTCTATATTTGCTATGGAGCACCAGAATATTTTTTATCACATGTCATTCTGTTTGAATTGCTATCACTCTTACATCATGAAGTCTATATAAAGAAACCTCGATATCCTAACTTATTGTGTTCTTCAATGCTTTGCACAATTCCTGGCACACAATAGCCACCAAGATGCGGATGCTGAAATGATTATGGAAGAGGAACTGGAAGAATGAATGCAGACCCCAGAGGAGGCAGGTGTGTTTCCGTTACACACACTAACTATATGGAAGAGTGACAAATGAACATTTTATTTAAATGTATTCAAAATTATGTAATATAACCAATTAAAATTGAAGAATATCCAGGTTACTTTTTTTAAAATATCTGCCTTATTTTAGTATGAGATTGTGTGTTATACATCAAGAATGAAAAAGAGAAAGCTGTATAAAAAAACAAATAAAAAGTTACAATTTTTCATTATATTTTCTTATGAAAAAAGACTATATAAATATTTTTACATTAATAATTCATTCTGGGACATGGAGCTGTATACCTACTCTATTTTTGAAGGTTAATGACTAAATTACACATAGTATAATATTTTTAAAGAAGAAATGATAGATCTAAGAAAAATACTGGAGCAAATGCTATGAAAATGTGTTACTGTGGTGCAGAAACACTTATTTTATCTATTTTATATTTTTAGGAATTGAGCATAGAATAATATTTGTTGAGCTCTATCTGGAGGATTCCCTCTCCCCACCCCTTGGCAACTAAATCACCCAGGTTGGACTCACACTTGAGATTCTCTTGCTTGAGGCTTCTAGTATGCTGAAATTCTAGGTATGCACCATGCTGGGCTCAGCTCATCTATGAGTTTAAGATATTTAGGACCTTCAGTGGAGGTGTGACCATTCAAACATAACAGAAGATGGTAGCAAATGACCTTATGAAAATTTAAATTGTTCCCATGGTGTTCTCAATTTAATGTTAAAAATCCTTTTAACACATTGGTAATACAAACTTTTTCTTTGAAAAATAATACATGAATTTTTATATTTAGCCTTTATTGTATTTGTCAGAGATGACTGCATTTCTATGAAAATGTCAAGTAGATACTGAAAGCATTGTTTTTTAATGATTTAAAAATTTGTTCTGGAAGCAGGCTATCTTGAAAAGCACCACTTTAGCACATCTTTCTCTAAAATAAATCAGCCTCACTGACCTTACCAGGAGTCCTGTGATCCTGCTGCAATTTTAATGCTTGAAAATAAATACTTTAATATTTTATATATATAAATGAAAGCCATCTTGTCCTTTAAATTCAATTTTATTTTAGAAATAGTGTCTCCATTCAAGCATCAAACACCTCTGTCCTGCAGGTAGAATTTAATATACTGCCATCAAGTCAGAGTGAAAATAAAAGCACTTTGAAGAAATCTCAAGTTAGGAAAACACATTTTTACATGCATCTCTATAATAATCAATCATAAAAACATTCTTCCTCTTCAAGAGATGTATATATTCAATAAGTAGCAGAAGGTTCTAATGAAATGTTAAAAGGCTCAGTAGGCCTATTTCAATGGCATCTTAGAAGTCGACCCCTGACTGAATAATGCTTCTCCTGCAAGTGTGTGATCAAAGGTCATCAAATATACAAAGTTAAATGGTTTTCATTTTACTGCTCCAAGGAGAGAGCTTTCATCTAATTGATGACGGTCTGGATCTTAAAACCTCCAGACCTCTTTCAGAGGGGACAGGCTGATGTGCTACTCAGATCAATTAGATAGGGGAGTCAAAAGGTCAAAGCTCCAAATGTGAGTTTGCTCAGGAGATCTTGTCCTGTGCAGAGAGGAGAGCCGAGGGCCCGGCCTGGGAGCCTTGCACAACAAAGTGGATATTAGGTGAAAGGAAGGAAGGAAGGCAGGAAGGAAGGAAGGAAGGAAGGGAGGAAGGAAGGAAGGAAGGAAGGAAAGAAGGACAGAAGGGGTGCCCTGGTTTTGTTTTTCCTCTTGTTACTGATCATAGGTACTTTCAAATTTAGACAAAATAACAGGAAAATAAATAAATAAATCAAGATATATAACTTTGCTGACTTTTATGATTTTTATTTTACATCTACAAACTATATAAAAATATAAGCTAGTATTTGTTGGTGAGTTGCATGTTCTAGAAACAGTAGGCTGTTCCACAATGAGTTAACACAGGTCTCTGAGTCCAAGTTTCTGGTCTGCCTCTCACTAATGACAAACTTGGAGATGTCATTTAGTTTTGCTTCATATGTGATTCAATGTACCAGACAGTGCTTGAAACTCTGAGGTTGCTGATTTTATGATTATTGCTGCAAAGGTATCCTTAAATATAGTGAAATATAGTTAGCTTTTCCTATAACTTTCAAAATCTTTGTATCTAATTCCTTACATTTTTTTTCTTTTCATTTGATCTTAAGCTTCTTCATTCACCTCTCCTGACAGATCCCAGAAACCATGAGATTTTGTACCTTTTCTTTGTTTCATAATATGAACAGGCTCACTCCAAGGCAGACATAATTGCTGCTTTGATCTGTTTTGATCTAAGATCAATAGCTCCAAGGAGAAGGAAATGAGTGAGAGCAATCCTTAAAGAATGTAGCTCAGTGACGGGCAATGGAGACACAGAGAAAGAGAAGGAGGGAGGCATAAATTATACCTAGATGTTGACCTACATGCCTTTATTGATATTAGTTTGCCCTATGTATTATGATATATGTTAATTTATCTAACCTAATAATACCCCTAAAGAAAAAATAATATTGCTTTTCTCATTTTATCAGTTAGGAAAAAATGTACAAATATCAAAAGTCTTGAGTTAGAGACTATAGTTGTAAACTAATCAATATTTATAGTCAGACAATAAAGTAGTAGAGTCTGGAGTTCTGATTCATAGAGAAACCTTGAGAATTTGTATTTTAATGTACTTCTATTTAATTTTTCTTTCCTACAAATTTGTTTTGAATATTAAATTCTAATAACTTTTTATCTTTTGCTACAGCACAAGTTTATTAAATTTTATGCGTGTCATATATTATAATAAATGCTATCCAACATCAGACTAAAATATGTAATGGACAATTAGTAATTCTATTGCAAAAGTTACATAATTAGCATTAGAAAGTAAAATGGTCACATACAGGATTAAAAAACTAATGCTTGGCAGTGAAACACCAACTATTTTGGATAATACAAACTCTTTGAATCAGATTTTTTTCTCCATTTCATTCATGTGTATAAATGCAAAATTTAAGGTTTACAATGAAGTTTAGCATTTTGTGCACATACTATCTTGTGAAGGTGACAAGGGCTTTCCCACTCTCCTTTTGTCCCTCCCCCTACCCCCTCCACCCTCCCTCCCTCCCCCTCCCTACCCCCCTGTTTCACTTCTGCTTCTGACTCACTTCACTAAGCATGATGTTCTCAAGTTTCTTCCACTTGTCTGTAAAAGCCTCCACACTGTTTGACTTCATAGATGTATAATATTCCATTGTGTATAAATACCACATTTTGTATATCCATTGGTCTGTTGGTGGGTATTTTGGCGACTTCTATATTTTAGCAATTGTTAATTGTGCTGCCATGAACAAGGGTATACATATATCTCTGTTATGAGTTGTTTTGGCCTCTTTTAGATATATTCCCAGGAGGGGTGTCACTGGATTGAAGGGTATAAAGGACCCCTCCTGCACTGCTGGTGGGAATGTAAATGCGTACAACCACTTTGGAAAGCAGTGTGGGAAGCTCTCAAAAGACTAGAAATAAATGTCCCCTTTGAATCAGATCTTGAAGAAATGCAAAAGTGCCCTTGATTCCCGAGAATGAGCCAAGTCCTTGGAAGGGTGATTATGCATGTTGTGTCAGGGATTATTTCAGTTTTTTTCTGTCACTAGAGCTCAGAATGCATTAGGAAAGTAGCAGTTGAACATTTCAAGTGATAAACTAAAAGATGCTGAATATTATTTGTCATCCAAAATTGTTTGGAATATCTTGTTTCAATAAGAAAGCATCATTTTTAAAAACAAAAGTGCTCATTTGCCTGCTATAGTACCTGAAATCTTTCATTACACACGTGTTTACATGAAGCTAATCACAATCTATTTCAAAAAGCTACTGAGTAGATGCAGGTATGATACCTGAAATAAAGAAGGAGAAAAGACAGCAGCCCACAGAGTCCAAATATCCCTAGAGATATCCTGAAGTATCTGGGTCATTCTTTAGTTTTCCTGTAACAATTTGAAATTGTCTTTTAAGTTACATCTTTGGAGATGAGAAGGAAGGGACGTAGCTTCTTTTGGAACAGACAAATTTTAAAGCATCATATCATGTTGGCTAGGTTTTAAATAGGTGACCCATCTTCTCATTCCTGCAGGAATCTGAGAGAAAATTAGGTTTTGATTAATTGTATAGAACTCTTGTCACTCATATGAATTCGCAAGTCTCACTCATTATTCTTGCCACTTACATTTCCCTGGTCTGCTTTTATCATCTCCGTTTTGAGAGAGACATGATGTCACTGCTGTAGGGAAGCATCAGGACACTAAAGTGGCAAACGATGAAAACCAACATGTAGAATCATTCTGGGACACTATAAGGTAATCGTAACAACTTAAAGCTCTTTTCAGTCAGGCAGGCGTACAAACTTGGTGATAGATAATTTTTAAAAATATAAAGAGTGAGCTATGTTTTTTTCAACTCAAGATTTTAATAAGCCCATTTTTCAATGATCTACATTTATCTCACTTATCCAAGTTTGAAAAATCTCATAAGCCTTTGCTGCAACAATTGAAGCATGAAGTTTAATTGCTGTTGTTGATAGTCTTACAAGTACCTGAAAGTGGTGATTGGCGAAATGTCAAGAATACTGTAGAATTTATACACAATGGAATACTACACATCTATAAAATCCAACAGCGTGGAGGCCTTTGTGGGTAAATGGAAGAAATTTGAGAACGTCATGCTTAGTGAAGTGAATCAGAAGCAGAAGGTGAAACATCGAATGGTCTCTCTGATATGAGAGTCCCAGAGCACAACTCCTATGGAACTTAAAACGAAAAACAAAGTGAAACAGGGGGGTAAGGTGGGGAGGGAAGGATGGGTAGGAGAAGGGACAAAAGGAGAGTGGGAAAGTCTCTGTCACCTTGACAACATATGTATGTGCACAACATCCTCAACTTCATTGTAAACCCTAGGTTTTGCACTAATACATATCAATAAAATGAGGGAAAAAATACTGTCGAATTTTAAAAAATAAATCAAGGGAGAGTCAGGCCCAAGAGTACAGACTGTCAAAGATGGCAATTTTTAATTTTTATTCTTTCTTTTAAACTAAAAAGTAATTTAAGTCTTGGCCCATAAATTATAACAAAAAGGATCTATTTAGAAGGCTTGTAAGTCTGAGAGCAGAGATGGTCCAAAATGGAAGCTTGCACGTGTGAGATCTGGAGGGTCTGATGGCTGCTCTGCCTTGAGGCCCAACACCCATCTGGTACTGCAAGACAGGTGATGAGAGTCTGCTGTAGATTTCAGTTTTCAAAAAACAATGACAAACAACAGAGGCTGAAGATCAGCGACTAAAGATTGGTGATGGTCAGACAAGCTCAAGTCAAAATTGGAGCGGATCTTTGATGAAGATCTGCAGTGTCTGTAGACAATTGTGAAGGTGAGCACTTTCCTAGAGGAAAAAGCTGTAAGAATCTTTCTTCCTTTTTTTCATTTTATACAGTTGGAGTTCCCAGCTGAACCTGCCACACAGGGGCAGGAGTTCTTCCCCCATTCGTTGGCTCAGAAATCATTCATACTCTAATCCAGGCTGGTTCCCAATTGCCTAATCTGGTGTGGTTCCCAAATCCCAACCCAGGAGTGGTTCCTCAAATTGACATATTCTCTCCAATGGTCACACCAACGTAAAACCTAAGTACACTTTCTCGCTTTATTTGATCTTAGCTCAATTTTACAGAACAACTAACTTTGGAAGTCACACAGGTAGACCGACAGTAATAGATTATTCATCTCTCTGTAGCTTTTCTGTAGATCAGAGATCCTCAGCCCAAGGGCTATAGACTGGTTTAGATCCACGGACTTGGGAGGACCAGCAGCTCAAACTTGAGAGCACCTGAGAGGGAAGTAGAGCTGCACCTCATGTCAGCAAGTTCCTACTATATTCTAAGATTTCTGGTGACCTGACAGGGGAGGAGTGAATTGCCTGTCCTGCTGTTACTAGCCATAACAAAGCCATTCTCCAGAAATCTACTGCATGACAAGAGCCACCACACCTAACACACTACTCCTACCCCCTCCTTGGGAGAATGGCTTTCAATTAAATGGTTTTTGGTGTTGGAATGGCTAGGGACCATTGCTTGAGATGACATCTATGACAGAAGCCACGCAATAGTTAAAAAACTATTCTCCAGTAAATGTTACCTCCAAGGACATCCTGAAGAAAGTTGCCTTTCTTCATGTCTCTGATGTGAGTAGAGGTAGAAAACATAGCCTTTGCTATCTCTCAGAAAAAAAATGTCTTTTGTGGCCTAATAATTAAAGACAGAATTAACTATTAAGGAGCTAAAAAGATGCGAGTCACAGGACTTTTCAACCAGTGACTTTAGATTTACAGAAGCCGGAACATCCAGTAACCTACAGACAACAGCATTATATATATATTCAAAAAAAGGAGAGTTCCAGAAACTTGGAACTACTTTGGCACATGCTTAACAGAGCCCTCACCAACTCTCTGTGTAAGATTTGCACACACAACCTCTAAGTAAGGTGTTCTTTGTTGACAGTATTGCCCATTTTCTTTGCTTTCCTGTAACAACTTTCCAAATACATCTTTTTCTTTGTCCCAACGATGTATTTCAAGTTGTTGGCAATCTCCAGAGGCGAATAGTAATCATATGTTCATGGTTCTAAAATTCTCTTATTTCTTCTTATTTTAGATGACCACTAAACTAAAGAGGATAGATTTGTGAATACGATTGTCCATAAAAAGTAGGAAAAATATCAAAAATCATCTCAAACTTTGAAAATATACTATGAAAGGGTTCAATAAAAACATAAAGAAAGATACCTAATCTAGAATACGTAAGCCAGGTGTTATAGTTCATGTCTAGACTGCCTCCCAGAAGCCTGTATTTGGGTGTCGTGGGATAGCAGTGTAACCACGTGGTGGCTGGAAGGAACTGATACTTGAAGATTGACCTGAAGGAATTGTGTCAGCTGTTCGTTATTGATTCGTGGGCTAGAAAGTGAGAGAGGAGCGCTCATCCTGCGTGTGTCTTAATTGGAAGCTTAAATTAAGTGGAAAAGGAAGAAGAAAGACTTTCTTCCTGGAAAAGCCCTGGCCTTACCTGAATCTCCAGAAATCAACTGGCTTCTTACTTGACTTCTGTCTGCAAAGCTGTGAGTAATTTCCCACCTCTGCAATGTGCTTCCACTGTCTCTGGCTGCCAGTGAATGAGTCGTGTGTGACCTTCAGAAACTGTAAGACAAATAAACCTTTCCTCCCATAAATGTGATGCCACATAATTTGTTCCAGCAATGGATAAGTAACCAAGACAACAGTGCTTTATAAAAATACAATAAAGACTTATTACAATAGATTTTATTTTGCTATAAGAATACCATAAATAGTCAAATTAAAGTTTTTCTGGAAAGTAACACAACTTCTCTTCAAAAGCTCAAGTTTTACATCGTGCTTTTTTATTATTTAATTTTTTTACAACATAGCTGTAAAGACAATAAAATTTTAGCATATAGTGAATGAATTATAAATTCTAACACCAGTATGAAAAATAATCTGAAAACCGTGGAGAGGTAGAAAATCCCCGTATCTTATAGGTCTGACACTGGTCTACGATAGTGGAAATTGACCCTGATTTCTTTTTCCCCCCAAGGTTTTATTTTTCCTAGATACCTAACAAAAACATATTTTTGTTGTGACTACAATTAAAATACTACTTGCCAATGATGTACCTTGAGAGCAAGATTCAAATATTTGTCTGGTGATGAATATTATGTCATTGATGGATTATCAAAGTCATTTCAAACATCATGCCTATGATGAATCCACCTTCATCCAAGGGATTCTTTCGCTAACTTTATAAGCAATTGTATTTACATACATTACAAATTACATATATGAGTATATAGTATATTTTTCTGAAAAATACTTGGCAATAAAAATGCAATAAATGATAATCTTTTTATTTCTCCTTATTTGTTTAAACAGTTAAAGAGTATTTCTTTTCTCACAGTTTTATAATTTCAATAACTTTTAGGTTTCAGTAGTCTCCAATATCTTTAAGAGACTGATCTAAACTTGACTGGTATTAAACTGTAAAATGTAGACAAGACAAAACTCTCTGAAAAGAGAAAAAAAAAAAAATGAAACCTGCCAAGTACCGGTGAATACAAGTAATGACGAATTTTAGTCAGTCTTCTTCCGCCACCTGGTGGTCAGATTTAATATGGCATATTAAAATAATTGTGAGCAAAAGAACAGTATATACAAATGTCAATGTATATGTGTGTGTGTGTGTGTATATATATATATATATATATATATATATATATATATGTGAAATGAGTTATTTAATTTAAATATTATATAAAATTTAAATTTTTCTCACCACAACTTTTTATGTTTTCAAGTGTCAGAAAAATTGAGGGAGAGCTTGTGTACTTAAATTTTCTTTATGAGTAGCTTACTTAATATAACTCGGATAAACCAACAAATAGTATTCATGGTGTTAAAATAATAACTAGTAGCTGTTAGACACATTTAAGATTTTCACACTTTTTTCTCATTTTTTGACATGTATACGTGAAATATATAAAATTTACATTTATCTTGAGTATTTTGTGAACATGCATATCATGACAAAGTTACAAATTCTTCTCTTCTATCTTTTCAACACTCCCACTCTCTCCCCTGCCTCTCCAGTTCGCATTATTCTCCACATTAAGTTTTTTGAAATAGTTGTGATCTGGGTCTTTCATATCAGAAAAACCATTCGATATTTCACCTTCTGCTTCTGACTCACTTCACTAAACATTATGGTCTCAAGTTTCCTCCATTTTCCTACCAATAAATACAAGAAAAGATGCTCAACATCTCTAGCCATAAGGGAAATGCAAATCAAAACATCACTAAGATACCATCTCACTCCAGAGAGAATGTACTATATCAACAAGTCAAATAGCAATCAGTGCTGGTGAGGCTGCGGGGAGAAAGGAACCCTCCTGCACTGCTGGTGGGAATGTAAATTCATACAGCCACTCTGGAAAGCAGTATGGAGATCTCTCAAAGGACTGGAAATGGTATCCCTTTAATCCAGAGATAACTCCTCTGGGAATTTTCCCAAAAGACTTAAAAACAACACATAGCAGAGTTACATGTATACGCATGTTCACAGCAACACAACTAACAATAGGCAAAATATGGAAGACACCAAAATACTCACCAACAGACCAATGGATACATTTGGTATTTATACACAATGGAATATTTGCATCTATAAAGGTTTGCACGCATTTTAAGAGTCATAGAAATTGATAAGTTGTCTATTAAAACAAAAGCACTATTAAAATGGTTTTGTTCTGTTTTGTATTTTCATTATGAATTTGTGTAAAATTAATTTAAAAAGCCAGTTGGTAAACTAACATGATCTATAATAAAATATAGCTGTAAATGTCATGGGCTTATAGCTCACGACAACTGCATACTGGATAGCAGTCAGGAGACGTGATACTAGCATCTTACCGTCGTATTATTTGAGACTCCAATGCATGTGATTGAAGTGAGTATTTCCTTCTGAAAGTATCCTCTTCTCGTTGCCTGCTGCCCAACTTCCTTAGGTATCATGAATTCAAGAGAAGATGTATGAACCTAACAAGTGGGAAGGAACAAACTAATGCACTCCTTTTGCTACGTTCTGGGTCTTCCCTGGCCTCAAGATCCACCCTGTGGTGTTTTGTCAGCATGAGCCCTGTTCTCATCTGAAGAGATCAGCGGTGAGGGGGAATGTGAAGTGTGATAAATGCTACGGAAATTGGTTACTGCCAAGGAGGATTGAGTCCAGAGCTCCCTGAGCTTGGTCTGTATTATCTTCAAGGCAGGCCTATTCCACCACCGAAGGGCCCTCTGCGCCTGAGTTGTCTCAGGCAGAGTCCTCTGGGTCATTTGAGCATCGATTTTTAGGATGTTGGAAATTCGGAATTGTCACTCAGAACCCTATCTAGAGGCATTATCTGGAAATACTTCTTTCTTAGCTCCAAAGCAATGACAATTTGACATCACTAAAGATGAGCCTTAGCCTCCCTATGCAGTGTGACCAATTGAGGTGTGATTAGACTGTCACAGCTGTGTTGATCTCTAAACTACATCCTGTGTCATATGTCCATATGTCTGTTTGCCAGGAACACACTAAGCTTTATTCCTACAGATTCAATCTAAAGTTTTATGAAATCTAGGTACAGTTTTCTGTAAACATTATTCTATTTCACGAACTATAGAAATGATCCTGGAAAGTATAGTGTTTATTATTCTATTTTTAAAATATTGTCTTACAACTGTGTTACAATATTTGTATCGATTTCATAAAGAATTATTGTCATTGTCATTGAGGTTCCATGTAAATTTTATAAGTACAGCCTGTATACCTGCTAAAATCAGATGGAAATTTGTGATGTGTTGCACAAAGTCTAATGATCAATTTGAGAAGTATTTAAATCCATGATTTCTTGAGGCGTTGAGCGTTCATTGATGCTTCTGCCAACTTATACATGTCTTCTGAGATTCCACTCTTGTGTTTGTTTGGTTGGTTGGTTGGTTTTGATTTTTTGTTTGCTTGTTGTTCCCAAAGGCCAGGATGCTCACATTCCAGCTGGAAGATGAAGTAAGAAGATCACAATTTCTAGCCCAGTCCTGGCGAATTAATGATTTGCTGAGATCCTACCTCAAAACAAAAATATAAAGTAAGAGGGGACTGGGAATGTAGCTCAGTGTGTTCAATCCCCAGTACCAAATAATAATAATAATAATTATTATCATTATAATTATAATAAATTATAACAATTTATCTTTTGATTACATATATATACCAGTGTCAATTGGTTGCTTAATATAGAAATATGATTAATATTTGTATGCCCATAGTGTGATTTTTAGTCTTACTGATCTGATTTTTCTTAAGTTTTTTGTGTTCCTTGATTTTTTTTTTAAATTAGAAATTGCTTAGCATTTTTTTTCTTTTCCTTTGGACTTATTATTAGGTTTGAAATTGACTTCTTTTTCCCATTATTTTTATTAAAATACATATGTAATACATAGTGTTTACAATGAATTTGACTATTTCATGCACATATGTATCATATCAACTTTACAATCCCTTCCCATTTTTGACCTTCACACCCCCTCCCTATACCTCCCCCCAACTCCGGCTACCACTTCCTGTGGTTCTATAGAATGTCTGTGTTCTGGGTTTTCCAAGTCAGAGAATCCACACAGTACTTAACATATTAATCTTCCTCATCTACATCATTTCACTTAAGTCACCACTGTATCTGAGCTTCCTATTCCTTCAATGGAATGCAGTGGTCAAATCTTCATGCCTCTTCTCTGAATCGAACCAGTCCATTTATTGGGATATTCACCAAAGTTTTTTTTTTTTTTAGATAGAACAGAAATTTGAGTTATCTTCAATATCCATCCTGACAGTGTGTTCTATTTAAACCATTTATATTTCATATAACTGTTTACATCTTTTGAATATAAGTCTATCACTTTGTTTTTTTGTGTGTGTCCCTTAGGGGTTGTTATTTTTCCTTCTTTTTAAAATCACATTTTCAGTTATTACAGCCTCTTTCCAATACTTTGTGATTTGATCTACTCTGTTTTGAGAACATCTCCTATTTAATTTTACTGGTTTTCTCAGTGATGATTCATACTTAATTTTTACTATTTACAATTAGACTATTGTTATTTAATCATGTAATACAGAAACTTTACCAGGATACCAATTCTTTCTCCAGTTTATTTGTAAAATTATGTTTTATGCAATATGTTTGAATTAATTGAAAGATGAAAGATGCATCATTTTGCCTTCTTTATCAACTATAAAGTTATTTTTTAAAACTCCAGAAATAAACAATTGTTACATACTGACAGACTTTTTATTCTATATATTTTCATTCAATCCTGAGTTTAGCTTTTTATTTCTGTGATAATATGTATTCTCTCTGAAGAATATAATTTAAGAGCAGTTATGCCAGCTAAAATCCTCTAAAATAACTTTTTCACTTTCTCTCTTTCTCTATGTACATTTATCTATGTCTATATATTTACATACGTAAGTATATCTATATATTTGTCCTTGTATATACGTGTGTGTGTGTGTGCGTATTTGTCTCTCCTTGAAGAGTATTACCACATGTTACTTATGTTAGGGCAGCTGAGATGCAGTGTTGAATGACAGGTATGGAGACTACCATAATGGTAGTCACAATGGCAAGAGAAAGACAATCAAAGAATTAGAATCAGTTATACATTTCATGGGAAGACCGATTTGAATACAATAATGATGGGAAAGGACACGCATAGACTTCCACAATCTAGTAAAGGGAGCACTGCAGTTTAATGTGTAATACCAATGTCTATTTCAGAATTATAACAATTATAAGAAAAAATGAATCATTGAGAAATTTTGGTTCACTAAAATAAAAATGAGTAGTTATGATTATGTTCTTTTCCCATTTTATTGATATATATTAGCGCAAAATTTAAGGTTTACAATGGAGTTGAGTATTGTGTGTACATGCGTATTATGTCTAGGTGACCAGGACTTTCCCAATCTCCTTTTGTCCCTTCCCCTCCGCTCCCTTCCCTCCCTTCTCTACCGCCCTACCCACCTGTTTCACTTTGTTCTTCATTTTAAGTTCCATGAGATAGTTGTGATCTGGGTTCCTCATATCAGAGAGACCATTCGATGTTTCACCTTCTGCTTCTGACTCACTTCACTAAGCACGATGTTCTCAAGTTTCTTCCATTTGCCTGCAAAAGCCTCCACGCTATTGTACTTTATAGATGCATAGTATTCCATTGTACATAAATATCACAGTTTGTGTATGTATCCACTGGTCTATTGATGGATATTTTCGTGACTTTCATATTTAGCTATTGTTAGATATTAATATTGAAGCAAAGAAGAATCATGACTTTTTGGCAAAAATTGGTCAGAGCCAAAATCCCTCCTTTATAGGCTTCGGTTTTATATGTGAAAGTCAGTGTTGTAAGCGCGGTTTAACTTTTCTTTTCACTTTCCCAGTCCTTCCAACATTACTTATTAAGTAAGCCATGTATTAAATAGACATTAAACATGTTTGAAACAAGCCCCATTTTCATATATATGACCATTTATGACCATATATGTTACATTTCTTTCAACTCTAATTTTGTGATAATAATATCAATCACATCACGGGGTGATTGTGGAGGTAGAAAACTTGTATGTGGCATCTACGTGCATGGAAGGAATACAAATTACAGGTATTTTAAGCAAACTGTCTTTTTTGACACAAACTAGAAAGCTTTTTAAAATTAGTGCTCGAAAGCAATATAAATATCTAAAGATACAGAGAAATTTGAGTTATTGTCTTCTAAACATTTACATTTGATATATATTTAGAGGATCATATAAAAATATAAAAGACATGTAACCTATTTCATGAAATTCACTCTTGGATATTTCCAATAACTACACATCTTGTCCAGAACCTGATATCTGAGATTTAAGTCTAAAATCAAGCATCTCAGTGAGACCTAACCTAGGCCTGATACATCGAATCTCCAAGAACCTTGTTTTTTTCCTCCTCTGTGAAAATTTACTGAATGTTCCTAACAGAATTGTAATCACTTTCATTCAAAACTCCTTAATATTAATGTTCATAGTTTTGTTTGTTAAATTATTAAATTCCTTCAAGTAAAATTTTTATTTAAAATTATATCCACTTATATTTTCCTCTTTCCATCAAACTTGTGAAATTGTCATACTCAAAATTAAATATTCCCTTTTTAAAATCCCTTGAACTACTTCGAATATAATGCAAGCTTAAATATTTAATCATTGTTTACTAGATCTCCTAGGAGAAAAAATATTATGCATATCGATAACTTAATTTGCAAGTCTTTCCTATGTACATCAATATGCTATATTCTTGTATATAGGAGCTAAGAAATATCAAACAAGCAATATTTGTAATGACAGAAGGAATAAGCCTAAATTCTATATTTAAAATTTCAATAAGTTACCTGAAAGAGAATAAGCATTTTTCTTAATGTCATTTGACCTTCGCAATGTTAGAAACAAGACTGTAATTGTCAGAAATTTTTAGTAAATGTGCAGTGATTATAAATACGAATGTGAATTTGTGTGTGTGTGTTTTGAGATAGCATAGGCTTGAATTCTTCTAATATTTTTTAGTAAAGCCAAACTTTCTGAATAATCAAATTAGCATAAAATGCAATTTTAAATGTAAGATTTACTCGTTTAATTAGGGTGACACACCTGAGTTTTTCACCTTTTGTAAATGAACTACTCAAAGTCAATGTTTTTCATTCCAGAATATATTTAAATACAAATCAAAATAATTGCTTCAAATAACACATACGCAATAAAGCAAATGTTTCTAGTATAAAACTTTCTTTTAAAAAGAGTAAGGAGTGAGATACCACCTGGGCTTTCAATAGTATTTCAATTTTGATTATAGTAGAAAACAGCTATACATTGGAAAGTATTAACAAGAAAGAACAGGTGATTATTAGTGATAGCTAGCTTTTATCACTATATTTTCTCTCTGACTCATGCACGAATGTGTTATGTTAAATATTTGAAGACAAGTTAGATGAGAGTGCTTATTTTTGCCTACCTAGGTTACATGACTAAAATAAAATATCGAGGTCTCTTTTGAATAAACATTACCAATTGCAAAAATTATTGATGTATTGAAAATAGTGCACAGAATGCAAAATGCAATGTAATAGTTAAATATAAAAAATAATTCACAATTCATTCTGTAGAGCCAAATGCATGTGGTAGGGGGAATGAGGGGAACGGGGAGGAGGTAGGAGAGCTGAAAAGGGGGAGGGACTAAGATTGTAACATAACCGCGACTTATCTGCCCACAAAATACACAAGCTCAGTGCAAACATTGTTTGCTGCATACGCATGTACATATTAATAAATGGGAGAAAAAGAATCATTTCATAATCCAAATTTACTGAAAATTCTAGAGAATCCCACAGAAAGATCAGTTATAAAACAGACTTGAAGGAAAATTTTCAGCTTTCAGAAGTAATCTTTATCCCACTGGATTTTCAGGTTTCTCTTTGTTTTCCTCTCTCTTCGGTCCCTCCCTCTCTTCTACTACATTTCTGTTTTTATTCTTTATTTTAAAAAGGAGAAAACATGGACAAGAATATAGCATTTCACTTACATGTTTTTATTTATATTTCCAGGTGTCCTGTTTACAATTACTATTAATCTTATGTAGTTAAGCAAATATAATAACAAAATGTCACCTACTAATAAATCAACTTTATATGGTAATTGATTTTTATGGCTAGCTTGTGCTCTGTCTACTTTGACGAAGGCTAGCATTGTACTTTCGCTTTCTTTCTCATTTTCATACTATTGATCAAGATTGCTGGAAAAATTGGAATCAGGGCTATTGTTTTATGGTATTAATTAATTTGATTTATGTACAGATTATACTTTGAATACTTATATTATGACAAAGTAATGTTACTGTAAATAAATCACTTTATAGTTGCGTTTATATTAAGTAAACCTCTCGTTTTATAAAAAAATTCGGTGAGCAGAACAAAACAATAAAATAATTTTTCACCCTTTTCTATGTATCCCAGCGAAGTATATTCCCTTCTATATAGCTGCTAATCGATGTTAAACTGAGGAAACATATCAAACTCCAGCAGCTGATCCCGTATTTAAAACTTTAATCACTGAAGCAGTGAGCATCCTCTTCAGTGTTAGATGACCTTCACGAAGCTAAATCACGAGATGGACATTGTCAGGAGTTTTTAATAAGTGCACACAGTGAAAATAAATAGCTAGCCTAGGAATGACAAACCATGGCTGTCTATCTGCAAAAACGAAGCTAAATGCAAAAGCACCGGAAGGAGAACTTTCGGCAAGAGGCGAGTAGAGTAATAAAAATCCCTAAAATTTCAGTGTTCACGAATCAATGATATACAGTTCTGATAGAAAAAAGTGGTGGTATTAGCATCAATAAATAGTGAGATGACAAATATCTGAACTCTAAGTCAGTTTTGCAGTTACATATAGGCATTTATTTTAAGGAAGAGTAAACACTTTGTACAAATACTTCTATTCATATATTACATAAACACGTCTAGAAATCAAACAAACTATAACTATCTCTTAAAATCAAGAAAAGGTAGAATGTGAATGTGTCAATTTGGAAAAAGCTTTATTTTTGATTAACCAACAAACTTTATTATTTAAGAATATGAAATATTATTAATATATAGTTAGTATAAATTTATTTTGCACTTAAGAATTTACCTTGGAAATTAATATTTCCTGATTTTTTTATGAATTATCAAAGAATATGTTGGTATCTTTTTCTAGAGAATTTTAAAAGAAATAAATATTCTACTTCCAATAATGAAAATATTTGAAGCTGTTGTGAATCATCCTGGAAAAAATTATGAATGAGCTGGAGAGCAAGCTTCTTGGCACAGAGATCCTGGAACATGCAGACACACACACACACACACACACACACACACACACACACAGACACACACAGTCACACGCACACAGCCACAGGTGTCAGGGACATCAAGGGGCTTCCAAATGTGTTCATAAGTACGAGGTGGAGAAAAATGACATGATTTCTCTGAGAATCTTGTTTTTAGCACTGAAGACAGAGATTATTTATCATTGAAGTCTAACTGAATTAATATACTTAGGTTTTTACAAGACATTTCTCAACCAACACAAAGAAGACATACTGATACATTTAATTTCTTACATGGTCAACTGACAAAGTCAATTCAGTACTGATTTAAAGAATATGATTAATAAAATTTATTTTGATACAGACTGAAAATTGGTTTGTAAACTTAAACTTTTATTATCTATAAAATGCATCATAAATACAAATTATAAATATTTTATGATAACAGAGAAATATTTGTTGGAACCTGAACCTTTGTTATATAATGAACATTATCAGTTAGCATATTTTCACATTCGCTTAAAGGTAAACATAAATTTTTTTCTCAAAATACAAAGATCATAAAAAAACTAAGAAAAATGCCATGGGAACTCAGTTTTCAATTAACTTATTTGTGCTGTGCTTTATTATACATTGAAAGCAAATCAATGAGCTGCTTATTTCTGTGAGCATTGCGATCATAACATCTATGCAAATCAAATGTTAGGTAACAACTGCAAAATCAATTTCATGTACTTTAATTGACCCACAATAATTGTATATGTTTATAGGCTCCAACGCAATATTCTAATATGTGTAAATAAAGCAAAGTGATCAAATCAGGACAATTAGCATGTCAACTCCAACACGTATCATTTCTTTTGTATTGGCATCTTTTGAATCTATTCATCTTTCTACTTTGAATTACATATTGCATTCAGCCAAAATTACATTTCCCTAATGTGGAATTCTAAAGTTATTCTTTGCTATATCATTGCATTTGTTTAAAAAAAAAACTTCCTCTAACCCTACACTTTTTTTCTCCCTGTTCCTCCCAGAGTCTGGGAAATTGCTATTCTATTTTTTGTTTCAATGAAATCAACCTACTTAGCTTCCACAAGTAGGTGAGAAAGTGTATTGTTTCTCCTTTTGTTAAACAATTTTGTTTTGATGAAACAAAACGATTTAATTTTCCACGATTGACCCTAGCGTATCACTGGCAGTGGTTCCGAATATTTCCGGTTTTCTTTCCAGGACAGCACAACCTCCCTGATGCCAAGCACCCATTTCATTTCTCTCCTCAGTGTCTCTGATAAAAGAATATTCTAATGTGTCACACAAAGAACCTTCAATGTGCCATGTGTTACCATATCTGCATGTAATTTTTATTAAGTTAATCCTTATCATTTAAAAGTAAATTTTCAACTTGAAGTGATACCTAAATCGGCATGTCTTTATAACTAGTTTATAAAAATAATTTGATTGATTTATGTAAAATCAGGTTGTCCGCTATGACTATTAACCAGGTTATCCACTATGACTGTCATTATAATTTCATTTTTAAGAGTAAAATGTCTAAGAGTAACCAAAATATTATATATTAAAACAACATGTTAAAGGTTAATGCCTTCTTTGTTTATCTTTTGTTTGTGTCACTGCGATTAGCATCTATGATGAATACGTAGACCAATACTTACACACGGTCAGCCCATTTGAAAATACCCGTATGTCACCTAAAGCTATTATACCTAAGGGAGCTCAGGAGACAAGAGTACATTTGATGCTTAAATTTCTTGTGCTCATTGTTTATTTTCTTTACTTACATTTTGTGCGATAATGCACAAGCTCTCAACCACTTTGAAACCATGTAGGTTCCACGGCAAATTAAATCTGTCTGTTTAGTCTTAATTTACACTGCGCAATGCTTAAAAAGAACTCCACATTTCACTGACTAATCCGCCACATTGAAATCGCTTGGAACGATTAGGCTGAAATATTGTGTAGGGATTTCTTCTCATTGCCTTGGGAAGAATCAAATCCTTATTATAAATTGGAGTTAATAGTGGTCACCATGTGGTATAGTACAAAATCGTTAGGACTTTGTTATTTGACTCTAGAGTACAGTATATTTTTATATATTAAGTCGGCAGTCTTAATATTTTATGAATATTTTATTTTATAAGTTGTAAGTTATGAGTTTTCAAAGCCTAAGGAAAAGCCTTAGAGGTGTATAATATTGAATGGTCCTTCAAGAAAAATTGTGTACTTGTGGATTCATCAGCAGGAAAAGTAAGAACAAAATAACATGAAAAGCTCAAGAAGGCCATTAGAAACGTTGTAAAAACTCTGTCTCCTTCTTAATAGCTGGGTTTCCTGAGCTGACTCACTTTGTTTCTCTGGGTCTTCCTTTAATTTACTCTATTAAGTAATGAATTAGGATTAGAAAATCTCTAAAATCTGTAAATTCTTAAATCTTGTATTCTGCTGAGATGGTGATTTTGATACAGTGCATAAATCATGTTATTATTCATTTAATTTTAGGCTAACACAATGTTCTCATCTCAAATTGGTTCTGCCTCTATGTTTTGTAAAGTAATTATTTTAGTAGTAGTAGTAGTAGTATTTTAGTAGCGTTTTTTATCTATTTTCAAAATATTTACTTTTCTTTCCTTCTTGCTCTTGCGCCCCTCCATTTCTTTTACCATTGCATAAAATCGCTCTTCCTGTCTTCTACTCCCATTCATTTATTTTGTTCTTTTGCTAAATTACACTTTCACTTTCTCACATTAAAGAAACCAGGCGATCTTTAACTTTCCAGGTCTGATTCACTTCACTAAACAAAAAGATCTCAAGGTGCACATATTTATCTACAAGTGACTCAAATTTATCTTTCTTTATGGCAAAGTGGTATCTTTAAAACAATCTATCTTGCAAGCTTTCCCTAATCATATAGACAAAAGCAAAGTATCTTGTAATAAAATTCTATAGGCGGTATAAATAGTGTTCATCACAATTACTATCAGCTACTTTGCTGTATTTTTTGTTTTTGTTTTGTACCAAACATGGAAGACTATGTGTTACTCAATTTCAGGATTACTCTCCTTCTGTAATACCTTTATCCCAGAGACCTCATATTGCTACATGAACGTGAAAAATATAGTAGATCTTCAGGCAAAATGCATGCAACAAAATTCAGAGACAAGTCCATTCTTCATGTCACATGGACTCTCATTGTGCCTAGGGAGCTGTGGTAACTTCTCTTCATATACTGGATTATTTGGTCTTTGCATTTCTACAGACATTCCTAGGGCTAGAGATCCCAGTCCTGAATTGATTTTCAATATCCTATATGATGCTATTTCAATTTTAGTATTTATATTTTTAATTCACAAAATTCCCAAAATTTCATGTTTCCACTGCTGGGATTCATCAGAATCTTTGATATTGACAGAATATTTGTTAAACATTTCCTTTTGGAAAACTTATTTATATGATGGGAAAAATAGAAATATTTGAAAGAATGTACTTGGATGATCACCTGCCTGTTTTATTCTACTGTTTTCTATTTTCATTACAGCATAGATCACAGTTAATTGTGATTACCTGATGATATTTCCTACCATTCAGTAATCATGAATTTTGTAGAGCATTAATGTTTTGTCTTTTATATCTCTCTACTCAATACTTTGTGGAAATCTGTCAGAGAACTCCCCAAGATAGAAAATATCTGAATAAATAACTTTGTTTCAGTGATTCAATAAAATATATTAGAATTGCTAGCCTTGGTTGATGCCATAGAATAGCTCATTCCCTGCATACAAGGACAACCTGAGACATATGAACACACTGATGGAGAATTTGAAGGGGGAAACATTACATGTATTAATTAAATTATTCCTCCTTGGAAAATTTAAATATTAAACAAAATGTATGTAATTTGCAAGAAATGTAAAATGTTTAAGGTAGTTAATTATGCTGATGGTTCTACTCAAATCACACTATTCTAAAGTGATTAAAGTGTCAAACTGAATGTGTACAACAAATAAAAACAAACTGTTAGGGTGGTTCAAAGAGATAATATAGAATCCCTTTGTCAGAGTCGCAGAAAGAAGCAAGTCAAATGGGTTGGCATTTAGTAAGTTGAATATTTATACTGCCATAAATTACTATCTCCTTTAAGTTCATGAAGTGTTAATTAAAATATTGCCTAACACAGTGTTACACATTTTATGTTTGTAAATGTTAGTACAAACACATTTAATGTTTAGCACTTTTAAAATCAACATATACTTTACATTCTGGGCAAAAAAGGCAACAGATGGATTGGATATTGTTAAGAAATTTATTAATCACCATTGAAAGTTTTGTGGTTTTCCAGAATAATTCCTTTTAGAAAATGATATTATATTTTAGTTTGACTGTAACTGCCCTAATATTTTAATGGTATACATTATGTCAAAACATTTAATGGGAATTATCTAATATCAAACTTAAGTTCTTTAATATGTTTGATAATAATAAATTAAAGCATTTTACTTCTCAAAACTAGTTTAAACAAGAATTGGTCTACTTCTGTATTCTGTAAAATAATGTCTACTTTATTTTTTAAATTATTGCTTCTAATTTATAAAGATGTGAATATCTGATATCTTAGTTTCTTAAAAATGTGAACTTAGAAGTTGTCCTATTTTAGAACAATGCTGAAACATTAAACTTGGTAGCATAACCCTTTATTAGGTTGGACTATATGAATATATTTTATCAAATTAATTTTATAAATCCTTTCTTGCTTTCTAAATTTCTGCCTCCTAACCTTAAGTTCTTAGAGCCGTGTTTCATAAACTACATTTTCACATTCACTTAACAAACCTGAACTAATGGATAAATACATAAAGGAAATTGCCCAGGAGAAAAAGGAATATAGTAATCTTTTTGCACCAGTTAATTTTTAATTTTTTATTTACATATAACATTTTCCCTTCCCACCTCTTCAACCGCTCCCCCAATATTCCCTTTTCCTTCCCACAAAGTCTATTTTCTTACTTTCTTCCTTGTTGATGTGCTGTATGGTCTAGTTTCCTCAAATTAAAGAAATATGGTAATGATCGTTCTGTGCCTGCTTCACTCACTAAGCATAGTGGTTTCAATTTGCATCTATTTTCTAACAAATGATCCAACTTTGTCTTCTTTATGGAATAGTAATACTTCATTATGTACAAATACATCTTCTTTATCCATTCATCTGTTATTAGATATATTCACTTCTAAGATTTGGCTATTATAATTGTGCTGCTATAACCCTGAGTATGCAATATTATTCTTGTATGACCACTTTAACTTTTTTGGGAAGTTACTCAAAAGCAGCGTAGCTGCATCACATGAAGTTTGTCGAGGAATCTCCATTCTGTTTTCCATAGTGGTTGTACCAGTTTGCAGTCTCACCAGCAACGTAGGAAGGTTCCCTTTTCTCACCAGTATTTGCTGTTTTTTTTTAGTTCCAGATACCAACCTTCCTTTCTGGAGGTAGATGGAACCTCAGTGTTTTGAATTTTTTTTTTTCCCTTATGGCTAAAGATGCTGAAATATTTCTTTGTCACTTATTTATCAGGCATTCAGAATTCTTCTGAGAACTGACTATTCATTATAGTTGTCCATTTTTGATTGGGTCTTTCATTTTGTAAGATTTAATTCTTTGTATTTATATATTCTCAACAAATGCCCTTTGCATATTCATATTTGGACTTTTCTTTCCAATTCTATTGATTTTCGCTTTGCTTTGTTGATTTCTTCCTTTGCTGTGCTTAAGCTTATTTGCTATAATCCCATTTACTGATTCTTGATGTTATCTAATATGTTTTTGATGTTTTATTATGAATAACCTTGCCTACACCTATGTCTTCAAGGGTTTTGCCTAATTTTGTTCTTCCAAAAAGTTCATGTTTACATTTTAATGTCTAGAATCCATGCATTTTGATTTGATTTTGGTGCATGATGGAAGATGTGAGCATATTTTCATTCTTGTGCATGTGGCTAGCCAGTTTTCCCAGTACAATTTGTTAAAGAGGCTGTCTTACTCCAGCGTATATTTTTGGCCTTTGTGTTGAAGATCGGAAGACTGAAAGTACTCAGGGTTGTTGCTGCATCTTCAGTTCTATTCCACTGATCCTTCTGTCTGTTTTTGTGCCAACACCATATTTTAAAATATCATTCTTGCTTTATAACATAATTTATCTGGCATTATGATGCCTCTTGTTTTTATTTCATGGCTTAGGGTTGTTTTGCTTGTTCTAGGTTTCTTGTGGTTCCATATAAATTTTTAGCTTTTTTGTTTTGTTTTGTTTTGTTTATATCTTGATTGGGATAACATTGAAGCTAAATATCAATTTTGGAAGTATGACCAAAAGAGAGAGAGAAAAGAACCTAATATAAATATGGTTTTGAAATGTGAGAATGTAAATATTTCTGAAAATCACTAATATTTTTCTTTAAAGCTTTGCCAACTAAACAGTGATTCCTTAAATATTTATTTTAATACAGAATCTTAAATCTCATTTTAAAACTTATTGTATTCTGCTACTTTCATTTTTTGTTTTTTTTTTGAGCCAGTGTCTTCCTCTGTAGGGCAGGCTAGTGCTGAACTCACTACAGAGCTCAGGCTGGCTTTGGACTCAGCCTTCCTAGGGCTGGGATTATAGGCCAGTACCACCACGCCCGGCTTCTATGGAGCTGGGGAATCAAACTCTGGTACTTAGCATTTGACTTAGAGCTTTAACCACTGAACCATTCTCCTAGCCCATAATTAACATCTTGCTCTTCAAAAATATCTTTCATTCACACCTGATATATTTTAAAATATATCAAAAATATTGTTCTGTGAACAATTGTTTCATTGAATTATACTCATATTTATATTCATAAAATGTTGATAAATTTTAACATACAATAGATTTTTAAATAATTCTTTTGAATATCACCAACGTTTATTCGAAACCCTTCCAGTCTTTGGAAGATGTAATCGCAGATCAGAGGTTACTATTGTCACATCACTCTGGCTTTCAGATGAAAGCTTGAATCTTATCAGGGCAAAAAACCCTGACAATAGTTTTCCTTGAATAATTAGATCCTTTAAATAATTTTGAGACATACCTAAACATAAATACATATATCTACATATAAGCATCTAAAAAACATAGTTGACCAGTATTCTTATTTGTTAAAAACAATTGAAAACAAAACTAGCCGTATTTCAATTCTAACCTTAAAATACGTCATACAAACATTTTGTTTGAAATGATGGGTAATGCAACAGAGGGTTTTTTTTTTGTACTTTCCATTTTAATAGAAATAATAAAAAACATTTTAAAATAATTAAGATTTTAAAAGATGAATGTTTCTGCTACTTCATCAAGGCATCTTTAGGTGAAATTTGCTGTCTGTTATTGACATTTATTGTTATTATTTTTAGTGTGTTATAGTGAAAAATGCAATGGCCACAAGCAGTTTACCACTTAGTACTTATAAACTATTTCCAACTTCAGACAAGGAATACTTTGAAAGAAATCTTTCATACTCAGAAATTATGTAGTCTTGAAATTTTAAGAAAGTTCACAAAAAGTACAAACTACATAATTGCCTCTCAATAAATTATTACTATATATGTATAGATAGATAGATAGATATAAAATTTATTTTGGGTTACATGTTTTTTGTTTGGCTCCATAATAAATGCTATAATCTTAAACTTTATTTTCATTGCCAAAAAATGCTACTCATTATTTATTAATCACTTATGTCCATCTGTGAGAATATAATGCCACCATATTTAGATAAATAGAATCATAATAAATATAGATTTTTCTAAATAAAAATATTAATTTATTTTAAAATATACACCAACACTATGGGGAATAATGTGAAAGGGTTATAATTTTTGCAAGTATGCCAACTAAAAAGTTTTACATTTATAATTTTAGGTCTGAAGAGATTTTTCTATGGGTCGTTCAATACACGATTACTGATATCAAGTTATGGAAATAGAAATACTTAACTAGGAATGTGATATTTAAAGCATTTTCTATCTGAAATATAATGTAAACACATAATAGACATGATATGTACCATATATGTTGCACACACAATCTGTGTTATATAATGTGTGTACATGTAGAGCTTTCATGTGATGAAGTAACTTGTATACTTATGAACTAATAATCTTCAGATTTCTAAAATTTTGGCTCAAAGTTAGATCTGTAGTTAATATCTTATATGATTAATGAATATATATATATATATATATATATATATATATATATATATATATATATATATTTGAGACAGGGTTGTACTTTCTAGTCTGGGCTAGTCCTGAGCTCACTGTGTAGTCCAAACTGGCCTAGAACTCACTATAATTCTCCTGTCTCAGCCCCTCGAGTACTGGATTACAGCCATGTGCAACCAAGCCTGTCTTGTGCCTTGCTGGAGAATCAAACTCAGGGTCTGGCACAAGCTATGCAAGTGCTCTAACCACGCTGCACAAAGCTATAATATTTAACTTTATCTGTATCCCGCGAACTCTGAACATACCTTTCCATTCCATGTGGTGTTTAATCTCCACAACTTTCTGTGCCTAGCAAAGGGGCTTTGCTATAGCGTGTGCTTAATAAATGCCAGTCAAGGTAAAGTTTTAAATGTACATTTAGAACTCACTATTTTCTCTGTGGAATAATATTCGTATGACCTATGAAGGATAGAAAGCAAAATGAAGAATGGATCATTTAGATTTCATTTTCCGGAGCACATGACCTTTTTTAATATGCCAACATAATGGATACACTGGTGCAGGGCAGCTGGGGGATTTTTCTCCTGGGCTTTTTCCATATTTATCATCTGTGTTGTCACTGAGTACACAAGGTCCACGCACCTTGTGAGAGGATTTCTGCCTAGAGAGCTATATTTTATTTTTCTGCTAAGATGATCAGTATAAAAATGACAAACTGTTTGCAGCCAGAGTTTAAAAGTAATTCCTGAAAGTAGATCATGTTGTTCTCATTTTTAATGGAGTCCACAGTGTGGCCAATTGTTTAATGCTTCTTCTAGTTATAGGAAGATGAAAACCTGGAAATTTGCTTCTTTTAACTTAATATATGGAGCAAATGAAAGGACAGTTTGTTGTCTATGTGAATCGAAAGAATGCACAAGTAAGCTGTGCCCGGTGTAGTTATACTTGAGCAACAAAATGCATGGGGTCGTGGAGTTTGCTTGCAGAAGCTTTGTCAATTAAGCTCGTTTAAAGATCACTGTGAAATGTCTTGATGTCAGAATGAGTATATTGCAAATGCACTGACCATCTTCTTGTCACTGGAGAAATACTGCAATTGGATATTTTTCAGTGCTTACCTATTTGTTTAAGTGGTAGGGGTTCCAACCAGAGGCTAATTTCAGATACACATAAGTAAACAAGTAATAGAACTGCAACATTTTCAACATTTTCTCTGTTACAAATTTAAGCATTGTCAATTTTTCTCCTGGGATGAAATTGTATGCCATTTTGGTTTACATTAAGACAATAAGTAACCATCAACTTGTTGGACTTAAATATGTACTGCTGTCATTTCTAAGGCTCTTTTCTTCGTGTAAAAATAAGATTTAGAAGTTTAGATTACCAAAACTCTATTTCAATCGATATTCATATTCAACCTATACTTATATAGCAAAATATATGTAATAATATCTATGAAAACCAGGCTCAGTTTCAGAGAATCTGAAATGTAAACCAATTTGTGATAACATGTCCCTTCATATGCAGATAGGGAGCAGAGATAGGGAGATAGTCCTCAAGTGGCAAGAAATGCCACCAGAATAAGGCTAACTAAGGGGCACTATGTGAGCGTAATGCAGGTTCCTTTAAGGGAATTCATAGAGCTGCTGGGATATTATGTTAGCAGTAAATTTTTTTCTAGGTAAACTTTATGTTACATACTCAAGGAAAGGAGCAACAGGGCTATGAAAAATAAAGATACATACATTTCCATGTTTGTAGCAGTATAATTCATAAGAGCTAAATCCTGGAAACAACCCAATTGCCCATCAATACAGAAATGGATAAAGAAGATGGAGTAGCTGTACACAACGAATATTATGTAGCCATAAAAAAGATACGAAACATTTGAAAGAAAGTGATGACACCTTGAGCCAATAATGCTCAATAAATTGGGCAAAACACAGAAGACTATCAATTGTGTCCCTGTTATGAAATTCACAAAAATAATGCCATAAAAAGGCTCTGAAGATGACAGACAGAACAGGAAGAAGGTTGGTGAACGGCTGGGAAATGGATGAATCTTATGAGCGTGGCGGGTAGGAGGTGGAGTCTAGGGCAAAGGGAAGAAGAGAGAAGGAAAATTAGGCCAAAACTGGTGTGGATGGTAATTGATTCTCCAAGACATATGTTCTTAATGTGTTATTGAAGCTGTGACTCACATAGAAAAAAACTACTATATGTAGTAAGAGAAAATGATTTATTGTCTTTCCAACTGTTAATAATATATAAGAAAAAAAAACTTTCGTGGCTGAAAAAAAAAAAACAATGAGAGATAAAGGTTTGTAATTCCAAGTTGTAAGGAAAGAACAGAAGAGGTATTTGAGGTAGTACCAGAAGGGAGCTTCATACAGTACAAGTGATACTAAATGACTTAAGTTTTTCATCCATGAGAGAAAATATTTGGCTAGAATATTATACAGACTAAAATGGAAGTGAAAGATAATTTTTAATATGAATTCTGTTTAAAGCAGAAATAGCTAAGCAATGGTGTGAGGATGCACAAAATAATTCACACGAACATTCATTTGCTGATTGTGTAAAAACGACCTTAGAACACAAGAATCCATGAACACATATGGAATGTGTATTAGTCAGACTTAAAGAAGGCAAAATCCTGCCACCTGCAGGAGACTGCAGGAAGCCAGGCTCAGAGTGTCAAATGACCCATTTCCTTTCATATGTTGAATACAGAGGGAGAGAGACTGAAAGAGGAGAGGCTGAATGTGTTCTTTCTACTGTAATCCCGTCTTCCACTAGTTCAATTCCTTGTATGTCTAAGTGATATCTTAGAACATAGCTACCCTAAATCAGAGGCCATTCTCACCTATCTTTTCCTCACAGATTTATTATTGCTTTGGTTATCTCTTCAGGCTTTGCCGTCTTGTTGATTCTTCTATATATGGAAATGTGTAATGGTTCATGTTTTTATCTTGTCAATATAAAATAAATAAACATCCAAGAATAAACTCAATATCATAATACAACTAGTAAATCAAGAATGCAAATAAATTGAATATATATTTTCAGCAAAACATTATTAAAGTATCTGACATCAATATGATTCCTCTTCACCTAGTTCTGAAGGAAAGTACATGAAGCTTTTATTGTACATATACCCTACCTCGGGAAGAGTTTGGTAAATTCTAGAAGATTTGTTAGAACATCTAATGTCAATCAGATCTGAATAAAAGCAATGAATGCTTAGCTTTTGCGTTACTCACTGGACATAGCCATGATATGACACAGGACATACCTATGTGAAGACACATCACATAGTAGTTTTGGATCTATTAACATATTTTTTTCCTGTTACTACAATGTACTGTATATATTTTTCAGACTTTTTCTGTTTTGAGTATTATGGTATTCTTTTTCACCAGCAAAGAAAATACGTAGTTATTACTGTTTAGATCTAAAATGTCCTTTGTGGAGGACCTTTTGGAGGTTTTCGTGTCAGAAGTGGCATTTGTGGAAGGTGGTTGGATCTTAGGAAACTAGGTTCTTTAGCAGATTAATCCATTGACAAATTCATCACTCAATGTATTGTTAGGAAGTGTGAATTGAGGTTGGGGTGGGGGAGGTGCAGAATGACAGGGGGTGACCTGACCTGGAGCGTTCTTGTCCTTGACTCACTCTCTCTCTCTCTCTCTCTCTCTCTCTCTCTCTCTCTCTCTCCTCCCCTTTCTCTTTTTCTGCTTCCTGGTCACCCTGGGTTTGGCAGCTGCTCGCTCTCTCTCTCTCTCTCTCTCTCTCTCTCTCTCTCTCTCTCTCTCTCTGCTTCCTGGTCACTCTGGGTTTAGCAGTTGTCCTCCTCCATGTCCTACTATGCTCTTTCTACCTTGGAGAAATTCAGAGCCAATAAGCCTCCTTGACTTTAGTTGTTAGGGTCACATATTTTGCTCAGTAGCAGGGAAATGACTAACACAGCGCTACTCATAGCCTTATTTGCACCTTGCAGTAAGTTACCATTCCTGAATGGAAAATAAATTTTAGTTACCAATAAAAATATTTTTGCTCTCCAAATATTTGCCCTAATATAAATTTAACATATCATTGAAATACCTTACAGTCAATGTAATCCTGTTAAGTTTTATATTTTGATTTAAACATTTTATTAAACTAATCTCATGGCTTATCACTTCTTTTTTGAAAGACAATAAAGTAAAAATATAATAAGTACAGTAAATTCTCATTGAAAGTTAAAATGGAATTTAATTATGTCCATCTGGTCTAAAAGGCTGCTGTGTGAGCTGATTTATGTCAATGTATTCAAACTCATCTCACAATTCCCTTTCTCCCCAACTCCTTTGGCTACAGTCCTGAGCATTCCATCACATCTCCCAGAAGACTGTTTTCTCTAGATTTGTTATTTCTTACACTAATCATTCAGGCCTCAAGATAAATTTCTCCCTAGTGGTAAGGACTTTCTTTGATCATCCTTGCTAGAGGTGCCACCAAACACCTTCCCTGAAAATACTAACTTTACTTTAACCGATGGATATTTTCAAATTCATAACACTTATGCAAATTTGGAATGATTATTTACTTATGTGCAATTTAATTTCAACCTCACTTTATTAAATTCTAATTACCATAAAATGAAAATAAAAATAATTTTATTTAACATACTTATGATTTATAATTGTGCGTACAAATAATATATTCTCAAAATGTCTTTGGAGAAATAGATAAAATTTTAAAGTTCTATGTCCTGAAAGTACAGATTTTAATATTTGCTTGCATTAGAGATGATATGGGAAGAGTTACTCAAATCCCTTACCATGTTTGTTATAGAAATGTATTGAAGGAACTTTTGCTACATACTAATTCATATTAAAATTTTCACTTTTATTAATGCTGAGAATAAGACAAAGAGTCTCAGCATTAATATTAGTAATAGTCTTTGTACATATTTATTTCTTTAAGACCCTCATGTTGTAAAAATAATTTTCTCTTCTTTTGCTTCTCAAGACATCAGACTTATGACACTGTGTAAGGAATGTGCAGGACTTTCTGGTACCCTCCCTTTTTCTCCTTCCCACTGTTTTAATTTAGTCTCATTTAATTATATTTATTGAGCTTTATAGCAATTTTATAAATCTTATGTACTTATAGATTCATTAAACATTTTAATAATATAATACTGTGTGAATAATTTTTTAAATATCAAACAATCACTTCAAAAAGTTTAGAAATGTAAAATAAAAACTTTAATCTCTCCCTATATGAATTAATTCTCTTTTATGTGAGAGAATTAAAAACAAGTCATAGGAGTTTACCTGTCCAAACTAAGGATGGCCGTTGGAGGCGTGGATGACAGAAGATGAGCCTTAAATTATCTTTTTGCATAAAGGGTGACCTGCCCACATGCGAGTGAAGGAAAGCACATGAAAGATATGGTGGATGGTGTTAGAAACGGCGCATAGCAATCTTCCTGTCCAAACAAAGGATGGACTTGGGAGGCATGGACGACAGGGTATGAGGCTTTAATTTCATTTTGCAAAAGGGTGTCCTTCCCACGTGCAAGTGGAGAAAAGACCGGCAAGCATGGTCGGGGGGACCTTTTTCCTAACTCGCAAGACCCTCCCCCTGCCGTTTCCCATTGGCGGGATTCACAGTCTTCCCGGGAAGGTCTAAAGCATTGGCTCAGGGCCACGTTCATCACAACATTATTACTCAGGGCCAAGTTTATCACAAAGTCACATCCTAATCCCTCCTCCCTCCTTTCTGCCTCTGCCTGGTCACCTGGTCGGGTATGGTGCAAAAATGTAAAGATCCGCCATCTTGAACAATGTGCCACCGTTACCGCTAGGTGATGCTCACAGATGGCAATTTAAATCCCTAGGTCGCTGGTCCATCCCTCGGCCTTTTCTTATTGGCAGGATGTGCAATATTCCAGAGAAGACCTAAGGCATTAGCTCAGGGCCAAGTTTATCACACTCTCATGACCATTATCTTTCTTCCCCCTTCTTTTTCGTCTGGTCACCTGGTCAGGTAAAGCATGTTAAGATTTAAACATCCACCATCTTCACCTTGAACAATGTGCCACTGCTACTGTTAGGTGGAGCTCACAAGAGGAACTCCTAGGTTTCTACGTGTCTTTATCTTTGGTGTTCTCCTTCATAAAAATGCTTCAACTATGTAACAGAGAAGAAAATGAAAGAAAATATAAATATTAAGCAAATAACTATAACACAAATAACTCGACTGATAAGATTAATGAAGTTTTTCTTTACTAGTACGTCCATTGCAGTCCATTTCCCCACTCCCTGGAGTCACTACTGAGACATCAACATACACATTCTACTAAGGACTGAAGGTAGCTACAAGAGATCCATTTACTTCTTAGAGGTGAAATCATTGATATTATCAAGAATCACTAAATCTTTACTATTACATGCGCCTTTTTCTTTTGTAAGTAAAGTGTCACGACTTCTACAATAAATCGACTATTATATTTCTGAACTGTCTTCCAAACCTAACTAGCTTCTAAGACTTTGTTGTGGTGTTATGTATGATTTTGTTTTTGTTGTATTTGTTTGTCACTATCGCTAGACACCTGTCTCAAAGCCTGAGGGAACATTAGCTCAGGCAGACACCAGGAGCCATCTGCCACTGCCATTCTCCGACTGTCCCAGGTCAGCTTCCTTGGGAGTTGCATAAGGATCTTTTGTGACCCTATCCTCTAGTCCCAGCACATCATGTTGGCACATGTGCATTATTTCAGGACAGCACATATCTCAAAATGGAAATGCCAAGTTGAGTGTGAAATTGATGGCTTACATACAAGAGTCTTGAGGAAATAAAAACAAATTTAAACGTTCATCAAGAGAAAATGTGATATGAAGTATCTGCATTTTAGTGGAAACACACTGTTCCTTCAGGGATAATTCATGTGATCTTGATGTATCCGAGACATCAAGTGCAAGCACTATTCTCCTCAGCTCTTTGGAAGTAAGTCTTGTCCTCTTATCTTCAGTTAATGGTGTAATTGTCAACAGTCTTCAAAAAGAGCAGAGACATTCAGGGCAATCTTATATATAAAAACTCCCACTGTTGTGACCTGCTCCTGCATGATCATGAGCCGATGCTTTGACTCCCTATGAAGAAAAGGAGGGAATAAAATGATGCCATCTTAGATTTTCCCTCCTCGCCGTGTCATTTTTCCAGCATAGCTGTCTCAGTGAGCCAGTGACACACTCTTTGCTGATACCCTGACCTCAGACTGCTAAGAAAACCCCCCATAATCAGTCACAAAACAACCATTGAAATTCAAATCACTACGAGATTCTTCCCATTATTCTTATTATTCTGTAAATCTATCTTTATTCTTTCCCCTTCCTTTTTGCTCTTAATCCTTCCCATCCCTGTGATTTTTTTTTCTTTTATAATCCCTACCGGCTCCTGCGCCGCCCTCCCCACACCCCTTCAGCACTGAAGATTCTTTGGGGCATGAATCCATTCTCAGTTCTTGGCTAATAAAGGACCCCTAAATTTTCTTCTAAAAGTAGTATTTCTCCTATATAATATTACATCACGCAGTTATAACAATAGAAGCCGACTCAACTGTTTCCAAAACTTACGAAGTTTGTAAAACAATTCCAAACAACAAGACCATTTTAATTTTAGGAGACAATCTCTTTTGAAATCTGTTCTATGCTAAATCTAATAATGCACTTGTCTCATTACAGATGTGTACCTGTTACCACCAATAATCATAAGCTTCCATTTTTTTGTAGAATGGATTTTCATAGATCTCGCTGGAGATAAAATAAAATATGTATTCTCATTTTTAGTATTAAAACTCAATGCACTCTATTAAATGATGTGCTGAAAGAGTCTACAAAATATATCAAAAGACCTGGAGATGCTTTTTAGAGAATATCAATTAATATGAATCACCAGGTTTTTATTGTGCAACACATTGTTACTTTCACAGACAGTACTATTGAATTATTAATGATGCAGTGCCCTGGAGTTGCCTCAGTTATTGCTATTCAGACCCAAAGAAAAGACTTCCGGTCTACAAAAGCATATCTTCCTTGTATCACTTCTGTAATTTGAACTTTAAGTCTAGCTCCTTTTGTTTTTAACTAGGAATCATGAGATGATATCTAGGTTTCCTCTTTTGTAGTATACATTATGGGTCAATATAAGGATATAATCTTGCTAGATGGCACCAACTTTCAAGGCATCTCTTACATAGTAGACTATAGAATAAAACAATTCCAGAAATAATTCCTTTAATCCTTTAAAATCAACTGTGTGTATACTGGAAAGCACTTCTTACATTTCCAAAAATAAATAAAAATATAAATATGAACACAACTTTATCTTTTGCCATTGAAAAAGATGAAGAAGTGTTTCCTTGAATTCCAAAATAAAGGTGTAAAAATGAATAGATCTACTGATTTTAATTAAAATATTCTATTAGCCAAGGAAAGAAGAGTGCATAGTAACTATGGCAATCCTACATATGAAATACTATATATAAAATGTATATTTTATTTTATAAGAATACCTTGGTTTATGGCAGGGAGAATGAAGATGAATAATAACTTGTCAAATATGTAATTAACTCACCTATTGTATTTAAAGAGAACTGTGTACATTATCTTCTTAGAACAATTTATTTCAATCTATATTTTACAAATTTAAAAATTTTTGTGATGAAATACTAGAAGTTTTCATTTTTAAATAATGTCAGGACTTAATTTTAAATATATTATAGAGATTTTCAGTTGTACTAATAATTTTGGCCCTTGAAATGCTGTAATGTTTCTGTGTCTGATATGCAGTTTTTTTAGAAGGTATTTATGATAAGCACAGCTATCTATTTGTTAAAACAATGAGAAATCAAGATTTTTACACTCTGCCAAAGCTTATAGCATAAATCTTTCAATGCTGGTATTTAAAAAATGTTATGAACTATTATTGTAGAATTTATAATGAAGAAAATAAGCCACACAAATCAGAAGAAGTAATATTTGACCATCTAAAATGCTAGTCATCATCCTATTTGTTAAATTATGAAAATAATCTCATATTTAGGCAATGAAAATAAATAACTCTGCAAGAGTGTATTGAATTGTAGGTCCCTCAACTAATACAGGAGTAGTGAGAGATTGAGACAGATAACAAATGTACCAGTAGAGAGAGAGAGAGAGAGAGAGAGAGAGAGAGAGAGAGAGAGAGACCCACGCAGTGGCAGGGCATCCAGTGGGGTCCCAGGCACAGACAACTAAACCACCTTAACCTTTTGTTTTCTTGTTGTGAAATTTAACTGTATTTTCATGATCTAGTGATCCTTCCGTGCTTAAGAAAAGTGAAGGGATAATACCGATAGTAAACCATGATGACAGCTAAAATAATTTCAGAATGAAACTACATACTTAAATTCGGGTAAATTACCACTCAACTTTCACACACTTACTGAATAGTGAAAATATGAGATATCTAGGCTAATTTAGAATTTTACTAAGAAAGAAAGTTAGAGTTTTGCGGTTCACAGAGGTCTTCTGTGTTTCAGCTTGGTTGTTCTTTCAATGGAGTCTTCTAGGTGAACTATAGATCATGAGATGAGACAAAACTGTGCGCATCCCGGGACCTCTGCTGCTCAGCTCAGCAACCCAGGAGTGTGGCTGCTTATGGCTAACCAAAGTGCCTCAAGGAAAAGACTGGCGATTAAGAATAGATTTTATATAGACTGAGAGCATGTTTCTAAAGCGAGTAGAAGATGTCATTTCACTTTGTTTATTTATGTATGTATTTTTAAGTGCGGTGGCACACTTACTTTCAAGAAAGAATGGAAGTAAGAAATCAAAGATGGGAGTAAAAACAATACTTCAATCCCCATCATTCTATTTAAATTCTAGGTTCAGCTATTATTTCTTTTTGATGATTTTATTTTATATAAAATGTGATTAAGCAATATCATGTGTTGACTAAGAGGATACCTTGAGGCTCATGGACAAATTCAGCCCAGATAGTTTTATTTCAGAAACGGTATACCATTTGACTAAAACAAGGCACGCAATCTCTCAAGATCTAACTTAAGTAGAATTTGTAGTCCTATAATTCTTCAGGGACAGTGATCTAACAGCTGTGAAATAATGTGATTCGAAAGTGGCATATTTTTTACAAGTAGTAAGGATTTTTAATTGATGTATTTAGCAGGTATTAAACAGCGCTCTACACTTTTGTCCAGTGGGAAGCCGCTGTCATGGGCCTCACGCTGCTATCCCATATGGCAGAAATGCCCACCTTCAATTTTTTGTTTCTCTTTGAATCCGATCAAGAATCTTTACAAATTTAGACTTGCAATTGGAAATGTTGTAAAGAAATGAGAACAAAGTCTTACATCTGAAGACACTCCCCTGCCAATTGTCTTTAAATAAAGTGTGTAACCAGGCTGTTCAGTACTGCAAAAATGGGAGTGTGTGCTGACATTTCTTTTAGTGTTGATTAATATCAGATACATTCTATTTTAATATCTAAAAGGTTTAATTTTAATTGTTCTTAAATAGATATACAAAATCTTAAATGTTTACTATGTAAAGCATAACATTTTTTAAAAATACATAAATTGTGGATAACTGACACTAGATAACACATATATTTATTCTTCATTAGTGTTGTGTGAATGGTCTTTAAAAATTGCAAAGATTTCATAGTGAAAGCCTTGTGGAGAATGAAAACATTCTTTACTTTCAGGGATTTTTTTGAAGAAATAAATAGAATAACAGATATGAGTACAGTTTGCAAATAGTAAACTTCAGTGTGAATATGTGAAACAGGAGTATTTTTATGTCAATTACCATGAATTCCTTCCCACCCAAAACCAAGTGAATACACTATCTGTGAGATTTAATAGAACAAAAAACCCACAATGTGAACATAGAATACATATGTGTTCAGACATTTAATTTGAGACTTACTAGCACTGTCAAACTTAAATTTTCTGAACTTCAGAATTCTCTTTAGGAAAGTATGAATAATGACAATGAAATGAACTTTATACTTAGAGAAAGGATGATAAAGTTCTTGGGTAAACATCATATAATATCTAACAGTACATTTTGCTGACTTAATAAAATATTTGGTGAAGAAAACATTTATAAAATTCTACATTAGTGTACAAAGGCTATTTACTAGCATAAGTGTACATAATTAAAATAATATTATGGCATATTTTTAGTAATAAAATAATAGAATAAAACAATCTTATCTGTCTAAAACTATAGGAACAGATAAAACTCAAGCCTGTTTTGAGCTTTGGTCCAGTATAATTTTATTAAGTTATATTTTAACATTGTTGTTGACTGACCTAAAGAGTTACAATAGAGTCATTTATGATTTAGGAAATAAAGCAGTTTTCCTGTTTTAAAATTTTGCCTGTGTGTGAAGGAAGCAGATGGCAGAACAGAGGGATGAGACACTAGACACATGTTATCAAGTGCTTAGCACATAAATCAATAGTCTTTTAAAATCCAAGCTTAACTTAAGAATGACTTGATGATCTGCAATATAAGTTTTGTCATCTCCAACATAAAATATGTCCTTAATAGAATAATCTTATTGGTGTTGTTTTGCAAAAACTCTAATAGATAAATTATATGCAATATATAAATTTTCCTACCCAGGTGGTTAATACTGTACGAAAGTTAATGAGATTCTGATTTAGAGCATCGCCTATTTCCACAAATTAATCTTCATTTTCAGGACTGACTTTTTAGTGACTGCGTCAGGGAAAAGTGTCCTTGCTGAATTTCATCCTCCCTTGGCATTATAGCATTTGGCCACTAGAGCTCATTGTTGCCCTTTCCAGAGAGTCCAAAGTTCAATTTTTTTTTTTTTTTCAATTTCATTAATCTCTTAGTGGGTTTATCTGTCTCTGAAGACACATCTTACACTCAAAAAATACATCCATTGATAAGTATATTCTGAGACCTACATTTGTCTCTTAAACAATAAAAAATGCCAAAACTAAGAGAATCTCTGCTAAAATAGAATTATGTCTTACAGAATATTCTGCCCATATATCTGCATGGGAAGTAAATATCTCATTAGGCATGTTTCATCATTTTATCAAATATGTTAAGTTTCCTAGTTGAAAAATATCAAAATTTTGTCGATTTGATTAAAAACACCCACCAAAAGTTCTTGTCTTGTATAATTTAGACTAGTCAGAAGTCACTAATTGAAAACATCAAGAAAAGCAATATATCAGGGATAATCAAGTACAATTAAAAGTCTAAAGCAGAAAAAGCATTCCCCAGAACATTAACCCACTGACAAATTTTTAGTTCCACATTTTACAAAGGGAGAGCCTCATGCATCCATTCCCAGATACACATTCATTATAAATTAAGATTTTTATTGTTTTACTTGTTTTTAGAATCAAATACAAATACTTAGTACTTCATGGCTTATAAGAAGGCAAAGATGGTAATAAGTTCATTCCATTTTTTATTTCACTCTTGCTTCTTCACACAGCTCACTCAGTGCCCACTTTCGCTCCTCTTTGAAATTATTCTGAATCAGCTATGACCAAACCTCCCTATCCCATCAAATACAAATATTCCCCCTATTGTTCTCACAATTCATAGCACATGAATGTTTTGTGATCTTTGAGTTGTGTTAAGTAACTCAAAAAGAATGTGCAAAATAAGTCCACTTTGTGTATATTTACGCTAAATAAATGAGTATTAAGTTATTATGATCACACAAAACTCCAGTTATCTTAATAAATTATAGAAACTCTTCCCCATTGGAAATTCCCACTTAAAACTTTCCAAGAACCCCCTTGAACCCAGACCAATTACATCACCCATCTTAAACACTTCTCTAACTAACTACAAGACTTATTTTCAATTCATCCATCCTCTCTTGGATTTCCACGGTAATCCTTCTCAAATTAAAAAAAAATAATAATAATTCAAAACTGTGCGTGCATGTTGCACAAACCCATTACAAGCTTTTTTCCTCAGGCATTTATTATAGCATATTTTGTAGTTAAACTGAACTTTCCTACCTGGTGTTTCCAAGAATTTGCTCCCATCCCACTTTGAACACTAGTTTTGTATGCCAAAACTAAACACTCCACATATAACTGAGGGTTTTTATTTTATTTTATTTTATTTTATTTTCAATCAAATAACTTTCGTGCCTTCTGCCTCTGGGTTAAGAATCTGAGCATTCTCTATCAAATAAGCATGATTTTATTAATCCTTAACTCCCAGGATAATTCAATTGCTTAATGCACTCTTATAATATGCCAAATTATAAAACAGAATCATACCGAGAACTTAGGTTCCCGTTTCAGTAGCTGATAAGGGTAACCTTCCTTGCCTAGTTAATTTTACATGCTGAGAAAGTTTTAAGAGATACAGGCAAGGTACAGGCTAAGGGAAGAAGATGGACAATGTAATTTGAATGAGAAAGATGTATAGTGATACTTTTTCTTTCAAATTACCTGACAATTCAAAAGACATGGGTTATATATTAAGGAGAGAACAGAGCCTAAGACAGCATATGCCTGCCTGCCTGGGACTGTCTTAGATAAATGGACAGCTTTCTGTAGTATTGAAGTTAGATATTATATTCAAGATAAAGGCTTTGACTGACAGATCAGTATCTGAAAAATACCTGACATATCAATATCTTCATGCAAATTGGGCCAGGCATTCTGGAGTCATTAGCTGAACTTTTGGTTGGAGCTAAGCTTGCATAATTAAATCAAGAGTGCTGAGAAACACTAAAGTTTCCACAGAAATCCCCAGATCACAGGGAGATACACTGAACACTACACAAGACTTAAATAACAGCCAATGAATTTGCCAAAATACATCTTTTCATGATTTTTTAAGAAATAGAAAATCTTCCAGATTTTTTATTTGTAATCACATATGCAAAATAGTACATCATCCTGGGAATTATATTTCCATGACAATTTTAAAGATTAAATGTTTAACATACATGATAATTTAAATTATTTTAGATTTTTTAAAAGATTTTTGGATGTTTTTTCTTTTTCTTTCTGGTGCTTTCTTTCTTTTGTTTTGCTTATATTTCAATAACCATACATATTTCTTTTACAAACTCTAGTAGCATATTTTAAATGTAATTATCAAATTTAAAATAGACTCTCCAATAAACATTACACTAGTTCTTAAAGCCCATTTGTTTTAAATTGGACCACCATATCCATGTTTCAGCAGTAATTTTTGGACTTAAGGCTTTCAAATTTTTAGTGTTCCAATTTTTTCTATTTTGAAACGTATTGAACACGTACAGTGAATGGTTCCTGCCAGCAAAGCAGCACTCGTATGTGAAGATTCTTTGTTAGCCTGCCCTCCTTTAGATCCTGGGAGAAGGCTTGGAGACCAGTAACTAGAAATTGCTGGTCTCGCTGGAACAATTCTTTTTACAGGAAATTGATGCCTATGTAAATACAAAGTGCACAGTTATGCAAGCAGCCATTAACCTTTAAACCTAATCCAGCTTCTCCTGAGCATAATTATTTAGTAGGTGTTTTCATGTTAACATCAAGTGAACCGTCATCATCTTATAATCTCTGCAGAGGAATTCACCTATGAAAGTATTTATTTGAATTTTGCAATCTTTGCTCTTTTTATTTGCACCTTATTTTATTGTGGGTAAAGAATACGAAAAAAGTTCTTTTGCAGTAAGTTAGTGGAAACCATGTGTGATCTTTCACTTTCTTTTGAAAGACACTGATTTCCTTAGTTATTGCATGGGATCATTACAGATTCGTAAATAAGGTAGCCACGAAATACTCTAATTTAAAATGTATGAAATTCTGGAGGGATTTCCTTCATTTTCTACATTATGAAGTGATGCACTCTTTTTTGGGGGGTGTATTTGTGTTTGTTTGTAAATGAGTTGTACTATTATGTCCTAATTCTTAAAAAAAAGAAAAAAACAGGCTCTGTGTTGATCGGGAGCTAGATTTCATTGTTGACCATAAGGGATAAAAAGTTTATTAGAAAGTGATGCTTTCAAATGTTTATTTTTTTAGAATATCAGTTTAGTGATTTTTATAGTCATTTTTTCCATGTCAAATTGCCCTTGCCAAGACAGACAGTTTGACTGAAATAAGGGATGGTGTCCTTTGAGTCAGTCAAGCACACTTTTCACTGTGTAGCTGGGGATGGATCCCAAACTGATTGACGTGTGGGCCAGAAAACCTGGGGGAAATGTTACCCTGGCTGTGGGTGACACCATCTGACTGGTTTGCAGTCCACAGGCAATGAAAATGGGAAAGTGGAAAGGAGGGCTCTGTTTTGAAAAGCAAGTCTGTTTTTTGCTACTATCGTTTGTAGATTTTAGCTTTAATCTCTCAATGAAGACCCCGACCAATGACTCTCCAGGCAGCTCCTAGATGTTCATGCTCTGCCGTCCTCTGAATCCTTTGGTTCTTCTTACATTTCAGGCTTTCAACTTTCAGGCCTGAATAGCTACGGAATTTTATGGTTGTCCAGTATACAAATCTATTGGATGAATTACTATCAGTGGATGGATATTTAGATAGATAGCCAGGTAGATATTGACAAATTTATTGGGTCTGTTTCCCAACTAAGGACTGGAAAAATAATACAGAACTTAGGTAGCTCTCCCAGCAAGTGCAAGATCCTGTGTTCTATTGCCCAGTACTACAAAAACTGGTAATGGCGGCTTTCTCTTCTAATCTCTACACTTGGGAGGCTGATGAGAGAGGATTGCCATGAGTTCAAGACGAGCCTGGGCTTCAGGCTAAGACCTTGTGAAAATAACAACAACAACAAACTAATGAAGACACCCTTCCAGAAAAATATGACCAACTCCTATGTCAAAACAGTTTCTTGATGTGCTGAGATAACCAAATCAAATGAAAACATGCAATCACATAATGAAAAGTTTACATTTTTGTATCCAATAATAATTGACAAATAAAGTCACATATCTGTACTGCTCTTCAGATTTCTTCAAATAGTCTCTTGCCTACTTTATTATCACATGGGCACTTCATAGTTAGCCAATTTTATTGTTCATTTAATTTATAAATGACTTGGTCAGAGACGTTACTGTTTAATTCAACGTTGTATCTTTACCTTGAAATAATCATACTTGAAAGATCACCTGCAATTTTTACTTTTTCTTTCCTTCTTATCTGTTTTCTATCATGGACTTTCATGACCTTTCCTTTGGCCTAAACTGCAGCCTAAAATGTCTCAAAAACTTTCAGAGATAAATGGACATTTTGCAAAAGAGGAAAATGTATGACAAAGAAGCACATGAAGAGACGTCAAGACATTTTGACAACTATCCTGACATATCGTTGAGTATCTATCAAAATGTCTAGAAGAATAGTTTTTGGAAATACTATAAATAAGGAAGCAGGAAAAAAGATCATTTGTGCATCATTGGAAGGTAAGTAAACAGATACAGACACTTTCTGAGAGGTGTTTGAGTGTTTGGTAAAGAACACAAAATGCAACTAACATAGAACTCCAAAATTGCATCCCCTTTCACTTACCCAAAGGAAAAATAAACGCATGTGTTCTAAAAATTCTGTATATAACCACGGTATATATACAGTATAATCCTGTATGTAGAAGCTTCATTTACAACAGTTAAAACCTTGAAATAATCTGGACACTTTTCAGTGGAGAGCTGGTTGAACATCCTGCAGTTTATCCATACCATAAAGTAGTGTTCTTTATAGAAATAGATGAGCCTTTGACACACACAATTACCTGAGCAAGTTTTCTGGTAATTATTCTGAGTAAAACCAGTTCCAAAACTTTAGCATGTACTGTATGAATCTATGACCGAGCCCACTCGTTCGGTCAACTGGGTACATGAGTGGGGCAATGCGGATGAAAAGAGAAGAAAGAGAGATAGAAAGGAAGGAAGGAAGATGGACTCTTGCAGGGGCAAAAGACAGTTTATTCAGTACTAGCTTCCTTTTATAGTCCAGTTGTTTACCAGAAAACATTCAGGCTTAACAATATTTACATATTTATGAAGACTTAACAATTTTTACATAACAAGGCTTAACATACTTAAAACAGCTTTTAAGTCAGGGTCTTGCTCTATAGCCCAGGCTGGCCCTGGACTCATGATAATCCTCCTGCCTTAAACCCCCTCCCCACGCACCTCCAGTACTAGGGTTACAGGCATATGCCACCACACCCAGCCTCCCAAGTGTTGGGATTATAGGCGTGTATTACTACACCCAGTTTATGTGGTGCTGAGGAATGGAACTCGGGCACTTAACACTTAAGATCTTTTTTTTTTTTTTTTTAAAGAACTTGGCCTCAGGTGGTCAGGAATGTTAAACTCCAAGATCTCCGACAAATCTATCTAAATAATACATTTAAGATGAAGAAAGTATACCAACCAACCACCAAACAAACAAATAAAATAATCAGTTTTGCGAAAGATTAAGGCTCTCCCTGTCAAGAGAAGAAAATGGGGTAGAAATTTGTCGCAACTATAAAAACACCACACACGGGATTCTTCTGATACTAAAAAATATATATCTTGCTTGTGTGGCAAATGAACACATGTGTGATAAAACTGTAAAACTAATAGCATATGCCCACACAATCTCACAAAAATGAATATAAATAAAATTGGAGGAATCTAAATACTTTTGATGTGAGAGGAGAGAGGTTATCACAGTGGGAATCAACTGCTGAGACAGAAGACAGGAGAATCTTCCAATGGAAAAGTATTGGAATGAGCTGGTAGGGAGGCTGGTCAATGCAATTAGGTCATCTTTTCTAATTAGCACTTACCAAAATTGGGCTCCCACCTTTCCACAGATTCTGGGAAATAGTGGCTCTCAATCTTTCTTGATTGCACTTCAAAGAATGGCACCCAGATCCTTCAGAAAGACAGTGCTGCGTTGTAGATTTATATCTCAAGGGTCAGAGAAATAATTTATATCTGCAATTTTTCCAAAGTGAATACTCTAAGAAAAGGTATATCAGGGCCCATAGTCGGGAGGGGAACACGAGGCTGTCTTTGTCACTTGCAAGATTTCATTCAGGACACAGCTCAGATGCAGCAAGACCGACTGTCATGGCTTTTTCCAATTTTAGGAGCAACACTTGGTAGAAGTTTGTCTGGATTCATCACATGTGCCTTCTTTTCAGGTTCCTCTGATTATGTTCTCTTTTAATAGTTCTTACACTGTTGATAATCTACTTTGTATTACATTAATAGTTACACATTTACATTCTATCGCCCCTTCTTTATTGTAACATTTTTTCAAGGTGTAAAATAGCAGGTCTTTATTTTGAAACAAGGAAGCAGGAGGGCAAAAGCTCCAACCGTCAGGAATGGGATCCTGAGTGGGTTTCCCTCTTTATTGAAAACTTAATAAAAGCAACGTCTGTGTCTTTACCATAGCATCCTTGGCACATGGCCAGCACTTGTACATAGCTTGCTCATTTATTCAAAAAATTTCCATTGGGCACCTAAAATATAGTAGAATTGTAAAACCCTCTTTGCCATGTTTCTATGTCTTTCTCTCGCAATGCCTCTCATAGAAATTACACGTTTTCATTTCAAAATTAAATCTGTGCATTTATTTAGTCATCATTTATTTTAAGTGATTAAAAACCTGTATATGTTTACTCCAGTAAGGGCATACCAAACAAATGAAATAATTCACCCAAACCTGCTTCTTTTGTAAATTACACATTATAAATATAAGAATCAGCACTCATCCAACTGCACACAACAGTAAATATTCTCCCTTGTTCAGCCCCCGAGTTTATTTCACGAACAGGTCTTGTAATTGTGTCAGTACAGTGCAGTCCATGCACTCACCTTCCCTTTACCTACTTAACCCAGTGCGCTGGCTCATCAGTCACCCAGATGAGTAAGCTAATTTCTCACTCCACTCAAACCATTGTTCACATTCCAAAAAAAAATGATTTTTTAAAGTTGAATACAATCATAGCAGTAGTTCTCCATTGAAATTTTTCAAAATAATTCCTGCTTCTCCATCCTTCCACACCATTACAAAATGAAACTGTCTGCATTTTTTAGCCTGGAGAGCAGGAACTTAATGGTTCAGCGCCCATCTTCCTCTCTAGGCTGATAATCTCTTATATTTATGCACTTTATGTATAAGAAAAAATAACTGATAACTCTAAAAAATTGAGAGTCCTATAAAACATCAAGTTTGCACATGTCTCTTTTTGGAGTGTTCTCTTTCCCCCATCCCCACCCCTGCCCCGGCCTCTTCATCTTGCTTTCAATACAGCAGGCTAAAATAACCCTCAAAGCAGAAATATACCTCTGGAGGAAAGATTTTTGCCAACCACAACCTACCTTTAAATATATTTTTTGTATTTTTGCATGTGCATCTAAAAGTTAACAAAATTATTATTTTTTTAAAAAATGAGACACTGTGTGAAAGCCAAGACAAAATTATAGCTAAAAAGTTAACACAGGGGAAGAAACACAGAATATTTCCTAGTATTTGCTGTTAAAATTAGAAATAGAACTGAAGGAGGTGTTACCCACACTTTCCTAGCACTCCCAGGACTCTTTAAATTAATACTTAAATGGGGAATTTCAGATGCACAGCAGTGTAGTTCTTCCCTTAGCAATGCCAGTCATTTTATACAAAGGTATACAAATTAGATAAGTATCAAAAAGGGGCAAAAATATTAAACTAACTTGAATCGAAAAAGTTCAGCTGGGCATGGTGGTACATTTGTATTCACAGCTCTCAGAAGTCTAAGGTAGGAAGATTGCAGTGAGTTTGAATTTGAGGGCAGCCTGAAATATGGAACCAGCTTGCACTAGAGAGCAGGAGAAAAAGACACTTTCTTAGGAAAAAAAATTACAGTGAGATGTTAAAAAATACTGTTAGAATTTCATTTTATTTGTGAGAAAAAAGAATATAGCTTGCATTATGCATTTCATAGTAATAGCAATATTCATAATAGATGAATAAGAGAAGAAAATTCAATTTATGACTCTGTGCATTTATTAAAAACTAAAACATACTTGTGCTTTCAATTAGTATTATGGCCTTTGTAATGAGTTGGCCAAATTGTGTAGAGAGGTGACTTGACAATTTGTGAATTCCTGGGCATACTAACTAACCCAAAGACATACTTTGAGTATTAGTTTCAGGATAGCATAGTTCCACTCATCAAGTTAACCAGTCTAGACAAAAAATCTCTGCTTTTTAAATATAACTTGAAGATAAATATGAACATTTAAATCTTCTAAAAAGTTTTGCTCTGTCTCAGCTATCTATGTTTTGGCCTTAATAAATAACATTATTATGCAGGTAATAATAAGCAACCACTTTAAACAACTTAAGGATAGAATGTCAGACCTAGAAAATAAAGTGACTAAGCTGCAACATACAGGCCATGAAGAACACAAAGCAAATAAAGAAAGTGAATCATTGCAACGGCTGGTAGACGATTCAAAGAGAAACAACTTCAGAATTATGGGAATTGAGGAGAAGACGGAGGACAAAACAAAAGGCTTAAAGGATATGTTTCGTGAAATAATGCAAGAAAAATCCCCAAATCTAAGAAAAGAAATGAACATGGAACTATTGCTAGCATGTAGAACACCAGACAACTTTGATCAGAAGAGATCCTCATCATGACACGTAATAATTAAAATTCTAGAAACCCAACACAGAGAAAATATTAAAAGCGATAAGAGAAAAACAGAAGGTGACCTACAAAGATAAGCCCATCGGGATAACAGCAGATTTTTCAATCCAAACTCTAAAAGCAAGGAGATCTTGGAGCAATGTCATCCAAGCACTAAAAGAGCATAAATGCCAACCAAGACTGCTATATCCAGCAAAATTATCTTTTAATTTAAAGGGAGAACTTAAAACTTTCCATGATAGAGACAGCTTAAAGGAATTTGCAGCCACTGAACCAGTATTGCAGAAAATACTTAAAGGAAACCTAGAAAGTGAAAGGGAGACCAGCGACACCAATGACCCTAGAGAAGAAGTGACAATAGCTAGAGAAGAATGAGCTGAGAAAAAAACTATGTTGGTAATTAGTGAAAATGAGTAAATAAGATATGAAAGTTAAGGAATTCTGAAATAACTAAATTTGCCTTCATGTCTGTCACTTTAAGTATATTTATGTGGTATAGATTTAATGTAGAAATGTGATACAGTTTTAACTTTGTATTGTTGTAGCAATTCGCTTATCAGGTCACTAATAAAAGTTTATCCTAAGGAAACTGATTCATGTAAAGATAACCTTGTGAGTGTACAAATATGCACCTTACAGTATTCAGCCAAGGAAATTGAATTTTATGTATGTATGTATTTATTTTTTTTCTCTTTCCCAAAATAACTAGTCTTTTGAACAACATGCTTATAGTTATTTTCTAATGTGAACTGGAGGGTAAGGCCAGGTGTAACAATAACAACAAAGATATTGGAAAATATGGAAAAAAAATTTTGGTGAATATCCCAATAAAGGGATTGGTTGGATTCAGAGAAGAGATATCAAGATCTAACTACTGCAAACCCATTAGAGGAATAGGAAGCTGAGGTAGAGTAGTGACTTAAGTGAAATGACTTAGGTGCGGAAGATTAATAAGTTAAGCACTGTATAGTTTCTCGGACTTGGAAAACCCAGAACACAGACATTCTTTGGAACCATATGAAATGATAGCCAGAGCCGGGGAAAGGGACAGGGAGGGCGTGGGAGGGTAGTAAATGGGAAGAGATTGTAAAGTCGATATGATACATAGATGTGTGAAACACCCAAATTCATTGTAAATAATATGTATTACATTTGTATATTAATAAAAATAGTGGGAACAAACATAAATAACCTTATGAAGAGTAATAAAGCTGCCATACATTTTGGATTATGGGGAGTTGACCTAACAAACCGCAGTTTACACACGTTGTAGTCCTCTTAGTGATGTGCTTCAGAACTGCAACGAGGAGACTTTAAAAAGACGGAAGCAAAGCTTTCTTTTTATTGTCAAAAAGGGTGAGATTTCTCATAGCATTTTATGTTTTCTAGAACATGGAGCCATGTTTTATTTTTTTAAGTAACCAGTCATTGCTGGAATAAAAGTTAATTCATTTATGAGAAAAGGATTTTTGATGATTTATCATAGAAAGATAGAACACACCACAGGAAGAAATTTTGCAAATGAAAATACTTCAATAATAAATTCCTACCTTATAAGCAAGAACACCACACATGAGCAACAATTTCATTTCCCCATAATTTTCAAACTTGCTACATTTTGGTAATGTACTAAATTATGTTCTATGTTTTTCAATAAATACTTAAACTATTTCACGAATATAAGCATGCCAAATTCAAAAGAAGTTATAAATATTGATATATTTAAAAGAGAGAAAATACCACTAAACTAAGGCAGGAATGTCCTCTGGATAGAAGGACGCCCTCAACACGCCCCTGCCTATCACACCCCCCTCCCAGAAAGCAATATGGATGTGGCACTGTCTAACAGAACCTAAGGTAGAGCTATGTACCTCTGTTAAAAAAATAATTTGTTTAAAAAAAAAAAAACACTTCCAGATCATGATCTACAGATTCGTTGACTATTTCATTATCATTCAAAGCAACACTTTTTTTCAGAACTGTTCCTTTGCCTTCATACTGTCTCTATGAAAATTAAGTATTCCCTTGGAGAGAGACACCCCCCTATTTGAAGCCTTCTTTTCTGATTCGAAGCGAGCACTCACCTGCACCAGTTTCTGTTCTTGTGAGGCACGGTATTAGAGTTAAAGCTACAAACACAATGAGATTTTTCCCCATTCATTTATATCTACAACATTTTGATTTAGAATATTAAACCATTCTTTATCTTTTTTCTTGACTATGATATAATTGCATAAAAATATTGATTATATATTGTATTGCTTTTGTATTTCCCCGAAGAGTAACAGTACACAATCATTATCATATCAACCAATTTTATTTTTCCATTTCCCCCCCCAGTCATCTCAGTAACTTGGGTGAAACAGTGACCCTTTGCTAGCCTTGGTTTCTGCTCTTCTGCAACAGAGTTCAAAGTATAACAGCATCTATGACTTCCCAATTCCGGAAGATAGAAAGGTAAAGGTATTCGCTCGGCTAACAGTGACCCTACACTGCAGCCATTCAGTGCTATAATCTTGGCACCTGCACTCAGTCAGTTTCTCTAAGATTGAGTGTTTTCCATTTTCTAATTGATGTTAAGGAGCAGGTTCTGACTATCTGTATAAGTAAACTGTGATTTTCTTTATAGTTTTCAAATGATAATGTATATACATACATGTGAAATTGTCAGTCACATGCAGTTAAAAATCAGTGCTGCTTTTCTGTCGGTAGATGGCAGCAATGTACCAAATCTGATCTAACTTCGTAACTAAAAGTTACATGGATACTAAATACCCTGTTCTCTTAATAGAACATGAAGATTATTTAAGAGGAACTATAGCATCAATAGGATATGAACAAAAACATATTCCAAAAATTCTTTACTGCCAGTCCCAGTTCTTTATTCAGTGAAGGAAAGGTTTCAGTTTTTTTTAATTTTTGTTCCCAGTTTGCACAGCATGGGGGTCTTTGTCATTTTAACTGGATGTCACAATAGATACTGACAAAAGTAAAACTCCTTTAAGATAATAGCAATTCAAAGCGATACCAAGAAAAAGGCCCTGTCTTTCAGTAGTGGCTATCAAAAGTGGATTAATACATGCACGCACTGCTCTTTTATTTGTTTAAAAAATTAAAATGACTGGAAAGCGCTTACACACAGAAACCTTTTATAAGAGAAGAATGGGAGAAAGTAAAGAAAGGGGATCTCCAGACTTAGAGGCCGAGAACAAAGCAAGCCATGAGGAATGGGCCCCGGGGAGAAAGAAAAGCTACAAGACGAGATTGAACCGCAGAGAACTATAATAAATCTAAACAATGCCTCAGACTGCCTATCAGGGTACAAAACATATTTTGGTCAGCTATTGAATTTTCTCTCTATAAAATTCTTTATCATATGTTGAATCACACGGGGTCATTTTTCCCCTTTATAAATTAAGAGTTCTCTATGAATATTTTGGAAAATTGTATCTGTGTTGAGAATGCAGTTGTGTGACAAATATTTTCACTTTATACCACGAGAAGAAAGGAACCAAGACAAATCCTGCTCTTATAGCACGTCTGAAAAGTCAGCTCTTGGTATTAGAAATACATAGTGGAAATGATTTGTATAAAACAAATTTGTATTTTTTAAGAAAAAATTAGAACGGAGAGAGGAGAGGGGAGGGAAGGAGGGAGAGAGGAAACAAGAGATGACACGGCCCATACAAAATGAACAAACATGGGTGAAGCGCATGGAAGGGAAAAGGCTGAAAGGCTGTTGGGTTATAGCACCTCACAAGTTCAAAGTAAATTTCCAAAACAGCTTACAGATGTGGGATTTTTTCATATCAAGGTTAGGTCTTTTAGGACTGGATTACTTAGTTCTTTGACTAAAATACCCTAAGTCCTGTAAATCCTCCAGGGCCTACCATTTAATTATATTGGATATCCTGCATTTCTACTCAATAAAAACTACCTTATTATTTAATGACCTGACTTTAGAGTCTTTGAAGAATAAGTTCTGTATTGCTGGAGAAAAAAGAAAAGTGCAAAAAATGTTGCCTTGTTTTCATGACTTCTAATTTGGACTTCGTTTTCCATCTGATCATTCCACATGTTTTACATTCATGCATTTTCCTATATATTTTATCGACCTGGACGTATAGATTAAGAGCTTCTCCTACATATACACACATACATTTTTAATCGCTATTTTACTCTGTGGTGAAACCTTTTTTCAAAATAAAATAACTTTTTATATGCTCCGTATGTTATACTTGTGTTAACTCATAGGAAACAAAATCAACAATGTCAAGATTTATCATTATCCTCTAAAAAAAAGCAAGAAAAGCAGGTTCAATAGACTAGGTAAAGCATTTAAATACTACTAGATACGATATGAGCTTCAAATTGTCCATTGGTCATAAATTTAGGCTTTTAAATTTATATATTTTTTTAAAATTTACAAATTAAAATATTGTAATTATTAGTGAATAAAAGGTGAGATGTCAGTGACACTTTATGAATCTACTATGTGTTTAAAAATCTTCTGATAAGTCATATATTAAGTCTTTTCTTTCCTCAATACAGAATTATTCAGGTAAAATAATATTTAACAAAATATTATGTGTCAAAGTGTATTTTTAAGCTATTTTTCCCAAAATTGACTTGAGAAAACAGTACTAGTTTTTTTAATACATTTATATTAACAAATCATTGGAAGGGATGTATTTATATAGGAAACTACTTTAGAAAAATGTTTCTCTGGGGACATTTATTGTTAGTTGGAGTCGTGCTGTTATTTTACGTGAAAAAAAAAAAAAAAACTACTTGAAATTCTTACCAAAAGGACAACACAAAAGTATTAGAGGAATTTTATGATTGCTCCTTTTTACTCAAATTGGAAAGTGATGGCTTTGGAGTTATTAGAAAAATGTATAATTATTTCAGAAGCATTCTTAAAGCTTATTTCATAATGGAACATTGGTTTTTGTTAAAATCAAAATCCCTAAATCAAACGACAAAAAAATAATTTCTGATCTAATGTTTAAACACAAGATACTCAGTAGCAAACATATCTCATGAAAACATTTCTGAGATGACTATGTTCACGTAATTCAAGCCCTGAATATAAGTGCTTTATCACCTTATTAAATGAGAAAATAATCTCTTTTGTTTAATGAATAGTAAGGTGTCCTGAGAGGAGACGCTGTAGTATGTGACCAAACGTCCTTGTGCTGGAGCTGGTGTATGGGTCAGACTGCAAATGCAGTGATTACACAAATGTTTAAATGTCTTCTTTCCATTAACAGAAATGATGAAGCCACAGAAAACTAAATGATTAAGTGGGAAGAGGGGAGGAGGGGGGAGGACAGATTGTAATCTGAAAGGCACAGTGTGTGCTGCTGTGTATCTCAAAAGGCTGTCACATGCACAGCAAAGTAGAAGCGGTCTTTGCACAGGGGGCTGTTTAGATCTAGGGGGTTGAAACTAAAGTGCGGAAATCAGCCAAATGACATGCGTTACAGCTTTTCAGGTGGAAAAGATGGAAGAAGTACTCTGGCATGAAGCAGTCAGCAGTTCAGTCTGAGTATAAAAATATAGCTAATTAAAATCATATAGAATTTTAGTTCATTTGGCTTGTCTTTGAAAATTCAGATGTGGTCTGTGATTCTTTTCAAAATTTCAACCAGTTACCAGTTGAAAACAGAAATATTCTGATTCTGAAATTAAGATCAAATTTTGCTTTCTATTTTTTATACAAGCTTAAGTATTATAACTCCATTGTGAGAAAAATAAATATATTTGCAAATCCTTGTTTAATGAGGTCATAATACCACATCTACTGAATTTCTAAAAATAAAAATGAATTGGAAATGCTTCCATTGCTCCTTGCCCATATAGAATCTACTTATTATATTATTTATGGTGGTGATTTATAACTATTTACTGATATAGATAGGTTGCATTATTTTGCTCTAAAACCTGAATGTATTTTGGTATTGTATGGTCAACACACATGTAACAGAGACCCTTTTCTTCTAATTACTGTATCTGCGTTCCTTTTGACAACTATAGGCAATCAAATTTGTTACTTGGTTCATAAGCAAAATCTACCAGAAGAACAGAAATTTTATTGTTGTCATAACATAGATTGAGCCGATTCATCTAGACAGTGACAACCACCACCATTTCAACATTTTTCATAAAAATATTTTATTCAGACTCTTATTCTTTCATTTATCCTCTCGCTATTTTCTTAATTTTTATATTTTATGTATAATAAAAATAAAATGTATAATAAAATAAAATTAATGTGTAATAAAAATTAAAATGTATTCTTTATGCATAATAAAATATGCATATAATACGTTATTTGACAATCTTTCATTGAAAAAGTATTTGATAAAATTGAATCCTTATCAAGTAAAGACTCTTCCTGCATATTGCTGAAGATTCCTCATTATCAAAAATGTACAGTGTAAATCTGTCTAATGAGCCAATTTTAGTGATCAAGGAAACCCAAGGGCAGAGTGAAGCTCATCACTATAGAAATAGCATTGGATAAAAAATGATCATTCAGAACCCAGGTTTCAGAATAAAGTGCTATGAGGTAGTAAGGTGGAGAGTTTCAGCTTATAAGGAGCTTTGTATCAACTAAACGGCAAATGGCTTGAGCGATTTCAATTTCTGTGTATGGCCAACTTAGAATGTGGTGTTGAAACGTTAGTTAGTTTGAAATGATAAACATACAGAGGTAGTATCTCAAGTGTGTTGTGGTACAAAAGATACGTAAGAGAGTTCTGCTTACCCAAGTCATAGATTGTGGAACAATACAAATTTTCCCCCTATTAACAAACATTTTGAGTATGACGACAGTTAGGTAAAAGAATCCCATTTACTGGGCGCTTATTGTGTATTGGAATCATTACATATTCCATACATCTAACATTTATATTGTCTAAGGCAAGGATTCTTGTTTCTTTTCAAATACCAAATAACTAAAATTTAGGGATTAAGTAAATTAACTCCCTAGACATCGATCAAAGAAGTATAAATGAGAATTAGAAGTTGAGTTTCTGTTTTAGCTGATGTCTGCCATTAAGACAAAATATCAAAAATTGGGAGATTTTGGCTTACACTTTCATGCAGGATTCAGGCCTCAGTAGCCTGGCTTCACAGTACAGGGCACAGTAGAAGTGCCTCTGATGGAGGACAGATGCCCATGTTACAGTAATCAGAAGCAGAAATGGAAGAAGCTGGGGACAAGAACGTATCCTTCCAAGTTATGCCTTCAGCAATCCATCCAACTTTTCTGAACTTAAAACTTTTGGGGAATATTCTATATCTGAGCCTTAAAATTCTGCTTTAACCCCTAAAATCTCATGTCCACCTTAGTATGCAAAATGAGTATAGTTGAGTTCTAACATTCACTGACATTTTAACAGTTACAGCATTGGTGAAATACCCATTTCCAAAACCTCCTCTGAGACTCAAGGCAAAGTCTTATCTGTGAGTTAAATGCCCCCAGAATACAATGGCACAGGATGAATATTCTCCTTCCAAAGGGGACAAATAGGGGATGTAAAGGAACCGGCTCTGACCAAGAGTGACATCCTCTCAGGCAAACATCCAATTTGGTAGCTCCACATCCATCACCCTGGTCAAGTTGTGGCAAAATATCAACTCCAAAAGTTTAGGCCACTCTACATTTACAGCATTGCCTATTGCAGCTACCACAGATTTTTCCTTTGCGGCGGGTCTGCTCACTCAGAAGCCTTCTCGTGTTCTTGGCATCCCCATATTTCTGCGGTCTCCACTGTAGCTTTGACTTCACTCTCACATTCTCATACACTTCCCTCCTAGGCCTTCTTCTAAACTCTGGGTGTAAGACTCCAGAATACAACAACTTTTGCATTTTGCTTGATCGTAAGTACCACCACTGAGTGGATGACTCCGAGGTCTACCAGTTCCCCTGCCCTTGTGAATCATGCCTTCAACTGCCCCTGAACTCCTACATTGCTGTAACTGGGGAAACCCTTTTCTACGAGGCACTGCAGTGCACCCTGGGGTTTCCTACCAAAGCAACATTTTCGAAGAAGGTTACTCTTTCACCCTATTGATTAAGAAAATGCTAAGTCTTGTTGACTCCTCAAGTCAACTTTCCCATTTTCCTGATCAAAGTACTTAATTCCATTTTAATGCTAATTATAATAACCCCATTCTCCATTTCCTCCACTTTCCAGATGTGTGTTTTCTGTTGAAACTGCAAACATTTTCCCTCATTTGGCTGTGATATTTGCCTGCAGTTTTCACTAGGACTATGTATAAAATCAATCAAGAGTACCAATGCCATTGACTGAATGTTGGACAAGCTTTCAGATTTTCTTTCCAGAGTTTAATGAGTCAAAAATCTTCAATCTAATTCTCAAATAAAGTCTCCGGACATGGGCAAAGCGGGATCGCACTTCATGCCCTTTTCTAAGACACATGGCATCTAGGGCAATAGCCAATAGAATCCTGCTTCCTATCTGAAACCCCATGAGCCTCGCTTTCCTATCTTATATACCTCTGGCATTTTAACCTTCTTAAGCTCTGACAGACTCTCCCATGAAGCTCAGCTTAGAGCATTCTAGTTCTTCTATCACTCGCATCTGTAAACTTGTATCAACCCCTCCTGCAAACCAGCTTTAAAGGCTTTTAAACTACATTATCAAGTGCAGTCACAGATACATCTTCCTTTCCTGGTATCAAATTTTTTTAGTCAATTTTCTTTTACTGGTACAAAACAACTTGTAACTACCATTTACAAAAGAAGAGGTTTATTTTCGCTCATAGATTGCTGAAGGATCCCATTCATACCTGACGGCAAGGCAAGAAGAATTGGTGTAAGATGAGTGGGAAAGTCCTCGTCACCTTGACAAGATACGTATGTGCACAAAATGCTCAACTTCATTGTGAACCTTACATTTTGCACTTACACATATCAATAAAATGAGAAAAAAAAAAAGAAATGTTGTAAGGGCCTTTGATGGAGCACAGTGGCTCACACCACAGCAACCAGAAACCAGATGAGGGAGGACAGCTCTGTAGAAAGTAAAGCAACTTTCCCATCATTCCCTTAGTGACCCACTTTTTCTTTTCACGCCCTACCTCTGAACATGAGGCATTTGGTTTTATTTTAGATTTAAAATATAGCAGTTTCTCTGTCTATTTTAAAGTTTCTCTTATCTATTTTTATAGTGTCTTTCTTTAGTATATCCTAAATGTATAGAAAAAACAACACCAAAAGATAACATTGCAGAAAGTTTAATTACAGATTTAATTGATTTTTTACTTGCACATTTTAAATTGAACAGCCCCCTACTTCATCTAGCTCAACAGGAGCTCACACTAGACAACAGCAGAACTGTGAGTTTTGAGAAATGGAGATAAGAAAACAGAAAAACAGAGAAAAACTTATTGTCTCACATCAGATTACTTCCAGTCACATTTTTGTAGCAGTCAAAGCAGAAAAGACTTCCTTATAACAATGATTAAGGTGAATATGAACTGCCTCTCTTCAGGCAATACTAGTCTGGTTGGGGATGAAGACATTTTCTTGAAGTATCTGTTTATTTAACATGTAGCGTGGGTGACTCCATTTTCGTTCTAGTCCCCTGGGGGTGAGTGTAGGAATGTAGTCTACAAAGACACCTCCTTCCCCTAGTGCTGTCTCCTCTGCAATTTTGTTTATCAATTGTCACACACACACACACACACACACACACACACACACACACACACACACAAAATGGCCACTGGAATGGTGTCCAGACTAGTAAATAGAAGAAAGTTAAGATGTCTCACAGAATAAAAATTTTTGTTAGGCCAAAAGAATGGTCAGAAAATTCTATCATACAGATGAGATAGAGAAGGCTTTGACATGTGGTACAGTAAAGAAAAATTCAGCTTGAAGGGATCATAAGAAACAGAAGAGGAAAACTGGCAGAGATAAAGTTAAAGGGAGAGCTCAGATTTAGAGTTTTAATAACTTTATGTGCCAAAGGAGAGAAATAGCTTATGTAATTAATACTAAAGAAAATTAGCAATATTCAAAAATTAGTCATCAGAAAAATGATATTTTTCATTCTTTAATTATTTTTTTTAAAATAGCACATCATTAAATACTAGTAAAATATATGGTATGTCAGTATTAAATAGCTCAACGTGCTTAATTTTCAAGTGAGAATACTGAGAGATTTTTAGAGGGAATATATTCTCCTGAGTTCTTAAAGTTATTTTTGAAAGAATTTGGTATAGCACTAAAATCTTAGAATTCTATAATTTCGCCTATCAAGCTCTGAATCACGACTAATTTTCTAACATATTTTGGAATAAATGTACTTGCATACATGTAATAAAAACATGGTCTTTGATATGCTTGAAGGCAGCTGGTGATGTAACTTTGCATATATATATGCATATATATACATTTACAGCATATATATATATGTATATACATAATATATGTTTATATATATGTTTTACTAAAATAACTAAAGCTAGTCAGTGACTTATAGATTTTAGTTTTCCCAAAGGCTGAGCTATAATAAGTTCAGAAACATTTCTTTTTCTGCTCGTCATCTCTAGTTTAGGGAAAACTAAATGGTCACACTTCAAGGTAGTCGTCACCTTCTACCGAAAGCAAACAGACATTGAGTAGGTAAGGTGTTGCTAGGCTAAAGGATGGATCTTGAGATACAGCTTATGTATATTTGTTTTTAGTGTTTATTCCATGGACTTCAGTGAATCAGTGCAAAACAAACAAAACAAAACAAACAAAAACCCACCTAGCAGTAGCAGCTTTGTGGGCCCAACATAGGCTTCTTCCAACACAGGCTGAGATCTCTGAGAGACGAGATGCTTTCAATTTATTTATCATTGTAGTCTCATCATGGTGGAAAACAGACACTCAATGATGAAATCTGGGAAGTCAAAATTATGCAGTTATGAAATAAAAATTGCATTGAATGGTATTAAACAACCAGCAGTCTATTCAAAATATTGTAATTAAAGTACAATGAGAATAACTGAATATTAAACTTCATAGTTTTAGTGAATCTTAAATTTAAGTGAACATATTTATTTAGTGTTCCCAGAAATAACTGAGGAAACAAAATTAATAAAATAGTCAACTCTTCCTATATAAGTTGGTGTGGGACCCTGACTAGGCCTGGGATAACTGAAGGTAAAAAGCAGCTCCCACCGCAATAATCTCCTCTGAAGACCTGCAGGAGTGGAGCCACTCCCTTTTATCCCAGGCCCAGGATGGCCTGGAGCTCAGGTTTCATCTTACCCAAATTCCTAATTTTCCTCTGCTCCCAGAGCCTTACCAGAAATCATTTGGTCAAGTTTCAAAAGATCCAAAATGCAAATTAGGTGACTTTCAGACCCCCAATTCCTCCAATCAGTGAATGACCCTTGCCCTATTGCCTTGGCTGACCCTCCTTCAACTCCTTATAAGCCTGGTCCTCATGGACAATAAAAGAGCTGTAAACCTTGAGTCAGGATGCAGGATGCTATTCTGTTGTACTCACGCTGCTGGAGACCCTATTCCCCCAACGCACCAGATCCTGTTCCTCCAGACTTTGCTGGTTCCGGATCACAGGTGGCCAAAGGTAGCCGGGGACTCCAGAGACCTCAACAAGTCGGAAGTGGCCTTCCACGTTGTATGACCTCAAAAGCTGGGAACATTCGAGATGCATGTATACCAAAATAATATGTATGTAAGGACTATAATAAGTGTAACACCATAACAGGTCAATTAGGCAACTTTGTAATGTGAAAAAAATGTTCTGAAAATTTTTCTACAGTGATCTTAGATTTCACAAGAATAGAACAGACAAGGGATATTGAAAACGCTGATCTGATTTTTTTTTTCATTTTGAAATAGATTTTCTTAATGTAGATGCATTTCTAAACTGGATGTGGTGGCACATGCTTGTAATCTCAGTACTCTCTGAAGCTGAGGTGGAGAGTCGTAAATTCAGGCACAGCCTGGGTAATTAACAATTTAGCAAGTCAGTGAAACACCATCTCAAAAAATGTGAAGTTCTGTGGGAAGGATCTAGGTTTAAATCTCTAGTAACTACACTCAACCCCACCTACACCCTCAAAACACACCCACTCACACACACCCACAACTACACTCACGCCCCCCCCCCCCAACACACACACATTCACCACAACTGCAGACTTCTGATTGCTCATTGACACTCTCAACAATTCCCTACCCTTCACAACAGAGGAAGAGAAGTCCTGGGGTCTTTATGTGCTATTCACACACTAATCTGCCCATCTGTTTTCTACAGCAAGTGGACACGCTCTTGTTATTTCCATCTTGTGTTGGGGTGAAGGTTACAACTATACGTTGAGTTTTATGTTTATGAGGGAAAAGTTATAAGTTTCATAATAATTAGAGAATGCACTTTATTCACAAAACTATGATTATTTACCTTCAATTGTGAGTAAGCAATTTAAAAACATAAATGAACGTATAGAACTATGTGTTACTCACAAAATGAATGCTTTTTTCTGAGTTATGATGGTTTTAGTTTGTTATCTTATGTACAAATGGAAGAAAAACAACCTCTCATAGTGATTGGTTTATTACCAACTGATTTTCATTCCTTTTAAATATTTATAAAACAGCTAAAATATGTACGTATCACACTTTCACAGGCTCTATAGATTTAAGCACATGGATAAATGTGAGAAGAAGTGTATTATATCAATCATTTACAAATAGCAAACCATATAATTCTTAAGATAATGTTTTAGGTAACTTTGATTGTCCTCATAATTTTTCAGACTAACAATTAGTAACATTGGAAAATTTATCTAAGGGTTAGAGGAAAAGAAATGACAAGAATGGCCAGTTATTCTAGAAATTCTGCATTTTACATCTGTCAATGTAAATTTACATTTTATGTTTTATTTTCAGAACTTTTCCCTTAAAATATGACTAATATAAAATAATATGCTTAATATAAACTTCAAACTTCACAACATACATAGGATCGCTGTTATTTTCAATATAAAGGAACTTGACTTGAAAAAGATTGTAAATTATTAATAGCAAACACAAGTTTAATTCACACTGCTATGAAGAATTACATATTATTACTACAGTTCTTAGACATTTTTCTAACACACACACACATGCACACATACAAAAACTCAGATAAAAGACTGTTAAATTCAAAGTAACTGATATAATATGTTCACACCACGAAGGCAGCTAAATGTGGTAGAAGGTTGATATGAGCTCTCTAACCCATTCAAATCAGTAAACACATGACAACTGAGATCTTTTGTGGGAGCACGATTTAGGATAGCACATATATAACATACATTACACATAATACATCTCAGATTAAGACACATTACTTTACTCTGCATAAATGAAAGAGACTTAAATCTCTATTACTCATAAAGTATTAATAACATATTTTAAGGGCAGACAAAGCAGTAATTGTCTTCCAAATATTGTAGATGTATCAAGATGAATTGAAAGGTGTGTGTATTGGGTCAAAGTAACTTAAAATGTCGCTTAATCAATTTAAAAACAAATAGTATCCAGTGATTTGTTTAAGTCAGTACTGTGAATATGGAGAAGAAAGCTCTGATTTCTCCATAGCATGGATTATTTTTGATAATTAAGAAGTTAGCATTGCAGCCAATAAATGACAATGGAATCCATCCAATTATAATTCTAATGACCAGTATACTATTGCATTAGCTTAGAGTACACACTCATAAATTTAGAGTTTAATGTTAATGATGTTTAGAGGAGAGTTGATCATTTTACCTCTTTTTGAAATCCCTTCTGAACATGAAAATTCGCTTACTATGCATCTTAAAAAATAATACAGACAATGAATAATATGCTTATATGCTAAAAATGATATTGGTTCTTTTGACATGTGCTAAGTTAAATGTCTTATTATTTGAAACATCATTTTGGTAGCTATTAAAAACTAGGACACTAATTTCATGTATATTTAGAAAATACTCTTAAATATGCACTAGTATAGTAATGATAACAGTTTATTGCAACCATTTAATTAAGAATAACAGCTTTTTCAAACTCTAGAATCCAATCCAAACATAAATGCATGGGATTTGATAACTAGAGAATTGTCTTTGAAAGGAAGGATGACATGATAGCTAATGCATGCACATGGAAACTAATTAGATTTTTTAGCTAATGAATCCCCATTTAAATAAATGTGATTCAATAAATAATGGATCCCCATGGAAATGAATAGAATTGGATGACTAACACACCCCACTGAAATGAATGTGATTCGATAGTTATCGCATCCTCATAAATGTGTTAGATTGAATCCCATTCATTTTAATTGCAATAAATTAAAATAGCTTTTGTTCATGGCCTTTTGGCTAAGATCAAATGCTTTGTCCTCTATTTGAAGACTATATTCTACCCAAGCAAGCAAACCAGACTTACTGATTGAAGAGGCCCCTTCCTTTCTTAACTGCATGATCTATAAGCTACACATGCTGTTCATTCCAGTAGGGATAAATCACTACTCAAGCCCATTCGTTTCAATGGAACATTTGTTGTCAATTGATTCCATTAATTTCAATGGAGAACTTTTAGCTATTACAAACAGAATCATTGAAACAAAGTATTTAAATGCCATTAGTTTCAAGAAAAAAAGTCAAAAATGTGCTTGTACATCTAAAGCCAAATTCTTAATTCAGATCCTTTGCTACAAGTCATGTACATTCAAATAAGTATTTTATTAAAAATTACATAGTGCAGAGATCACTTTATTAATAAATGTGTAATTGACTCATGAATTAGTGAAAATATTCTGCAAAGTAATATTTTGAAAAGGACAGGATGTGACTACAACAATAATAATACTCCTACCTGAAAAAAGGTTTTGAAATATTTAAAACAGTTTCTTTATTAAATATGTTTATTTTTAATCTTTGCATTTAATTGTGTATTTTGTTAAGATCAATGATTTATTAACATATTTCAGAACAAGAAGAATAGGAAAGCGTTGTTTAAAGTCTATCTTCAGCCATGTTTTTAAGTATTTCAACTTTATGAGAACATAAAAAGTAATGTGATTAACCAAGGAGAAAAAAATATATTATTTAATTGATAGGCTGGAGATGCAGTAATGATGCTTAATTTAACTGACCTGCCCAAGGAAACACACAATATTGTCACAAGCTTGAACAAAAGTGTTTTGTCAGAATCTTGAATATATTTTTAAAGAAAACCGCTCCTCAAATACTTTCAGAAAAATATGATATTCAGCCTATCCCAAATTTCTTCCTTTTTGAAACTTAATTTGCTGGTAGAATTTTAATTTATTTAAAATAAAGTATCTTCAATAATTCTTAACAATATTAATATTATTAATAAACAGACATGGATCAATAATGAGTGCTATATATGGGCAATATTACATATATGACAAAGTTTATTGTTAGTAAATGTGTATTTTAGGGTAACTTAGTCAAGAGCTCAAGAGAGAAAATAATGGCTCTTACCAGCAACACAATGTTAAACATATTGAAATAAATCAGAGGTATGAATAGCCTTAGCATATTAACTGCTATTGGCTTTTTATTGCTTTCATATAAATATGGGTGGTTCTACATCACATATTTAAGTAGAAATTTTAAAATTATGCTATCTTACATAACAAGATTTTCCAAAACTAACATGATCAACTTGTGTGAAATTTCATGGTTAAAGAACATTTGGTGGCTCCTAGTTTCTCCTGAACATTATCTCAGTGCTCTAATACAATATTCAAGAACCCTCAATTTTCTACCAGCTACCAGAAAAGAACCTGTATATTATAGACAGGAAAGAGTAAATAGGATAGAGATTGGAGTTATCAAAGATGTGGCAAAGAAATATACTGCACAGTATGCTTAATAACATATATTTTTCTATAGTTGAAAGAAAATTAGTCAAGCTAACAACATTATTCAAAAGTAGCATGGTGAAAATTGTTACATCTTATGCTTAGATGAATATAGCAATACTTAGCTGGGATATTTTTAAAAAATCATACGACCAGTGTTACACACAAGATATTTACTAGCAAACCTCAACACTGCTTTGAGGGTAATGATAGTAAAATATGTGGCTAAAAGTAAAATTAGATGGAAAGCATTAGAACTTTCGTTTTGTTTGGGTTTCTTTTTCTAAAGTAACATAAAGTTTGGAACTAACCTGAACTTGGAGCTTCAGTTTTGCCATTTATGTAGCAACTCTTAGGTAATTTACATACGAAAGAGGAACAATGATAATGCATATTCACATATGCCATATTTCTTAATTACTTTTTCACTACTGGGACACATTATCTGACATACACAACTTAAGGGAGGAAAGGCTTATTTTAGCTCAGTTTCAGCAGGTCTTCACGCCTTTGTGGACAGCCTTTAATGTCCACACGGCACAGGCAGACCCTACCTAGAAAGAAGCTGTTCATGGCATGGCAGCAGGAAGCTGAGTCTGAGAGAAAAGGTGGAGCCAGCATGCTCCCTTCCAGGTCATGTGCCCATGATACAGGATCCACCACTTCTGTGTTAAGTCCCAAAGATTTGCCCGTTCTGGAGAGAACCCCAGTGATTACCCCTTCTGACCAGGTTGGGTCCCTAAGAGCACATGGAAATCTATAGAAAATCCACAACATTCAAACACATAAGATTTTTTGGGATACTTTCTAGACCCAAATCATAACAACACCATAAAAGAGATTAAACTGTTGTGAGAAAACTGCTAAGAAATGTACCTTATGCACGGTAGATACTATATTTTCAGCTGATATATATATATATATATATATATATATATATATATATATAGTTATATAGTTATATATTATAGTTATATATTATAGTTATATATTATAGTTATATATTATAGATATATATTATAGTTATATATAATATAAAATGTGTGTGTATACATGTGGGTATATATATATATATATATATATATATATATATATATATATATTTACATCTATCAAAGATATAGAGGAAACTGAGAACTCTAGCAACAACCAAATTGCCTTTGACTGAATTTCAAAATCCATAATGACTATATCAGTGCTACCTTTTCTATTCAGGTGAGATACTTAAAAATTCATTGTTTGCTGTTTACACATGGCTAAAAAGTACTTTTGAACCCTAAGTTGTTCAGAATATTAAATGATTAAATTCACTCACCTATTAATGCCCTGGATAGGCAATATGTAGTATTGATAATGAGGCAAAAAAATAAATTTTAAGAAAAGCCAGAAGAAATATTCTGTGAGCCAGATCATTTCACAATAGTGCAGAAATTACTGGATCTTTTTGCAATTTTTGTGTTAGCTTGATGATTCCTTCCTTTAGATACTATATGCAATTACATAGCTGTGAGTAGTTGAAATTTACATTGAGAGGTTTGTATTTTTTTATCTCTGGCCAACAATGGCTGACATAGAGCTACTTTCTCTTCGTTTGAGATTTTATTCTAGTGAGTCATGTACACAATACTGCGATCAATACTGTACATACGGTGCTGTCATTTTCAGAGTTGATGGGCACTGGAAAAAGCGGCCAGCAAAGGGAAACACACCAGTTGGTACTTTGGTTTTGATAACATCGTTTAGCTTAAAGAGGAAAATTGTTATTTCACACTAGAGGGGATTTCTGATTTTAATTTGGCCTTCCCAAAAAGGTGAGAAGCTTCATTAAAGATATCCCTCTGTTCATTAATTAATTGATAAGCAGTTGTAATAAAGTGCTTAGAGGATTGATTGTCATTAGAAATTTCTCTAGAGGCAACGTTTCTGGAAGAACAAACTATCAGCTAAGGAATATTCTAAGCCAGTGTTTAATATGCACAAAGAGGCCAGAGAAGGCTTATATTTCTCTGAAGCTAAGGGAAATACATTTTAAAACTCAAGATAATTTGATATTTAAAGTATGATTCCCTTGAATTTTATAAATGATTTAAGTTTTCACAAGAGATATCGGCAACTGTTCTGATGAGAGTATTTATATTAAATAATAATTTGTGATTTTATTTATCACTTTTAATTCTATAAATAAAATAGATATTTCAAAGGAATAAGTGATGATAATATTCTATTTTCTTTTGGCTCTATATTTTATAACATTTTCCTCTGTACATGTATTTCTGAACCATTTCTTTACTCTGTCTCACTCTAAGCCCGTCCTTATTTTTTTGTTTTTGTTTTTGTTTTTTGGTTATCATGTACTAGTTGTGATACATTTTTTTTCTCTGAATCTATTCGCATTTTCTAGTGTTAATTTCCTTTGATTCATAGAATTCTTTAATAGTAACGCTAGATTTTGAGGTCTAGTCAGCTATCACAAACACACATGCCCGCACTCAAACACATAATTATGTCACGTGATTAGATCTTGGAATAGCACAGTGAAGAGCATGGCATTTTTTAATCTAACAAACAAAATACAGGAAGAACAGTGACTTAAAACTTCTCAAAATTCCTATGGGATATATAGCATTCGTTCTTGAAATCTTACTGTATCGACACAGGAAGAGGGAGAGTGCTTGTTGTTGAGCCACGCCTAGCTTCTCCATTCATAACATCCATCCAACCGCAACCATGCCTGTGCCTCTCCTCCAGAAGTGTGTCATTAAGAAGGCTTCCTCTCTCTAGATCGGGAGTGTGGCTTCACCTCAGGTGGAAGAGACTGTCGGTGCTTTCGATGTTGCCCACCCCTGTGTCGTCAGATACAATTGACATGACAGAAAAACACAGAAAACAGTAAGAGGAACAGTCCTGAGATTTCAGTGAGGCTTTGTGACTGGGAAGACTGTGCATAATACCAGCCAACAAGTACAGGAATGGTCAGTATAAGGCACAGGTAGCTCTTGAAAAATTTCCACACATTGTGTACAGGTAAACAAACAGAAAACAAAATATTCTCATTGGAACAAGGGGATTAAGCACAATCTCTGATCAAATAGGCTGTATTTAAGCTGCTCTCACTCAGGATAAATATCTTAGAAGATATGCTTAAAAATAAAAATCTCATGAATCTGTGGGCATCTGGGAGCACATATGTCGGTCCAGAGATGCTTCTTCTTGGGAGGTATTAGAGAGAGAACCTCCAAGTACACTACAACTGGTAGAAGAAAAACGATTAGTTTCTTCAACTGATAGTAACACATAAGCTACAAACATTTGAGTACAGGTATAACCACACACACACACATGCACACATGCAACAGTAAAAGATGAAATTGTAATAATTCAACTGGACAAAATGGCTTAAGGCTTAAATGCCTTTGTCAGTTTGTGGCTTATCCTAACACAGAATTGAGGCCACATTAGGCAGTTTAAACAACGTAAAAGTGCAATACAAACAAAGTCTGAGAAAAGCAATCATAAGCCACCTAAACCAAAAGAAATAAAACATAAATATATATTCAGCAAATCCATAAATGACTTTATGGAAACAGAAATACCCTGGTTAAGGGATCGGATTCATTCAGTATTCTTTATATTTGTAATGAATATTATCTAAAAATAGAGTTTTGAACAAGCATCCTGACGAAGCCTGAAAAAAAGAGGAAACAACTTTTTTATTTCTGTATTCATATATATAAATATATATATATTCAATAAACATATATATTTGTAAGCACACCTCTCTATCATCTATGTTCCTATCTGTCTCATTCTTTACCTATCCATCCAGAGATAAACATCTACCATGATCTCTTATTTTATTCATAATCTTTCAGCGAATTGTTTTTTACTTCCTCCATTATTTTTTTAGGTTTTTTTTTTTTGTAGCTATCTCACATGAAAGCAATATGTTAACTTTCTTCTCAGTATGTTTGCTATCTATGTATAAAATGCTGGTGAAATTTTATGTTGGTATATTATCATGAAACTACTAATTTTTATCAATTCTAGCAGTCTATTGAAGAAGTATTTTCTTTTCTAATAGAATCATATCATTTTTAAAATATATTTTATTTCCCTCCATATCTTCATATAATTTATTTATTATTCTTATTTGTCATGGGCAAATTTTCTGATTCTATTAAGCAAAGTTAGTGAAAATGAATATCTTGTTCTTTTTCAGTTCTTGGAAACACTTTCTGTTTTCCCATTCAATACAAGGTTGGCAGTGAGACAATCACAAGTGACCCCTGTTATGTTGAAATACAATCCTACTTGTATTATTTTTATCATGAGAATATGTTTTAGATGAATACGTTTGTGCCACTATTAGCATCTATTTTGTATTGTGCAGTAATACCTACTCTTGCTTACTTTTGGAACAAATATCATTTTTCAATTTTTCAATTTCAGTTTGTGTGTATGATGACTGGTGAAGTATCTTGTGTGCATACTTGTCTTTGGGTGTTTCTTAAGCATTAACTCAATCATTCTACATCTTTCAATTGAAAATTTAGTCTGTCTAGATTCAAGATAACTACTGAAATACAAAACTTCTCTTATGTTCTATTTATTTTAAACATCATTTTCCCCCTTTCATTGTTCATCTTTGAGGTTCAATGATCTAGTACATAGAAAAGTGTTGATGGTTAAAGATGAAAAAATGATCAAATTTATATAACGTACATTGCATATCACAACTAAATGAGATTTGGTAGAGCAGTGCAACGTGTATTTCACATTGACAATGTAATACACCGCAGCTCTAGAAAGAAGAACAAATCTCAATACCATGTCATTTAGGCTCATGAAAAGTATTTGACTAAGTCTAACACCTTTTCATGAGTTAAACAATCAATGAACTGGATTAGAAGGGAAATTTCTCAAAGTAATAAAAATATTAGTGAAAATCCCTTAGTGATGATCATGCTGCTAAAGGAATATTTGTGTTCCAGCCAAGCTAGAAAAAGACAAACCGTGTTTCCTCATGTCATGTTCTCCTGCTAACATACAGGAGGTTCCAGCCAGGGGAAAGCGACAAGCAAAACAAGTAAGAGGCATCCATGTTGAAAACAGGAAGAAAACATTATTTTTCCCAAAATTATGATTTGCTACACAAGAAATCATAAGTAATCAAAAAATATCTCAAAACTAATAAATAATTTCTGCTTGGTTGAAATATTTAAGAATAATATTGAAAAATCAGTTGTATTTTGATATACTGGCAAGAACCCAAACTTGAAAAGTAATAATAATTTGATATATGGTACCATTAAACATTATAAACTATTTAAAAATAAACATAAGTGCAATATTTGCATTGTGAAAACTGCAAAACTACATTCCTGAAAAAAATTAAAGATCAAAAAAAGATTTAAAAAATTGATATTCCTACAGTACCTATACTATGTTAAATGTTGTGGCTTATTTTTATATTTTATTGATACAAAAATAACGAGCCTAGGGTAAACCCCTTTATCAATGTGTTATTTCATTTGATTCTAACCATCTTACATGGCACTGCAAATGCGATGAGGACTGTATTTTAAACCGCTTCTGCCCTCTGACGTGGCAGGAGAAACATGAGAAACTCACTGTCAATTTTTACATTTAGTCCAAGATTTTCAATTTTGGCATTATTTTTACTTTGAATAATTTTTGTTGTTGTTGTTCTAAAAGAACTATCCTGTAATGATAGAAGCCCTGGACTTTTTCTGTTAGATTTAAGTTGATCTAAGTTGAGTTTCCCAGTTTTCTTCCAGCTTTCCTTTATGTTTATAATAAAAAAATGTCTGTAGACATTGACAAATTTCTCCTGGGATTTAAAATCACTCCCATGTGAGTATAGTGTCTTAGACAATACAGCAAGAGATCTGTGAATCAGACTTATTTTTTTTTTTGAAATTGAGAAAGTGCGTCACTAACTTTCTGTCCTGTGCTTGCTTTTAATACCATTGCCCATACAATATAGAATTGCTATCTTGACATTTTCAGTTTTAATATTTCTGCAATTTTCACCTCTACTTCCTGTTTATTCCTATGGAAATTATTAGGTTGCAAAATTAAATAGGAATCATACATCATCTTATGTTTTCTAAGTGATCTTACTGAATCTGTACACATGTCACTAGAAAAAAAAAGTCTTATACAGCTTGTGTTCTGAGTAATTAACAAAGTTTAAGGTCTATCTAATAAATGTTGTTTCTAAGAATTAAACACAGAAACATGTGATAACACTACACCTGTATGTAAAACTAAGCCAGTATCTTGGTGAAAATAAATGACAAGTCCACTTATGGTAAATGTGTACCTATCTTTAATCACTTTTAACATTCTATAATGACATTTTCTGATGTGCAGTATAAAATAAATATTTGTCTATTTGTTTTACAGATGTTGACTCAAAAGAAATCAACAAATAATTTCTTCCTCTGGAGGTTATTTTAAAATTTTTCCTACATCCTTAAAATGCACTTTTTCATTTGTCGTGTGGAATTTGCAGCTCCTCCTCCCACACATGGTATTCTTAAATACAATAGTTTTATTTGAACATAAGCTAGAGGAAATAATGAAGATATAGAATGGGTAGTATTAAAAATATGTTCAGTAAAATTAAAGAGAATCTGAGCCCTTCTGTAAATGTTCCAGCACTTGAAGTTAGTAATTCTGAAATTATAGCACTCATTGAGCTGTTTAAAATTATGAAACATTTCAAAGGTTAAACAATGGTATTAAATGGTTAGAGGAGTTCATAAATTACTCAATATAGATTTTTTTGGTAACAAAGCCACTTTAAAATAAAGAGAGCGGTTTGGAACTGTATTGATTTATTCAGTTAAAAGTGCCAATACATATTCTCATTTCACTTTTCTTTTAGAAATATAATCAAGAAAATGTTACTCATAATTATTGTAATTTTTGATACTAAATTAAAGAATTTAAGTACATCCCAATTGATTTTTTCTACTGAGCCAAAGAGTCACTAAAGATGAGATTGAAAGGAAATGTCTTTGTCCTAATGTATCTAAGATAAAAAGCTTTGGAAAAAGCAATCTTTCAGTAAAATGAGTAAAAACAGCAGAGGTAGAGAAGTATAAAATATTTAACAGGTTATTCTTAATGGGCCAACTGTTTATATGCATCTTGATATGAGTTAGAAAATTAACAGAAATTTCAAGTAAAGTTCTGATTCATCAATTGTGTCACATAATTGTAAAACTCCTCTGAAAGAACATATCTTATAATGGAGAAATACTCTCAAGATTTCAAATTTTCTGAGCAAACTACTTGGCATTAGAAGTGAAGCAGAGCCTGGGTCATATGTCATGAAACCTGATGGAAAAAAATAGAAGTTGTTTTGCTGTTCATTTGATTTAAGAGTGTAACTTTAGGTGCACAAAAGGTACGATGTTAAAATATAAACGTTCAAATGAAGAAAAAGTGATTGTTAAGTCAAAGCAGGATGAATAGTAGAACAATTCTCCCTCTGTATGGATCTTGTCGATATGTGGCTGCCGATGGTAAGTCAAATCTTGGAGGGATGTTTTCATTTAATACTATATGCATTTTGTAAAGGAATGAAATCATTAACATTGCACTGGGACACTGTTACTTACTAGAAAATATAGGGACATATGGAAATGTGTAAAATATAGTTCCGTTATTCTCATATTCAGAAAATATGCATAGCTGTCCGTATATCCAGGAAATGAGCAGAAATTTACTAAGTTCATAAAATGCCAGCTAAGGTAGATATACTTAGATAGCTGTTCCATAAACCATCAGATAAAGCTAGGATTTCTTACTTTGCACCTATAGGATCAAAGCTCTTACTTAAACTCTGTTTGCCTTGTGTATTTAGGCCGAGGAGTTCTCACTGCATCTGAGAAAATTCAAAATCTGTCTCAGTAAAAATAAGCGTAGGGTTTCAATCTACTCCAACTACAATAATCAAGTTCTTGATATTGCTCTTTCAGAAAATATCAATAAATGCCTTTCCTGCTTACTATTTACCGTGTCTATCTTTGTGAACTCCACCAGGATCAACAGTACGGTACCTTCTCCCGAATGGCAGATGGTCCCTGGATGGTTCTACTTAGGTTAAATAGCACGTGTCCCCAGTGAGACTGCCGCTAGATGAAGAGGGTCTACCTGAACAGAAATGTATGTAACATAGAGAAGGTGCCCAGAACCTTGATATTGAATATTGATTATAAATTAATTGTTATGGTGTGAGAAAAGAAAGCATGGACGTTTTGTGTAAATGGCTAGAGTGAGGGACTTGACATAGCAATCTGGTATGCTCAATCTTTGCCTGACGCAGAGCAGCCATGAAGGGAAAATATGTTTCTCTTAAATAACATATTAAGTTCTATGAAGGACGTTTTTATGATGTTGTAAGGCTTTCCATTCACTGTTACATAATTTCAGATATGCAAAGTGCTTGAGAACTAATTTTGAAGTACTCTTTAACTTTGATTTCTACAGTTTCATAAGATGTCAGTAGTCAATATATTTAGCAATGTGATGTGGTAGAAACAAAGATTTACATTTTAATATCCGAGAATAATGACATAAAGATGATTCTGAGTACATTATTTATACCTTTAAAACCAAGTTAACAGCTGCTAAGTCATAGCATGTGCCTTATTTAAGAAGCACAGGACTTATTCAAGAGATCATGTGACTATTCACTATTCAAAATACGTTCCATACTGACCCTCTGTGGACAATATTATATTTATGTATATCCACATTATCTAAATATATAAATCTTTGCTTTTCTCTCTTTTCTTTTACAGCTGTGTTCATGATTTCTCTTACTGTTCAGATTAAAATACTATCAAAACCAAGCATGATTTTCCAACTTTTCTTTCACTCTGCTTATACTTATAATCATTTGAATGATCTTTGCCCATAAATCTTTAGGTGTTGAGTTATATGTCTATTTTCTGATAGTATAACAATGTATAGAATTGTCGATAAAGTACATATAATTCAGAATCATGTACTTGCATGACTAATACATTGGAAATGTTTACTGAAGAGAAATGGGAAAAAAATCCTTAAATGTCATTTCTAAATTGGTAATATGAAGTCTTATTGTGCTCATAAAAAAATCCCGATTGTGTTTTTCTGACAAGTAAACCAAAGCAAATGCAATGATTTTTATGTATTTGGTGGCACCAGGGCACACAAATATCATTTCCCTGAATTCACATCTATCAGGTTAAATGACTGCATTTACATCAGCTATTTGATGGAATAAAATAAAGTCATTGTAATAGGGCATACTCAGTAGATCAATGTTTCCTGCTTTGAAAATGAACATCTTAGTTTTCCCAAGGCATTTATGTGGGAACAAGAGATCATTATTCTGTGACAGTGTTTCATCCGTTGACATTTCCAAACAGAGGGTTTCTTCCTTTGTGAGTCTATGAGTTTGTAAATAAAGATGTATATCACTCCTGTAGGACAGCACATATCCTTTGGAATAAATGTTCATTTTGATTAATATTAATTCTGATTTGTTAATGTTTACTTTTTCATAGGTGAATCATCATAGGAAAAGCATTTTACTTTTTAGGAGGCAAGAGTACATTTACTGCCTAACTGGTTGCATTGATTCATTAAATAGCACTTTAGCAGTCTAAAAGAAATATATATATATATATATATATATATATATATATATATATATATATATCTTCAAAATGGGCCAAATATGCAACCATAGAATATCTCTAGCACTAAAATAACATAATTATCCGTTTGTATTTTATGAAGAATTTTTATAGATATTTGCTAAAATTCCTTGGCTTTGTTTTTTGTTCAAGAGCACACTAATGATGAGAGCTTGCAAAAAGTACCGCATTTAGAGTGTAGGTAAAAAATGAAAGTATACAGATTGCTATGGTCTTTTCAAAAATCACAGGAACTCACTAGTATGTGGAGATTGTGGTGGTCTGGAATAATTAGAAAACCAATTGCTGTTTCATTTGCCTATGCTTTGTTTTGTTTAAGCCTGAATTTACACTTCATTGAAATTATATTAGAGGCTTTATATAACCATTTCGTCCGCATTTTTCAGACCTTTAGTGATCACAGAGGCTGAAAGTAGTTTAGTACATAACAGATAGAAATATTTACTGAACAGATTACTGTCTTTGAACATAATACACAGACACAAGAAATGTTGAATACCGTACATTGCTAATATTGTATCTTATCCATTCAAACTATTTTAGAAATATGGACTGCATGAAAGGTATGCATACAAAATCAGTCTAAGTTCTGATGTAGCCCAGCAGTTAGAAGCGCTTGCCTGTCAAGTGTGGGGCTCAAGACTTGATTCTCAAGCACCGCATGGGGTGGGGCTGGTGACAGGTGAAACTTGTAAAAAAAAAAATGAGTAAGTAGACAATAAAGGTCTGCACCACGAGGGTTGTCTCAAATGTTTTTTTTTTTCCACAGAAATTATCATAAGCTCTTGACCTCTCTATTCTAATTCCTACTTTGTTCCTGTTCTGAATTATTGGTGAGAATTAGTCATCGCTGAACTGAAGACTAAGAATCTGCTATGCAAAAGCACTAAAAACTGGTTTGAAGTCACGACCTCACAAAACAGCCAGACCATCTTCTGCACAGGAATTGTAAGTAGCTCTGTTCCATCTTTCCTATTGTCCTGAATTTGCAGAATCTTTCTTCCTTTTACCATCTACTCACTAAGGCGAGCATAGTAAAACACCATCTAGAGAATGGGTAAATACTTACTAACAATAGAAACATTTTGCATATGGAAATGCTGTAGAGATTCTGTAGATATTTATTTTTTATTAATTAAGAAACACAAAGATCCTAAACCTATTCTTGTTTCAACATCTAATTGTGCTCTAATCTTGGTAAAATAGGTATTTGTTTATCCACTTCTGCAATGAGTGGACTAAGCTGGATGAACTACTCACCAACATATTTCTGCTCCAAAACCCTATGACTTATAAGAGTAAGATATATTTTTGGGCAGAAAAAAATGAGTATCCCAAAATAGAGAAATATTACTAAAAGTTTCAATTTAGAGATTTAGGCATTTAGTATATAGCAATAATAAATTCATAAACTTTATTAAAAAGACAACATCTCCAATTAATGTTTTGAGGTTTAGATCAATGTTTTATTTTGTTCTTTTTCTTTGCAACAAGGATAATAAAAAGATTTGATTTTGAATTTTTTGTCATTAACTTAAGAATGCTGTATGCTATATGAAGAGCACCTGGGCTACATAACAAAATCATTTTGTGTGTAATGGCCCAGGTAACCATCACAGTAAGAGTGAGGTAATTATACAATAATTAAATGTTTTACCAAACATAAGAGATACTTCTTACACTGATACTTTTGTATGGTCAGTGATCAATGTCATAAATATTCAATGGCCCTTCGTAGAAAAAAAAGTTTTCCCACACTTGGTCTAAATGAATCTATCCCACATAAAACCAAGTGTACAATACCGGGTTGTTTACTATATGCAAAATGTTATACAGTGGATCCCATTCAGTTGTTTATTTTGTATAAATGATAATATATACACCCATCGAAGTAACTCCCCATCTGCCTGAAAGCCACAAATAAACTGTTCCTATGATTTCTTGACTATAATAAACACTTTATGTAAATATAATCATAATGGACTTATTCCTCGTGCCTAATTTATTTCACTTCTTATATTTACTAGGTTCCTCCACATTGCTATATACTCAGAATTTTCATTTTTAAAAAACAATATCTCATAGTCTATAAGTATTGCTGTATTCAGCCATCTTCTGAACACAGTTGTTTTGTGTTCATGTTTTGACTACTGTGAAAAATGCTGTAATGAACATAGAACATCAGATCAGTCTTTGGTATCTTAAGTTCAATTAGTTTGAATATGTGCTGGGGGGCGGGGGGTGTTGAGGAATGACACAATGGGTTAAAGTACTTGCTTCGCAAGCACAAGGCCCAGAGTTCAATTCTCCACCACCACATAACCTCGGTGTGGTGCTGCATGCCTGAACTTCCAGCACTCAGGAGGATGAGGCAGGAGGATTGCCATGAGTCCAAGAATAGCCTGGGCTATATAGTCAGTTCAGGAGCTGCTTGGACTGGACTACAGAGCAAGAAGCAAGACCCTGTCTCAAATATATATATTCTTTAGAAGTGGTATTACTGAATCATACAATAGTTGCATTTTTAAATTTCTAGTTATTGATTTTCTTAAATTTGGGTTGTTTTGGGCCAAGTGTTCCCT